>JAUPFP010000073.1:320011-640776 GCA_036925085.1 Brachycybe producta
GAGTTTGAGAGAGAGTGAGAGAAAGAGAGAAAGAAGAGTTTTGAGAGAGAGAAAGAGAGAAAGAAGAGTTTGAGAGAGAGAGAGAGAGAGAGGAGAGAGAGAGAGAGAGAGAGAGGGTGTCAGAATCATTCTTTTTTTGGAAAAAAGGACCCTTGAATAATCTCACAGATGTGCGCGCGCATATTGTATAGAGACATTAATTTTTCAGATGGATCTGGATTAAATAGGATTTTCTATCTCATATCTCTCTCTCTCTCTCTCTATCCAATACTTTAGAAGTGCTATATGTGTATTCTCTCATTTTGTCTGCGTTTTTCTATCTTTCTGTCTATATGGTATTTGTGTGTGTGATTTCTCCCAGTTTGTGTGTCTTTGAATTTGAATAATTACTCTACAAGCAGCCCCAGAAGAGGCTTATGGCAGAGGGACCATTCAGTCTAAAAAGCAGCATAGAACAATGCACTGTCAAAATAAAACATTTATTCCTTGCGATACCAATCCTCCTCCCCTGTTTTCTGTTTTTTTTTTTTACATGTTTTCTTTTACGTTTTCTGTATGTGTGTCCCTGGCTATACAGAAAAAGAAAATGACTTTTTTTTTTCATTTTCCTATTTTCTTTTTTCCTTGTCGGAATTCCGCGTGTCTGTTCGAGGCTTTTTTCCTATTTTCTTTTTTTTCCTTTGCGAAATTCTGCGTGTGTTCCAGGCTTTTTCCTTTGCAGAATTCCGCGTGTGTTCCAGGCTTTTTCCTATTTTCTTTTTCGTTGGCGGAATTCCGCGTGTGTTCCAGGCTTTTTCCTATTTTCTTTTTCGTTGGCGGAATTCCGCATGTGTGTTCGAGGTTTTTTCCTATTTTCTTTTTCTTTGGCGAAATTCCGCGTGTGTGTTCCAAGCTTTTACATTCCCTTCACGGAACCTGATTTGGGGAACACTGGTTTTATATAATGTGCAAATGTGTGTGGATTTTTACCCCATTTTTCTAAGTCTACAATCTCTAAACATATCCACATGTTATTATTATACATAGAGAAATACAATTGAGATCCCATTCAGTTGTACGCTTTTTAAGCATCTTTAATCCTTTTGCACTTTCATGTTTTGGATCAGTCCTTTTGTTTAGGTTCTTTCTTGTTAAGGTTATTTATGTTATTATTACTGCTGCCCAAAATGAAAAAAAAAAAATCAGTTATGCAGCAAAATTACTAAACAAGTGGGCCAAACACCAACAATTAGGCAGGTCATCATCAATCAGCAAACTTAATTACATCTTAGGCAATGTTGAAAATGTAACAACAACAACAACAAACCAATCTTCACACTATTGATAATATTAAGAACATTGGGTTGACTTTTTAGGCATTCTTCATGCACATTGCCTAGAAACACTTAGCAACTAACTGTACATCCCCTTCTATCAAACTGGTGGATTCTCTCCATACACAGTGTCTAATAATTGTGCGAAATAACTTATTTTTCAATTTAGACAATGTGCAAAATGTTTCAACAATATTTAACAATGCAAGTAGATTATTTATGTTGTCCTTGTAGTTATAGATGGCGCCACTAGCCCTCCTCTCATAGAAATGTACTGAAGACACTCTTCAACGCTTGACTCACCCTCTTCCTTTTTTTTGTCACGTGGCAACCTTTAATTGCGTCATAGCTAATTCTACACGTGCTGTCTCTTCACTTATATTGTGTTTGGGTATAAGTTTGTCACGTGCTCTGATAATTAAGGTTGTTTTGGACGTGGCTTTTAGAGCTAAAAGACTGCATTCGATTTCAACTAATTGGCGACGAGTGGAGTTGGCCACCTATGGAGGGGTTGCAGGCGCCATCTACCTTGCGTTAGATGGCGCCCTCTTAAACTGTCCATCCAAATAAATAGACATCAATGGTGGAAGAAGAAGAAGAACCTCGAAACTTAACACAGTATGCAAAAGGGGGGGGGGGGGCGGAAGTAGAAAAAAAAAAGTGATGGATATTTTTCCTTTTTGAAAAGTATTTCAAGATGAAATTATTTTAGAAACTAGAAGAGTAACTGAATCACATAAAAAGTATTTTCATGCGGCTTGTGTTTAAAATACATAAAAAATAAACTTCAAAAAGTTTAATTTTAATAATTTTAAAATTCTACCAACATGAAAATACTTTTTTATGTGATTCAGTTACACTTCTAGTTTCTAAAACAATTTCAATTTTATCTTGAAATATTTTTCAAAATGAAGAAATTTCCATCACTTTTTTTTTCTGCTTCCTCCTCACCCCCCCCCCCCCCCCCCCCCCCCAAACCTGCATATTGGGTTAAGTTTCCAGTTTCTTCTTCTTCTTCTTCCACCATTGATGTCCATTTATTTGGATGTAAATTTGTTGTTCAAAATGAAAAATGTACGACATGCCTTGTACCCATAATGTACAAATGTTAAGAGACCACACATTATTCATTAATAAACACATAGGACCCAACCGCCCACCCACCCTTGCTGACTATGGAAAAATGCAATGTTTTAAACCCTCTCTCTCTCTATGAAAAGAAAACCCCCCCTCTCCATCATAACAAAGCATTTTGTGTTCAGTAGCCAATCAACATGCAAATATATGCAATGTATTGCCAAGAGGTACATAGAGAGAGAGAGAGAGGCCGACACAATAAGAGTGGGGCTAAACAAGGGGTTGATGGAGTTATATGGGAGTGGGAGGAGGAGGAGGAGGAGGTTTTGACATTGTAAATGTGCTAATTTGCCAACAGCTTCGATGAAAAAAAGAGTTCTACCTAATTAAGGGCGACTTCAACGGCTAATTAGCTAGATAGACCTTATGCCACCTCTTGTATACTGTTTTGTGTTCTTTTAATGTGTGGACTACTAGCTTTATTAAAAGCACCCTATTCATTTCAATTCGAAGGGCCCGAGCCCCCTGTTTGTTTTAAGGGGCTTCACATCGAGTCCCTTATTTTCTAGGGGGGGGGGGCGGCTCTTTCATTTTTTCAAAATGTACACCTGGGTTACACCTCAAAAGAGGTGCAAAAATAAAAAAGGTTTCATTCGGATTTGTATCTTTTGAGTAATACCGGTTACAGAACTTACAAACAGGGCTACTTATTGGTTTGTTTTTACTGAGAGTTGACTGTCTTGAGAGTTTTTTTTATATTTACATGATAAACAAAACCAATAATTGTTGCAACAGTTGACAGTTTAGTAATTCGAATTGTCTCCAATTTAGGTGAGAGCGTCTTACAATGAATGTGACTACTCAACTCAAAATGTTTTACTGAGAGTTAACTATCTGAGAGTAGATCTATATTGTAGTCATATGACAAAACGACCTAAAAATTGTTACAACTGTTGAGAGTTTAGTAATTCAAATTGTTTCCTCATTAGACAGTTTCTCAGATGTCTGAGAGCGTCTACAATGAGTGTGATATCAAGAGTTTGTCGGTATGACAGTTGAGTAGTGAAGACTATCAGAAAGTAAACTCTCCATACAATTTTTAATTGTTTTCTGAGAGTTTACTTGTCTTGACAGTTTCTAAAATATGATTTTTTACTTCGGGGGTTGGGGGTGGGGTGGGGGAATGAAGTGTCTCTAAAGATTATCTCATTTCAATTGGTAGTATTTACATTCCAGAGAGTTTACTGTCTGATAGTTCCTCTAAGATCGTCAAAACTATCAGTGATAATATTAAATAGTTGTACAACATTACTTCTTCGTGATATTTTTTTCTTTGCGTTAAATTACTCTCTTTTCTTGTTCTTTTTCCTTCACGTGTTTCTTATACAAAGTTCTTTTAGAACAAAAATAGCCTTTAAAAAGGGTTATGACGTCATTAACATGTAAATTTTGTAGGTGATGTTAGATAGATAGATAGAGAGAGAGAGAAGAGAGAGCAAGAGAGGAGAGAGAGAGAGAGAGAGAGAGAATTAAATGTAGCGTTTTTACATAAAAAGGGGCGATAGAGGTGGGAGGGGGGGGGGACCTCGAAATGAAGTTTGAAGAAAGAAAAGAAAGAGAACTCATGTGTTATGTTTTATGTAAAAAAGCCTCACATAAAAGCAAGTATTAATGGAGTTGAAGTCTGAGCCACTAAAAATGACCATGTGGTTCACCACACTCAACTTATAAAAGACTCATCTACAATATTCTCTCTTTCTCTCTCTCATCATTTCATGACGAGAGAAAAGAAACTAGAAAGACATTTGACATCAAGAAAAAGAAAGGGAGGGAGAGAGAGAGAGAGAGAGAGGTGGAAGCAGATGGTGGCAACACTCTTTCCTCTGCATGAATACACGTTGCCAGGCAAAGTATAAAATCAGTTAATCTGTACAAGCATTTTAGGCATTCTGCAGAATTTACAAGCATTTTAGGCATTCTACAGAATTTACAAGCATTTTAGGCATTCTGCAGAATTTACAAGCATTTTAGGCATTCTACAGAATTTACAAGCATTTTAGGCATTCTACAGAATTTACAAGCATTTTAGGCATTCTGCAGAATTACAAGCATTTTAGGCATTCTGCAGAATTACAAGCACTTTAGGCATTCTGCAGAATTACAAGCATTTTAGGCAATGTGCAGAATGCCAGCATAATAACAATCCAACCTACATAAAGCCTTGACAATACTGATTTAGGCATTCTGTACAATTGCGGGCATTTTAGGCAGTGTGCAGAATATCTTCATAACAACAAGTCCCAATCTACATAAAACGTTGACAATATTTAGGTTGGTTTATTGTTTTTTTTAGGCATTTCTGAACATGTATTATTTGCCTAGAATTGCTTACAATTGTGGCAGATTCTGTAAAAAAAAAATTCCGCAGATTGACTAGTGTAATCTGTAGAATGACTGTTTATTCTACTTTGGCGGTAACTACTATAAGCAAGAGTTGGCGTAAATACTTTTAACATCAGGGGTTGTTCATAAAGGGTTTAGTGATATCAAGGTCCAAATTCAAGAAGATAACTTTGTGCTCAAAATAAAAATTGAGGGATTTTCTGCTTTGACATCCATTTTAGAAGATTGAAAGTTCAACAACTTAATGTCTAAGTTTTAAAGCTTGAGTTCCAATAAAGAAAAATTCTATTCAATTATAGGAAATAAAACAGGATTTCTTTGTTTTAACCCTGTTTAGAGGTTTCAAGTTGAAGTTCAAGTACCACTTGCTCAAATTTAAAAAAGTAATAACTAAAACAACTGGGAAAAAATACGTTTTTCTGCCAAAAAAACATGTGTTAGAGACTACTAGGTCCAGTCTGAAGAAGACTATAGATGCTAGTCTAATGTGTAGCCTCTAACCAAGGTTCTTTGACACACTGAAACAGGCATTTTTCTAGTTGCCTTACTTAAATAAAACCTCAAGAAGCCAAAAAGTACTAGTTTTTTCTAGTTTGGAAGATTCAAGTATTAAGGGTCATATTCTTAATGATTGCTAAGTCAAAGCAAGTGCTAAACTTATTAATTTTTTACATGAAATTTCTTATCAAAATGTTGATGAGTTTAACACTAACTTCGATTTAGCAATCATTAAGAAATATGGCCCTAAGTTTTGCTTCTTGAATTTGGGTCTCAGTATCGCTCTCTCCATCATTCTGGCTCCATCTTTCGAATCTCTTAATGATTGTTATGTCTAAGCAAGTGCTAAACTCATTAACTTTTACATGAAATTTCCTATCAAATTATTGATGAGTTTATAGCTTCTGTTTAGCAACCATTAAGAATATAGCCTTAAGCTTTGCTTTTGGACCTCAGTCTCTCTCTCTCTCTCCATCATTCTGGCTCCATCTTTCGAATCTCTTAATGATTGTTAAGTCAAAGCAAGTGCTAAACTCTTTAACTTTTTACATGACATTTCCTATCAAAATGTTGATGAGTTTAGCACTAACTGCGACTTAGCATTGTAGCAATCATTAAGAATACGACCCTAAGTTTTCCTTCTTGAATTTGGGCATCATTCTCTCTCTCTCTCTCTCCATATTTCGAATCTCTTAATGATTGTTAAGTCAAAGCAAGTGCTAAACTTATTAATTTTTTACATAAAATTTCTTATGAAAATGTTGATGAGTTTAACACTAACTTCGATTTAGCAATCATTAAGAAATATGGCCCTAAGTTTTGCTTCTTGAATTTGGACCTCAGTCTCTCTCTTTCTCTCTCACTCCATCATTCTGGCTCCATCTTTCTATCTTCAACTTTGTCTCTTTTAATTTCAACCGAAAAGAAGAAAATGAAGAGAATTTAAAAGAAACTCTTAAAACCTATAAAACTAAAGAAAAGTTCTACTTAGAGCGAGAGAGGGGGGGGGGGGGGGGGGGTTCCCCCTTCTACTCTTTTGCCAAAAACGTATAGAACCGTTTATTCCACAGTTTTGGTTCCCATTTTCTAGAGAAAGAAAATGGTTCCTTTTCTCTCTCTCTCTCTCTCTCTCTCTCTCTCTCTCTCTCTCTCTGGTACGCTCCACGTACTTGCAAATTAGAAACAATTTCCAGTCTTTTACCCTCCTCCTCCTTCTTCCTCTTTTTCTTCAACCAAAAAACCTCAAAAATCAACTTTCCGTAAAGTCGTTTTTTGAAGTTTCTTTCAGTGAAAAGAGAGAAAAATCCCCTCTAAAAAAAGGGACCTGAAAACCGTTTTAAGTTGGGGAGGGTTTTTTTTATTCTCTCCTCATTTTTATATTCAGTCTCTTTAATTGGCCATCACAAAACCTCAAAAAAATAAAACTTTAGAATTGACAAAAGACCTTAAATTGTTAACCATAGCCAAAGGTATATACTTTTATATAATATACCTTCTCCTTCTGTTCCATTTAGCCTCCTCCTCCTCCTCCTTCTTCCCCTGTTTCAATCCAGAGACAGAGAGAGAGAGAGAGGGATAAAAAGACAGTTTCACCGTTAAAGACAAGAGGTAATTGTCCGAAACTAACTAAAAGTCAATACATGTCAAAGTTTATACTTATATAAATGATCGCCAAATTAAAAAAAAGGTCCCTTTTTCTACTCTCTAAAAAAAAATTACAGCCAAAAAAAAAAAAGTTTTCACAAAGTTTCCCCTCCCTCCTCCTCCCCCCTTTCTCTGTCTTTCAATCTATCTCAATAAATCCCCTATTTTTTTCGAGGGGGGGGGGGGGGGGGGGTTCTATAATATAATAGAGAGAAAGAAAAAAATCGAACAATGAATTATTGAAGTTATGGTTGCATAAATTTTGAAACTATTATTTTTTTTTTAAATATGAAAAAAGCGACTTTTGAAACTGACCATGAAACATTAATTTAATAAGTAAAAACACAGTTTTATTTAAATAACACACTTTCAACTCTTCTCTTCGGAACATTAACGTAACACAACAAATTGAGAGACTTTTTTTCGTTCCGTTTTTAATTCTTAAAAGTCAATTTGAACAGATTTGTCTTTGTATTAGTTTCTTTTTGTTGTTGAAACTTTACTTGTCTGTTGTTACCCAGTGAAACCCTAGATACAGCGTTTAATTCAAAATTTCTCCGAACGTAGGCGCTGCGATCGTTTTTTTTTTGTAAGGCTGTACCGAGCTGATTTTGCCGAACCAGATTTTTGCAGATTTACTGCTAATCAGCAAAAATCGTATCGGCGAACGAATAACCGAAATGTTAACCGATATCCGATCATTAACGCACTCAACAATTAGGTCTGCTGCTCCCCG
Organism: Brachycybe producta; assembly: GCA_036925085.1. NCBI lineage: Eukaryota > Metazoa > Arthropoda > Diplopoda > Playtdesmida > Andrognathidae > Brachycybe > Brachycybe producta. Next base: position 327,683 of record JAUPFP010000073.1, read on the forward strand.
ATAAAACGGCAGCGGTGGAAGGTCAAACAATTTATTGCCAACTTTATCACTAATTCATCTTTAAAATTCTAAATTTCTTGTCTTGCCATTGCTTTGAAAACTCGAAAATTATAACTTAACTCTTTTTTTTTTCCATATGTTTTTGTGCGAGAACCGCTTCTCTCTTGACCGATGCGCAAGCAGCCAAAATCGGTAGTGAAAATCGGCATTATCGGCTCGGTTAAATCGATCGGCATGCCAATTTTGTTTTTGTGATCGGTTCAGTATTGGCTCGGTAAAAAAAAAGTGTGTGATCGGCACACAGCCTTAGTTTTTGATTTAAAAATGGTTTTTGAACGTTTTTTTCTCCAGGTTGAAAGTCACATAAAAATTAATAGAAAAATAATTGTACGTGCTAGGCTTATAAAAAGGAATCAGCATGAAGCCAACAGATTAATGCACGCGCTCATTTTTTTTTATTGTTCTAAATTGTTTTTAACGAGAGTTCTTCAAACTTTTGTTGGATGGTTTTTGCTCCTATGAGATTTAACATGGAGTTTTAAAAAACGTACGATTTTAAACGTTATTAAAAAAAAAAAATAGAAGGACCTTTTCAAAATTTATAAAAAAAAAGGAATCATCGTGAAGTGTTTTTCCAATTTTTTAAAAAAAAATATTTCAAAATCGCGAATTTGTAACTCTTCACGTAGTACACCCAAATATGAACAAAACATCCATTAAAATGCTCGTAAAAATACGTCAAAATAATTTTAAAAAACCAGATTAAAAAAATCAGCACGTGCGCCAATGTGTTGGCTTCACTGTGGTTTAAATTGTGGTTTTTAAAAATTATTTTAACGTATTTTTACGAGCATTTTAATGGATGTTTTTTGTTTACGAGCGTTTACTCAATGGAGTTTAACATAAGAGTTAGAAATTCGCGATTTTGAAATATTTTTTTTAAAAATAGAAACCGCACTTACCAATTTTTTGTCATTCTATCACTCGATCAGCATATATTTAAGATGCACATTGCACTTTGAAACATCAAAATTGGACAACTTTAAATATAAAAAATCAACATATTGCCATAACTGTGTTATTTTAAAAATTAACGTTTTTTTCGTTAACATTGGGGTCTATGGGCTCAATAGAAAAACGATGCTAGCGCTCTTTGTGGAGATTTCTCAAAGTAATTTTGAGATGTAACCTCTTAATTTGAATTCCACATTGAGGTTGTTTCTAAAAAAAAAAACTGTGTTTTCCAAGTTTTGTTTAAAGAACCCTCTGCTGAGAATAAACAACATCAAAGGTCCTTTCCTTTTTTTTCCATTATTTTAAATATAATATATTGTCAGATGGTGTTTTTCTCTTCTTTCTTTAAAAAAAAAAAGTAAAAGAACCTAAAAGACAATTTGTTTGATTCTTTCAAAGGTTCTTTGAAATCTATTTTTCAGCACCACAACAACAACACCCCCTTTTTTCTGTTCATAATTATAACTAGTTGATTTTGTGTGTGTGGTGGCTTTAGGGTGCCATTTTTGACCACCTTGTGGCAGCTGAGGCGGGTCCCAACTTCTATTCAAAAGTACTGATGCTGAAACTGTGAGATCTGCCCACTTTTCTATATATTATTATAGATTGTGTTTAGATAGATTTCGAGCTGCTTTTTTCTCTCTCTCTCTCTCTCTCTCTCTCTCTCTCTCTCCCCCCCCCCCCCCCCCCCCCCCCTTTCTTCTTCTAGTCTTCTTTTTTCTAGTCTTTTTTTATTTCTACTCTCCAACTCGCAATTCATTATAGAAAATCACATTGAACGTGAGTGACACACAATGTAAAATGAGGGGGAAGTTATGAAAGCGTCGAAAAATCACATCGGACCAAAAAAGAACCGAGGCGGAAAATAAGGCGGTCTCTCTCTCTCTCTCCCTCTTCTTCTCTGATTGCAAAAAGATGCAGCAAGGCAAAAAAAGGACCACAAAAAAAAACCTCCAAAACTCCCATTTCAAATCTCTCTCTCTCTCTCTCTCTCTCGCCTTCTCTCTCTCTCCTAACTCTATAAAGAACAGCAAAAATTCCCTTATGAAATAAGTCGAAATAAATATTTCAAGTTTCTTGTAAGCTCTTATTCAGAGGTGGTGTTTTTTTTTTTGGTAGTTTTTTTAAGGAGACCCACCCATTATATTATATCTTCAGAAATTTCTTGGCAAAAAATAATTGTCAAGATTTACTCAATTAATTGTTAAAAAATAATTTTTAAAATTTAAAATAAGTCATCAATATAATTTTAAAAATTAAAAAAAACAGTTAACTTCATATAAATGGACTTCATCAGATAGATGCGCCACCAAACAACAGACATTATCAATTAAAAAATAAACCCAAAGTAGACTCCTCTACTCGAAATATATCGATATTTAAGCCTTTTACCTGTGTTGTCATCTCACATTACTTTTAACTCCCTATTTTTAAATACATGTATTTCCTATACATTTCAAAGTATTATGGATTTAATATTTGAAATTATATCCCACCTGCTCACGTGGCTCTCCAGCTGATTGGAAGGTTGTATTGAGTTGAATATGAATAGGGAGTACATGTATTTGATTCAGGAATTACGGAAATGTGAGGTGACAACATTTGCCACTTAATTTAGAGGTTTGACTTTTGTTTTTAGGAATTTAAAATGGCGTTGTTTGGGGTGACTCATGAAAAATAACTTCATTTTTAAGTGTTTTTTTTTTACAATTTTAATGACTCTCTTCACTTATATTGTGTTCTGGGTTAAGGTTGTCCACGTGCTGATAATTAAGGTTGCTTTGGACGTGGCTTTTAGAGCTAAAAGAGGTGCATTCGATTTCAAGTAATTGGCAACGAGTGTAGTTGGCCACCTAGGGCGGGTTGCAATGGCGCCATCTACCGTGCATTTATGCAAGCCCCTCTTAAATGTTTTTTTAGAACAAAAACAGCTAATGGCTACAAGGTAACAGTAAAACTGTATTCAATTTTTTTTGTCCCCTCCCCCCTCCCACTCCTCGTCCAAATCCCTTCTCTCTTAACATTTGTTTGGTGGATAAAGACAAGAAGAGGGGAAAAGAAGGCAAAAAAAAACCTCCAGAAAAAGAGAGAGAGAGAGACTCTTGATGAATAAAAACGACTTTCTCATTCATGAAGTAATTTGCACCCACAATTCAATCAAATCAAAATGTTACTTTACCCAGAAGAGATAGTGATAGAGAGAGAAACATCATCAGATCAACAGTCTCGACCACACTCACTTTAATGGCACTCTCTCTCTTTCTTTCTATCCACCCCACCCTCAAGTGAAATTTCAACTTGTTTCTTTTCACTTTATAAAAACACACACAGCAAAATGTCGAAGTTCCCCCTCCCTTCCTCCCCATCTTTACCCACTTTAAAATAACCACCTCCAAAAACCCCTCTATCTCCTAAGAACTTTACACCAAATTGGATATACTCTCTCCCATCATCTCCATTGCCTATTACTTTAAGAGTAAATAGAAAAAAAGGCAAACCAACAAAAAAAAAGGAGCATTGAAGAAACAACTTCAATTCACTTCTTCCATCACAAACATCTCATTTTAAAAGATAGAAGAAGAAGAAGAAGAAGAAAAAAAGTCAAAACCTCGAAAATTCACATGAATTTTACAACAGAATAGAGACTTGCTTTTCCAATAATGACTTGTCTATTTCACTACTTTTCTCTTTTTTTTTTTTTTTACAAAGTAGAGACACTTAGAAGTTCAAACGACCGTCCTTTTCGAATAAAATACACCTTGCCATTTTGTCAGTCTCTCTCTCTCTCTCTCTCTCTCACTGTGTTTTCCTCCTGTCTGTCTGTCTGTGTGTTATTTTTTCCCCACGTGTTTTTGTCGTTTTCATGTGTGTTTGTGATCATTTTCTGTCTTTGTGTGCTTTTTTATTTTGTTGCTTGTTGTATGTGTTGTGCGTGTTTGCCTCTTTTTAGGTGGTTTCTGTGTTACATTTTCTGTGTATTTAAGTGATGTCAATATGCTTTTTGTATTTTTTTTTTTTTTTTCCTTTCATGTTACGTGTTTGGTGTCTTTTTACACGTGTGATTTCAGTTTCTGTGCGTGATTTCTGTTTCTATGTGTGATTTCTGTTTCTGTGATTTATTTTTGTGTGTAATTTGCGTGTTTCTGTGTGTGATTTCTGTTTCTGAGTGATTTCTGTTTCTATGTGTGATTTTCTGTGTCTTGTTAGAGTGGTTTATTTTGAATCATTTTTTATCTATACTGGTATATTATGTTGCTTTGTGTTTTTTTTTTAGTCTTGTTTTGCGTTCGTGTTTCCTACTCTGCCAATGTGTGTCTATACTTGTGTAGAATGTGGTATTTTCAAATTCTGCATTTATGGTTCACCTTTACTTTTATGTGTTGTTGTTGTTGTTGTTGTGTGTGATCCATAAACAAAACCTATTCTTTGTAATTAGGATCAGTTTACACCATTTTAAAGTGACTGTATTATTTTAAACACACCTCTTTTTTTTACCAAGATAGTAACAAAACAAAACAAAAATGCAATGTCCAGTTTTATTGCAGTTTTACATTTCCAGTTTGTTGTCATCGTCAATTTCAAAACAGACATTTTGAAATTGCGAAGAAGGAGGAAAAAACAAAAAAAACCCCATTAAAGTACTTTAAAGATCGATTTCATTTACTTTTAATGTAAACAGTTGATTATTTCAAAAGCTTTTTGAGATCTTGCTCCTCTCTCTCTCTCTCTTTGGTAACCTCTTCAAAATTATGATCACCCCTCCTCCTCCTCCTCCTCCTCCTCTCCATTCTCTTATTTCTCTCAAATGGACACTGGTCAAGTGTATTATTGAATGATTTCTATTTTCAATGTTATTTGATGTTTGTTTTGAGAGTTAGTTGTATATAGTCCCCTCCCCTCCCTCATTAACACTTTGAAGTAACTGTTTAACGGTTAAAAGTTACTTTTAGAAAAGCTTTGTGAAATCGGTTTTAACAATTTGAAGTAAGTTATTTAACTATAAAGTTACATTTAGAATAATAGCTGTGAAAAGTGTTTTGTAAAAGTTACTTTTTAGAATAGTTATTTGGAAAAAAAAAGTGCTTTAACACTTTTGAGTAACTTGTTTAACTGTACAGTTACTTTTAGAATACTACTTAAAATCTTTGTTAGTTTTACCACTTTGGAAGTAGCTTGTTTAACTTTAAAGTTACTTTTTATAATATCAGTGTTTTAACACTTTGAGTAGATCTAACTTAAATAACTTTTAAAGTTACTTTTAGAATAGATCTAGTTGGGAATAAGTGTTTTATTTAACACTCTTGAGTAACTTGTTTAACTGTACAGTTACTTTTAGAATAGTTGTGGAAACTATTTTAATACTTGCAGTAACTATTTAACTGTAAAGTTACTTTTAGAATAACTGTTTAACAAGTTTGAGCAACTGCAAATGACTAGTTACATTTAGAATTGCTGTTAAAAGCTATGTTAACATTCAAAGTAACTGTTTAAGTAATTGTACAGTTACTTTTTGAATAAGTTATTCAGTGGACCCCAAGAAACCACATTAACATTTTCAAGTGTAGTTTGATACTTTACAAAATATTATTGTCAAAATCGAAGTCATGGATGTGCAACACTGATTCTATTTACATGACAATCTGAAAAGTGTGTGTTTGTTGGACAATAACTGTCACAAATGTTGTCAAAAAGGAGGGGGGAGAAAAGGACCCACTAAAAAGTAGAAAGGGCAAAGAGAGATGGGGGAAATCAAATAATAATAAGAGGGTGTGGGGGTTGTTTAAAAAATACAGTGTTTTCGTATTTAAAACACCTGTAAATTAGCTCTCTCTCTCCCTCCCTCCCTCTCTCTCTCTCTCTCTCTATTTTGCATACAACTTCTTTAATTCCATATCAAATCAAACTTATATTTATATAAAGTTGAGCCAGGAAAAAAAGAATGTTTGAATAATTTTCAATTTGTAATTCAATACACATTTTCAGAAGTTTATTATTTACTGTATCAAATTTGGTCAAAAAAAAAAAGATGGCGCTGAAAATCGGGATTTTATGTAAATGTATGTTGGGGGGGGGGGGAGAACCGTTTTAGGGGGAGAGGGCCAACTTCTGAAGGAACAAAAAGTTCTTGCCATCAATGATGTAAATGTAAAAAGAAATGGGGACATTTGTTACTGAGTTTAAAAGTTGATGAAAGTTAAAAGTTTGCTAGAAAACTAGTATAGCAAAGAAGAGAATTAAGTAGAGATGGGGGACATTCGAATAATCCTCGAATCCCCGCGAATCTTGAAAAATATTCGAGATTCGAAATCTCGAATCTTCGCGCTTTTTCCGCCTTTCGAATCTTTCGAATCCTAACCTTAAAAAAAAACGGTTAAAAACTTTTTTTAAAACTAAACTAAACAAAAATAAACAAGCGATTGTTGCAATTTCGGTGTTGTACCCGGATCACCAATATCACACTTTGTGGCCCACACTGAGTGCCACACTTGTTTTTTTTTATTATTAATAATTTAATATTTAATATTATTTCATTTATTTGTATTTTTCTTAATGAATAATAGAGGATTCTTATATGAAGGATTCGAGAGACTTTTTAGGATTCGGATTTGAAAAAATTTAGGATTCGTCCCACCTCTAAATCATCCGTCACAAAATTACTTCAAAAAATCTCCGCAAAGAGTGCTAGCATCGTTTTTTTTTATTGAGCCCCATAGACCTAATGTTAAAGAAAAAATGTCAATTATTAAAATAAACAGTCGCGGCGGTAATATGTTTATTTTTCATATTTAAAGTTGTCCAATTTTGATGGTTCAAAGTAGAGACCTACACAAAGCCCATGGGATGGTGGGCTTTTCGGCTGGGCTTAGATCGGCATATTTATGTTAAAGGCCCATGGGCCTGGTGGGCTGAGCCCAGCATAAAGTCTCATGGGCTGGGCTGGGCTGGGCTTAAAATATTTACTCAATGTAGGTCTCTAGTTCAAAGTGCAATGTGCACTTTAAATGTATGCTGATCTAGAGATAGATCGTCAAAAAATTGGTAAGTGTTTTTCTATTTTTAAAAACTATTTCAAAATCGCGAATTTTTAACTACACTATGTTTACTCCACTGAGTAAATTACCTAAAACTCAATGGAGTTTAACATAAGAGTTAAAAATTTGCAATTTTGAAAGTTTTTAAAAATAGAAAAACACCAATTTTTTGTAAATTCTATCACTAGATCAGCATATATTTAAGGTGCGCATTGCACTTTTGATTCATAAAAATTAGACAACTTTAAATATGAATAATAAACATATTGCCACTGCAACTGTGTATTTTAAAAATTAACGTTTCTTCTTTAACATTGGGTCTATGGGCTCAATAGAAAAACGATGCTAGCGCTCTTTGTAGAGATTTTTCGAAGTTATTTTGCGATGTGTAGCCTCTTAAATTTTCTACATGGGCCAAAGTAATTTTCTGTCGAACATGATTAAAAAAAAGGTTATCCATTTACACTGAATTGAGTATCGGATTTTTAAGTAAAATATTTTAATTTGAATAATAATAATTTTTTTTAAAAAAATATCTATTTGAAACGCTCAAATGATCATTCGATTTGGTTAGCCTACTATTTAATATATTTTTTCTTTTCAAAAAAAAAAAATATTCAGCTAGTCTGCAAGATGTTGTTTTGGGGTTTATTATTATAAATAAATATTTTTAAAAAAGCTTTGAATTTGATTAGTTCTACCATAAAAGCTAATTTGCATAATCTAATAATAGACGTGGACAAGCTGCTTTTATCTAATATGCAACTTTAAAAGGAGGGAGAAGGGGGGGGGGGGTCTCTCAATCAAAAGGTGCAACTTACAACACACCCCCACATACACCCTTCAACCACTACTGGCTCTCAACACCTCAAAAATGAAGTTTCGTGAATAAATTATGTTGATAAAAGGTGTAAAAAGTTACTTTCCTGTGGTATAAGTTACCAGCTGTCAATGTTAGAACTTCTTTCTCTTTGATTTACACCTTTAATGGTGTAATTTTCTGATAAAAAGTGAAAAATACACCATTTAAGGTATAATAAAAACTTCACTGGATTAGAGATATTAACAGTTTGGAACCGGTAGAACTGGTTTGCCAATTACTGGAACTGATAGAACCGGTTCGCCAGCATAAACCGGTTCGCCAGTATAGGTCGAAATGATAATAACTAGTTCCGGACCGAGTAGATTTGGTTCGGGTTTTAATCTTCGAAAACCTCTAACTAATGTGCTGCGCAAATCTGCAAATGCATATTGGGAACCAGGTTCGTCAAGATCCAAGAACTGATCAGAACCAGTTTCTCTTAAAAAATCCTGAACAGATTAAACTGGTTTCGGTTCTTACCTGTTGCCACCTGTAACTCTGGTATTAGATATTTTACACCATTAAAACAAATGTTATAAATGGTGTAAAACTGGGTGATATGGTGTAAATGTTGCACCTTTTAATGGTGTAAAAACCAAGTCATTAATTCCGCTAAAATCTTTGAATGCGGGGGTGTCTTTCCCTTACGAGGATTTATATTTAATAAGTCATTAAGAGCCTAGATATAGCCTTTAATTCAAAATTTCTCCGAATGTAGGCGCTGCGATCGTTGTTGATTGAAAAACGGTTTTTAAACGTTTTTTCTCCCGGTTCGAAGTCACATAATAATTAATAGAAAAATAATTTCGCGTGCTAATCTTATAAAACGAAAACATCGTGAAGCCAATAGATTAATGCACGTGTTAATTTTTATGTGATTGTTCTAAGTCATTTTGAACGAGAATTCTTCAAATATTTGTGGGATGGTTTTTTTAGCTGTATGGGATTTAACATGGAGTTAAAAAACGTACGATTTTAAACGTTATTTAAAAATTTTTAAAAGGACCTTTTCAAAATTTAGAAAAATGAATCAGCGTGAAGCCAATACATGAAAGCACGTGCTAACTTTTTTGTTATTGTTCTAGATCGTTTTTAACGAGAGTTCTTCAAATGTTTGTGGGACGGTTTTTGATCCAACAGGATTTAACATGGAGTTAAAAAACGAACGGTTGTTTAAAAATTGAAGGACCTTTTCAAAATTTATATAAAGCGAGCACTTAAAGAACAATACTTTTTATTGCATTTTGCGCTTTACTATATTTTAATTGAGCGATTGTGAGGCGATTTCTTGCAAGTTTAGTAACACCATATAGTAACACTTATTTGTCTCCTTGTCGTCTGCTCAAAACAAGATGGACGACGTGGATCTAGGCTCTTAAGTAGGACAATATTATCAGCTGTCCGTAAACGTCCAAAAAGGGCAAGTTTTTATTCATTTCTTTGGCCTGATAATGAGTCCCAGTTCTAGTTCCTGAAGTCCTTTTAGAAAAACTTCCATTTAGCTTAATGTTTGATAGGTGAAAGGGTTTAGGTGTACTGTCATTTGGCTTGCCATCCGTCCTCCTTTGTGGAGGACAGTCCTCCATTTTTTTTTAACCAAAACAATTTGGTTTGGTTAAAAAAAATAAAACTTTATTTAAGTTTTCATAAAATTTATCGTGTGGAGGACATTTTTTTTTTGGCCGATAGGAGGACTGTCTTCCACAGAGGAGGGCGGGTGGTAAGCCTAATTCTCATGTAGGTGAAAAAAACATTTAAGAGTATTTGGTTTAGGTCTAATTGTTTAGGTGAACTGTCTTTTGGATGAACAAAATTTAGGTGAAGTGTGTCTTTGATACCCCCCCTCCCCCCACCTAAAAAAAAGAGCAGCTGTTTGAGTGAAATTGATGCAAATCGCCACCAGGGTTGGATATTGATGTGTTTGTGAATATTAGACTTACAGATGTCCAGTTTCTCTATATAAGCTTATTCACCAATTATATTATGATTACAAATCAAAAATGAACAACAAGAAAGAAAGAAAGAAAACTGTTTTTGATTTTCCTGCTGACCCTCGAATTTCTCCCCCCCCCCCTTGGCTTGAGGGGCCAAAAAAAACGCATATGAACTAAAATTTCAATGTCCACTCTCTTATATATTTAATAATAATAATAATAATAATAATAATAATAATAAATGACCAGATGTGTAACGAATACACTGTCCATCATCATGATCATCATCAAATGAATCAGACATGGCTGGAGGCTATGTTAAGGGACACTACATAAAATGACCATCATATATCTCTTTTGGTTTTGTAAATGTGTCTGTGACACAAGACAAACACAAAGATGATAATATGATATAGACGAGATGAGAGAAAATGTCCATCATCAAAAGAATGACCATTTGAAATCTCATACATACTTTACATATGAAAACTTGACCCTCTCTTACTGAGAGAGGGTCATTTTTCAGGATTTTTTAATACCTAATTTAAAATATGTCTAAAAACAGGCCCCCCCCCCCCCCTTAGGTTAGTAAAAATGATACCTTTTAGTTTTGATGTTTTATTCAGTCTTAAATGAGTTTCAACACATTCTAAAGCTCTTCCCCCCCTACTCCTCCCCCCCCCCGTATCACACTATAGCAACTTTTGACGAAACTTTGATGGAATAAAACTTGCAATGTGACACATGCAATTTCTTTGGTTTATAGTGTCATATGACATCACAGTCTTAAGTTCACCTTTAGAACTACAGACTGTTGTCAAAAGAGGCATATAAGCTCATTAAAGGTTTCTTAGAAACACCTTTGATAATTATTACTATGGTCCATTTTTCTCACCATTTTAGATCTAACTGTTCAAAATGGTGTAAAAGAAGGTGTAAACTCCTTAGCACCTTTGATAATCCTCACTATTGTCCACATTCGTCAACATTACAGCTGTATAGAACGGTGTAAAAGAGGGTGTAAATTCCTTAGCACTTTTGATAATTCTCAGCACGATCTAAATTTACCTTTAAAATTCTACAAAATATTGTAAAAAAAAATGGGTGTAAAAGGTTTAGCACCTTTGATAATCCTGATTATGATCCTACTTCAAGTAAACTTTGCAGGGCATTATATTTGGGTGACCACTCTAACAAAGTTGGAGAGATTTTTTGCACGAACAGATTATTATTACTGGTCATTTGTCCCTAGGGCGATTCGACAATGGAACTCGCTTGCTGGGGATTTTGTGCAGGAAAAACGTATTTTATGGAAGTCATAATTTTGTTTTGTTTTGACAATGCATATATTTGCAGCATTAAAAAAAATATTGAAATTGTTGTTGGGTTTATATCAAAAGGGTTTTATATTTTCTGGTTTTGACAATGCATTTTCTATGCTGTACTTGGACTCTTGTCCCTCTGCCATAGGCCTTTATGGCTGCTTGCAGAGTAAAGTAATTTTTCAAATTCAAATTCAAATTCAAAAAAATTCAAATTCACTTTCTTCAACATTACAGCTGTACAGAACGGGTGTAAATGGCATGGCACATTTAGATCTAATAATCCTCAGTATGGTCCATTTTCTTTCACCATTATAACTGTACACACAATGGTGTCAAAGAGTTGGTAAAACTCCTTAGCAATTTTCATAATTCTCATCACAGTCCAAACTTACCTTTACAACTCTACAGAATATTATTTTAAAAAAAGGTGTAAAAGGTTTTTTTTAGCACCTTTCATTGTAAATGCTGGTGTAAATGCTAATCGTTTAACACCCCAATTTACCACATTACACCTTTTTAAAGACTAAAAACATGACAATTAAACCCAATCAGGCCAAATTACACCGTTTTTAAGTAAGCTTATTTTAAAAGTATAACTTTTATTTTTAAAGGTGTAAAGAGCTTCTTATTATGTTGATTATGAATTTATTAATTATGATTCATGTTTGTATAGACTATATATGTTACTGTCAATCTGCGGAAATCAGTCAATCTGCAGATTACCTAGGCAATCTGCCAAAACTCCCAACCCTGCTATAGTGAATCTGCAAAATTCAACACCTAAAATGTATTATTTTTTTGCAGATTCACTATAGCAGGGTTGGTGGTTTTTCAGATCGCCTAGACAATCTGCAGATTCACTGATTCCACAGATTGACAAGTAACATATAAATTTTGAAGCAACTAACTCCTTTTTTTTTGTTGGAGAGTCTTTATTATTATTATTATTATGCCCATTGGCATGTGTCTGGGTCATAAATTGTTCCGTATTTTGAGACCCTTGACTAATTTCGACGCCATATTTATGGAACTTAATTTGCATAAATAACATGTCATCTGTTGTATATACACACATATATGACAATGACAATGCCACCACCACCACCAACAATGGAAGTCCCACCCACACATATAAATTTTTAATAACAGAATTATGTAAATGAATGTTTTTCTTCGTTTCCGGTCATTCTTGGTTCAAGCCCAATTGAACATTTTTTTTGTTGTTGTTGAAAAAAGGGAGGAGGTAAGGGAGAGATAGGGATTCGTGTATTCGTAGTATATGTGACAACCATGTCAGATTTGTGTTTGTGTGTCTGACACACACACACACACACACAGTAACATTTGTCACATTGTGTGGCCCCCAAATAATCAAAAATGTGGTTAACAAAAAAAAAATAATAGAAACGATTTTTTTTTAATTATTCATTACTTAGCCATTTGCAAAATATATGCAAATTAACGACATGTGTTTCAGAAGAAAACATTGAATGTAATTTAGAAACTAGAAGAGTGAAAAATGTACCAAATTCAGAAGATTTTCATGTTGAGATTATTTAAAATAAACTATCTATGTGGTAGTTTTATAAATTGTACAATTGTGTTTTTAACTAGAGATGGGACAATTAGAATCCTCGACTCCCGCGAATCTTGAAAAATATTCGAGATTTGAAAACTCGAATCTTTGCGGGTTTTTTTTCGTCTTTTTCGAATCTTTCGGAATCCTAACCTTAAAAAAACTTTTAAAAACTTTGGTAAAATTAGTTTTAACTCCATCGACGTCCAATAGAAGCCTTCACTAACAAAAAAAAAACCGGCGATTGTTGCAATTTCGGTGTTGTACCCGGATCGCCAATATCACCACCTTGTGGCCTGACCCTGTGTGCTACACTTCTTTTTTTATTATTAATAATTTAATATTTAATATTATTTCCTTTATTTGTATTTTCGCGGGATTCGAGAACCTTTTAGAATTCGAATTCGAGGAGATTTAGGATTCGTCCCACCTCTAGTTTTTTTTTTTTTCAGTTGAAAGTTGAGCTACAAAACAAAAGTTTATTTTTAATTAAATATCAATATGTAAATAACCGTTTGTGATTCATTTTGCTTTTCTAGTTTTTAAAACTATTTTAAGATTAGTTAGATTTTAAGTTTCGAATCTCCATCTTCGAATATTTTAACATTTCTAGTTTTTTTTAAAAAATAAAACATTTTAAATTTAAATAAAAACACTTTTACTGTAAATTTTGGCAATAAATGTCAAATTAAATAGAATTTTACTCTAAATTTTTAAAATTTCTAAAACAAATTTGTTAAAATTTCTAAAAATTTGTTAAAATTTCTAAACATTTGTTAAAATTTCTAAACATTTGTTAAAATTTCTAAACATTTGTTAAAATTTCTAAACATTTGTTAAAATTTCTAAACATTTGTTAAAATTTCTAAAAATTTGTTAAGATTTCTAAAAATTTGTTAAAATTTCTAAAAATTTGTTAAAATTTCTAAAAATTTGTTAAAATTTCTTCAAATTTGTTAAAATTTCTCAAATTTCTTCAAATTTCTTCAAGTTTCTAAATTATCTTAAAATATCTTAAAATTTCTAAAATATCTTAAAATTTCTATAATCTTAAAATGTGTTAAAATTTCTAAAAAAATCAAAATTTCTAAAATTTTACTCTAAAATAATTAATTAAAATAATGAAATTTTAAATGAACAATAATGTCATTAACAAAGTTCAAAATAATTTTCTTCATTATTTATTTTTTATTTTATTTTAGAAAATCGTGTAATTTAAAATATTACAAGAAGGCAAACTTTAAAAACATATATCTGAGATTCAAATCAAAAGTTATTCCTTTTGATTTGAATGTAAAAAAAGAGAGAGAAAGACGGTCCTTTGTAGTCTGTGGTCAGTTCTCACCGAATTGACTTCAACGGAACAAAAATTCACACAAACCACACATTCTTCTGATATAAAAAAAATATCTATGAAATGAATTCAAATATAAGAAAAGGACCCAAGTGACCCATAGATTGCTTCAAATGTGGTCACAAAGACAACACTAACTATATATCCTCAGAAAAAAAGAGGGGGCCCTTTTGACTGAGAGAATTCCCCCTCCAACTTTTTTTTTTACATCATTTATAATCAACAACAACAAAAAAGACGCATCTCATCACATTTGATTGGCCCCATTTGTACCTTTTTTTTTGTCCTTTAGTTGTCATGTTATAACAATGGACCATCAAATTGGGACTCCTTTTTCACACACACACTTGCTTTGAATAGAAACATGCGCACATCTTCCGATTTTTTTAAGGGGGGGGGGGGGGGGGGGGGTTGTTGTTGGCATGGTTGTCATTTGGGGCGCCTTTTTACAACCTTACCACCCCTATTTCCTCTTATCTATCCCCTTACCCCACTGCCATCCTCCAATACACACAACATTTTCTTTTCATATTATCGTCACTGTCAACCACAACGTTTAATTATGAAAGATGTAGGGGGTCTTCTTCTCCTCTTTTTTTTTGAAAACACACCCCCCCCCCTCCCAAACCCCACAATGAAGTTAGATTTTTGTGTCCTTTTTTTCTATAACAATTGAACCACAGTAATGTCCTCCCTTCTAACTGTGAAATGGGTTTTTGGTGGTTCACTGGTGACGTTTTTTGATGGTGGTTTACCACAGTTGGTATATCAAACAAGTATCACCAAATTGTAATAATTTAGGACAAAAGAATTATGAGTTTTGTAATAAAGAAGACTGTTTAGAGGCTAAAATTAAAAGAAAAGCCTGCAAGTTTGCATCACGCATGCACTTGCCATTGTTAGAATTTTAGCCTCTAAACAGTCTCATTTGATTGAACAAAAACGGGGTTTTAGTAATATAATCTAAAAGTGAAGTAACACTTGAAGAATATTTGACACTTTGACCTTGCTTTGCAAGGAAATATTCTATTAAAGTGCTGTCCAGACTATACTCGTGTTAGGGCTTCGGCCCTTGTTGACTTGTCGTCCATAGACTTCTATGATGAAGTTTCTTTTCTAATCCTGATCAAAATGCATGGCGGCTCCATAGAAGTAGCTTGAGTAACTGATTCCAAGGTAATGGATTTCAGTCACAGAAAACCTCAACGGTGCCGCACAAGCGGGTTACCTTCTTCTGTTCATCTCGTTATTCTGTGCCGCAGGGTCGGCCTTACTGGGTTTCTATCTCGCCACTCTTGTCGATTGTGTGCCAAACTCTCAAGAGACCCCCCCCCTCCACACACATGCCCCCGTATCCCGTTTTACCACCATGTCCCAGGCTCGTGTTTGGGCCTTCCTCTACCCCTTTTAATCCCAGGGCCCCTGTTTCTCAAAAAATACAAGTGAATTCTACGGATCCCTGTAATGGACATACCTCGTAAATTCACAATGTGTCAATGTTGCAAACTATTAATTCGTAAAATAATAAATTGTAAAAATTGCGATGCATGTCCTGAATCCTGATCAAGGGCCATGCAGAATTCACTTGTATTTTTAAGAAACAGGGCCCAGGTCCAAACTCTTCCATCTGTTCCAGCAGCCTCATTCTCCCGACTTCTAGTTACATGCCGAAACCACCTCCTCAACACCTATTTTCTACTAATGCTTTCCTACCCTCTACACTCTCCCTCTGATAAAAGTGATTTCTAATCCGATCCTTTCTTGTTATCCAACACACAAACCTTAGCAATGGTAGCCATTTGCATTTCAGCCACCTGAAGTCTAATCTCTTGTGTCATCATCACTTTTATTACTAGAAAAACATGTTTTTTTTTTGTTTATAATTAATATTTTTAAGTCCAATCTTAAATCCCCGTTTTCACGATGATA
Source organism: Brachycybe producta (assembly GCA_036925085.1). Taxonomy (NCBI): domain Eukaryota; kingdom Metazoa; phylum Arthropoda; class Diplopoda; order Playtdesmida; family Andrognathidae; genus Brachycybe; species Brachycybe producta. The sequence goes on from JAUPFP010000073.1 coordinate 343,709, forward strand.
GTTGTCACGATAGTTGCTGTCATGACAGCAGCAACTATCGCGAGAACTATCATCGTGAAAACCACATGATAGTCACTATCGCACTGTCGCGATAGCACTATCACAACTATCTCGTTTGACTAGATAGTTGATAGTAACTGTCGCAACATAGTAATAGTTGTTGTGTGACCACTTGTAGGGAAATATCCACTTTGTAGGGATATTTGGCTTCTGGAGGAAGAAAGAGAGGCAACACTCTGTTGTTGACTCAATGATATAATGTGAAGTAGACTGAGTCACACTTGTCATGGGACGGAACCATCACGTTACTTGAACACATGTAGACAGTTGCTATCGTGAGAGTGAACTATCGCAACTTTCATGACAGCTACTCTCACGTAAAAACTATCGCACGAGGCTTTACAATACAACTTTCGAATATAAAATATAGAGAGAAAAAAACAGCCAACAAAAATAAAACAAACTTTTTTGTTTGTTTGTTGTTTTTTTGACATTTTTCATTGATGACAAAAAAAAAGTCAAAGTCAAATTTCAAGAAAAGTAAAAAAAAAAGAGAGAAATACAAGTTGTTGTTTAAACATAGATCATAATAAAAAATCTTTGCAGCATACTAAAAAAAAATCTCATTAGAAAAATATATATAAAAAAAGGAATAAGAGTGAAATATATTTATATTTTTGCTGCCGTCAGGACAACAACAACAACAAAAAAAAATGTCTTCTTTATAAAGAAAGAAAGAAAGGAAAAAAAAAACAACCTCAGAAATAAATAGTGAAATTTTTTCTTCTCTTTTTTTCTTTCTTATCATCGCCTCTTTGAAATGTAAATGAGCCAAAAAGACAAAATTAAGATAAACAACTTCAACACAAGAGAAATGTTCTTTATTCTTCATCTCTCTTTTTTTGCGAGAAAGAGAGAGAGAGAGAGAGAGAGAGAGAGAGAGAGAGAGAGAGGAAGAGAGACAGGGAATGAAAAGGAAAGAGAGATCGGAGAGAAAGTTCCGCGAGTTTTTCTTCTTCTTAAGGGTATCTCTCTCTCTCTCTCTTTCTCTCTGGGGCTCCCGAGTCCCCCAAATTCCCTCCATCTAAACCACATTTTTTTCTATCTTCTTATTGGTTCCAATTGTAAAAAACAAACTTAAAAATTTCAGGAAAAAAAAAAACTTTCTTCCTTCAAAAACAACAAACAACAACATAAAAAATAAAGAATTTCCCAAAACTCACCTTAACATTGGAGTTGAGCATGTGATAGTAGAATTCATCAGGATTCCGTTCAAGAGCTCGTTTCTTCAGAGCTAGTATCGTCTTCTTGTGGTTTGCTTGGACACTAAAAAGATATATAATCAAAAAAAAAAAGAATAAAACTTTACATTAAGTATTGGTTTTAAATTATATAAAATGCCTGCATCTCGAATAATCTGATTATTCTTGTCTTTCAGGTAGGTATAGGCTTGCCACCTTTCCTCCTTTGTGGAGGACAGTCCTCCATTCGGGAAAAAAATGTCCTCTGGCCAGGACCCCGTCCTCCACGAAGACAAACATGTCCTCCATACAATAAATTGTATAAAAACTTAAATACGTTCGTGGACGATGGTCCTGGCCGGAGGACTGTCCTCCACACGTGGCAAACTTATTTCCAGGTTGCAAAACATTTAGTGGAGAGATTTTAATGTGTTTTAAAAAATTAGAAGGGGTAAGTTCAATCACTTAAGAGCCCAGATACAGTGTTTCATACAAAATCTCTCCGAATGTAGGCGCTGTGATCGTTTTTGATTTAAAAATGATATTTGAACAGTTTTTCTCCAGGTTTGAAGTCACATAAGAATTAATAGAAAAATAATTTGCACGTGCTAAGCTGATAAAAAGCAATCAGCGTGAAGCCAATACATTAATGCACGTGATGTTTCTTTTGTTATTGTTCTAAATCGTTTTTAACGAGAGTTCTTCAAACTTTTGTTGGACGGGTTTTTGCTCTTATGGGATTTAACACAAGAGTTAAAAAAATGTACGATTTTAAACACTATTTAAAAATAGAAAGGACCCTTTTCAAAATTTCTATAAAGTTGAAAACTTAATGTATCTTCAATGAACGATTTTGAGACTATTTTTTTTGGAAATGTTAGTAACATCATATAGATCTAGTAACACTCATGTCTCATTGAACTGGTAGAACCGGTTCACCAATTACTGGAATGGATAAAAAGTAGAATCGGTTCGGTTCCACCCATGTGCTGTGCAAATCTGTGCAATATCGCACATCTGCACATAATTTGTTGCGCAATATCGCGCATCTGCACATAATTTGTTGCGCAATATCGCACATCTGCATGTAATTTGTTGCGCAATATCGCGCATCTGCACATAATTTGTTGCGTAATATCGCGCATCTGCACATAATTTGTTGTGCAAAGTCGCGCATCTGCACATAATTTGTTGCGCAATATCGCGCATCTGCATGTAGTTTGTTGCGCAGTATCGCGCATCTACATGTAATTTGTTGCGCAGTATCGCGCATCAGCATATAACTTATTGCACAATTCTGCTAATGCTCACTAAACTTTTTTTTATTTATACCAAATAGTAGCATTTGCTTGATTTTTCACTAGTAATAAGCATATGCTTCATTTTTATGCATATGACCCAATGTCACAAATCCCATGAGTTAATTCTACATTCTTTAAGTCCTTCAGAATGTTCAAGGTTTGTTAAAAAGGTCAAAACCTTTTAATTTGATCCCCTCTTCTTATATTGTAATAGCTACATAAGACAATCATTTGTATTGCTTTAATTAAAGAACACTTTTACTTTTTGTCTTTGTCTTTCAAAAAGGGTTGTGTTGTAAAATGGTCAACAAGCAAATTATCAAGAAGAGAGCGAGGGTGTATGAAATTGACTTTCTCTCAGGTTGTGACCTCTCTTCACACTTTTCTTGTTCAATGGAAAAGCAATGGTCAAAGTTTTTCGAAAATTCAAAATGGAGGAAACCTATTAAAGGGTTAGTAAAAAAAAACTTTTCTAAAAGTGCTGCTGGGATTCCATTTGAAAGGTAAGAAAAAGGTCAAAAACGATCCCTACTTTTGTGTTCTTTTCTATTAGAACTCATAGCATATTAATGGTTAACCAATATTCTCCAAACCCCGCCCCCTCCCCTTTTTTTTTGGTATTATTTTTGGTTAAATTTTAGTGAAACCTCATAATGACATTATTATAAAAGTCTCTTGGTTTACAACAGAATTTGTAATATATGTGTGTGTCCACTACACTCAAAACAGTATCTCTCTTAATTTTGTGTACCTAAACTATTTAGAATTTCAAACAAGGTAACACAAGAGATACCCTTTCCACCTCCTTACACAACAGCAGCAGACTATTGAAAAATCTCCCTCTGGACATTGTCGAGACTTTTGTTGAAGGATTTTTAGTGATTCCTCCAGAGGCTATTGATAATATTTTTCTCAAAACACAATCCATAGACACACATACATACATGTTATATAATATAACATGTTATATACACACAACATTGAAACACAAGGAGGAGGATTAAGGTGGAAGATGGGGGGGGGGGGGGGAAGGGGTGGTTATTGTTGTGTTCTGGATGGGGAAAAATGGAATTTTTGGGGGGAGAAAGATGTTTTCAACACTAGAAGCTTGAAGCCAAGTTGTTTAACCATCATGTCATAGATCTTTCTCTTCTTTTTTTTGAGGGGGGGGGGGGGGGGGGGGGGGGGTAGAAGAAGAGGTTGGAAAGAAGTTTTCTCTCTCAAAGTTTCATGCATTAAACATGATGGTCGTGACGACAAATATTCCACAAGGGGGCGAAGAAGAGGTTGTTGTATTGGGGGGGGGGGGAATTCAGCAAAAAGACACACATACACACAAAGAAAAGTGGGGGATAAAGTTTTGCCTTCGTTCTATAATATGTTGACCTCAACGGCAACAAAATGTCACAAGTGACACTTGTCGCCAAAATGTTGCGACAACAACTTTTTAAGAAGTTAAGAAGACAAAAGAGAAAGAAAGAAAATCTTTCTTCTTTATACAATTTGTCTTGAGTCTTGAAATACAATAATCCAATTGAAACAAATAGACAAGAAACGTATTTTCAAAGGAGTTTTTTTTTTGTCTTTCTTTTGCATAAGATGCTCTTTTTTGTTGTTGTTTCCCTCTCTCTCTCTCTCCCTCCATCTAAAATGTCTTACTCAATATGCACGGGCACATACAGGCGTCGTACCACGTTATAAGTAGACAATACAAGATTGGGTTCTTTAAGTGACTTTCTCTCTCTCTCTTTCTCTCTCTCAATTTGCATCGCTTAAGAGGCTACATCTCGCAAAATTACTTTGAAAAACCTCAACAAAGAGCGCTAGCATCGTTTTTCTATTGAGCCCATAGACCCAATGTTAAAGAAGAAACGTTAATTTTTAAAATACACACAGTTGTGGCGGCAATATGTTGATTTTTCATATTTAAAGTTGTCCAATTTTGATGGTTCAAAGTGCAATGTGCATCTTAAATATATGCTGATCGAATAATAGAATGACAAAAAAATTGGTAAGTGCGGTTCTATTTTTAAAAAGTATTTCAAAATCGCGAATTTCTAACTCGTATGTTAAACTCCATTGAATACGCCCAAATAAGAAAGAAAAAAAAACATCCATTAAAATGCTCGTAAAAATACGTAAATATAATTTTAAAAAACAAGAAAATATTCAGCACGTGCGCCAATGTGTTGGCTTTACTGTGGTTTTTAAAATTATTTTTTAGGTATTTTTTTTTACCAATATTTTAATGGATGTTTTTTTTCCTGCTTACTAGCACGTACTCAATGGAGTTTAACATAAGAGTTAGAAATTCGCGATTTAAAATTTTTTTTAAAAATAGAAAAACACTTTCCAATTTTTTGTCATTCTATCACTCGATCAGCATATATTTAAGGTGCACATTGCACTCTGAAAACTTAATATTGGACAACTTTAAATATGAAAAATAAACATATTGCCGCCGCGACTGTGTGTATTTTAAAAATTAACGTTTCTTCTTTAACATTGGGGTCTATGGACTCAATAGAAAAACGATGCTACCGCTCTTTGTAGAGATTTTTCGAAGTAATTTTGTGATGTAGCCTCTTTAAGAGCCACTTTTACTAAAATGTGCTTAAAGTTGGACATCACCTATACTTAATTAAGACTTTAATTGAGTTTAGCTCACAGCCATATAACACCTATTTAAAATTCCTTCTTCAAACGGGACACAACAAGGAAACATTGGGGGGGGGGGGGGGGGAAAGGTCAATGAGTGTCAAAGTTACCTTTTGGCAAAAATAACAATTTTCAAACAAGAAAGAAAAGAAAAAATGTTATTAAGTAAAACTGTTTCAACTTTTTTTTTTTTGGTTTCCCTGTGGCCATTTTGTTTTGTGTTTTTGGTATGAATAATGATGAAATATTTGAGAAATAAAAACAGAACAAAAGAAGAGAAACTCTCTGAAAAGCCCAACTCTATTTTTGTTTCAAGGCACAAAGATGATGATGATGATGCTTTTTGTGAAATGAAGAAAGAAACAGAAATGTATGTTGAGAGGTGAAGTTAAAGATCAGGAGTAAAAATATAAGGGGGAAAGGGGGGGAAGGGGGGGGGGGAAATGAGGGCAACACAAATACTTCCCCCAATTTGACAGTATATAGCTTCAAGCAATGGACATGTAATTGACATCCCAACAAAATTGTCAACATTCTCGGTAACTTCAATGTGTTTGTGTTGTGTAAACGGTTGAGTGAGTTATGTATGGGAGTTTAACCCTTTAAACACCAAAATATACTGTAGAATAACCCCACCCCCTCCTGTCTCCCTTTCTCTTTAATGTATTGTTAAGGGGGGTAATGGGGCCTCTTTCTGAAAAATGTTTACGTATCACACGATTCAGTGGCAAAGTCAATAAAAAATTAATATCTAAAGAAGGGAAGTTCTAGAAGAAGAAGATGAAAAAAAAAAACGTTTTTCCTAAATTGTACCCTGGAGGGTGATATAACGGTTCTGTGATTGCTTCCTAAACGGTTTTCATCCATTGGAGAGAAGGAAAAAAAAAAACAAGAGAAGGAAAAGATGAAAAATTTAAAAGTGTTCAATGGTTTCCAGATTTCTGCTCTCACCTCCTCCCCCCCTTAAACCACCGAATTGTTGAGTGACGTTTGAAAATAGTAAATTAAATACTGGGTATTATTTGAGTAGTTTCCATTTTTATCAACCCCCCCCCCCTTTTATGTCTTATGTGTTTTAGTGCTGTGTTTTGTCTATGACGCTGATTGCATTTGTAATGAGATCAGAATCAGATGATGACGATGATTACAGGATGTGTCAAAAATAATCATCTTTATTTGTGATTTAAATTTTCTAATTTTGATTGAAAATCCAAATCAACTCGTACGGAGTCCTGTAAAGGACACGCGAGATTGTTTTTTTTTTAAACTCGACATGTCGACTTTTAATCTATTTTATTCGGTCATGTTAATTATGCCATGTTGTTGCTGTGCGCACCATACTCTAATAATTAAATTATTGCTGCTACAAGAGATGGCGCTTGCAATAATATTTAGTTATTAGAGTATGGTGCGCGTAACATGGCATAATTAACATGGCCGAATAAAATAGATTAAAAGTCGACATGTCGACTTTTAATCTCGACATGTCGAATTCGTCCTAAGAGAGAACTATTTGCAGGAAGAGAATTCCATAGTCCAAAATTTCATTTGGAAAGAAAGGCCACAAATATGGCCTCAGTTCTAGCTTTTAAGCCTCGTTTTCACAATGATAGTTTTCACGATAGTTGCTGTCACAAGAGCAGCAACTATCGCAAGAACTATCATCGTGAAAATCACATGACAGTCGCGATAGCACTATCACACTATCTCGTATGACTAGATAGTTGACAGTTCTGTCAAGCAATAGTAATAGTTGTTGAGTGACCGGCGCTTGTATGGAAATATCCACTTTGTAGGGATATTTGGCTTCTGGAGGGAGAAAGAGAGGCAACACTGTGTTGTTGACTCAATGATATCTGTGAAGTAGACTGAGTCACACTGTCATGTGACACAACTATCACGTTACTTCAAGACATGTAAGACAGTTGCTATCGTGAGAGTGAACTATCGTAACTTTCATGACAGCTACTCTCAAGATAGAACTATCGCCACCGTGAAAAACGAAGCTTTACTTTAATAATGCTTTCGGACGAGCATATCTACTTATATGGGGATTTCTCGGAAAAATTACATCGAAGGCCTGGCACAAATCAGAGAACCAAATAAGCGAGCAACCAAAACATGATCACGTGACAAGAAAAATGGTTGCTGGCACACACAATGGTTAGTTGTTGTTCCCTCTGCTCACCATACTGAACAGAGACAACATCCGCTTACTACTGTTGATAACTACTAATTTTGGTGCCTGAAAATGCAGCAGTGGTGGCGCTAGTGTAGTGTCACCAGTAACAGTTGCTGGTTGCATTGTTGCCTAATTTGCACCGGGCCTTACAATGCTCTTGTTTTCTAAAGCTAACACACAATAAAGAATTGAAAAAAAAAAGTCGACTCAAAATGGGTCTGCTAAAAACGACTAACTTATGTGACGTCACAAAGTGGTCCGTGTGAAGCAGGCCTAACAAACACACACACAGATAAGCTGAAAAGCGGGGGAACACATTCATTCACAAACTTAATTGTAAGCCAAAGGCCGATGACCACTGGAAAGACCAATGAATGAACTTTTTTTTTTTCTGAAAATATGTTCCTCTCTGAATCTTCCAGACTTTTCATGTGTTGCGACCCACCTTTGTCTTCTTCTGGGGTCCTTTGAGCTATACATTTAAATTCATCTCTTCCTACATTTTAAGTGTAGTAGTAATGTTTCTTTTTTTTACATAGAGAGAGAGAGAGGAATTCATCTCTGTTGCTGATAACAAAGTATCTACATTCTAAAAGCAAACAAATCTTCCACAATTTGTTACAAAAATCTTCATAGATTTTTTCTCTTTCTCTCTCTTAGTTTCTAAGAGGCAAAGAGATTTTTAGCATCTGCTTAATACTATATATATATATATATATATATATATATATATATATATATATATATATATATATATATATATGTATAAAAAGGAAGCTTAATTATATATGCATCGCCTTAGCCAAAAATCAATAACATATTTAGGAGCTTTTCTCCATCTTTTTTTTTTTTTTTTTGGGGGGGGGGGGGGGGTTACTTTTTCTCTTTCAAGAAAAATCTAAGGAAGCAACAACCACTTTTCGTTCATAAATGATAACGAGCTTTCATCATTTTTCTTTCATGTGTGTGTGTGTCTATCATTTTGTGCACCTCAACCACAATAAATTTTTACTTTTAATAAAATTCAAAGTTGGTTAGATACTAGAATAGTTCGCTAATGTGAAAAAGAGATTTTTCAAGACAATACATTTAAAGCGCACTCTTATACCTTCGACACACATGAGCTAAATGAATTCAAATTAAATGTGTTTAGGTGAATTATACGGAATCCAGTTAAGGACATGAACACCAAATAAAAATTGACTTTATTATTAATATTTTAAATTGAAATACTAAATCAATATTTTGTTAATAGTTTATATTATTATATTTAAGTATTAATCTCAATTATTTTCAGATTAACTGAATAAATTGAATTCGATATATTGCTTGTTTGTCCTTCACAGGGCTGTGTAGAACGTGTTTAATATTTAAATGCATTTAACTGTGTATGTGTGTCGAAGGTATTATACCTAGTACACACCTGCTAACTTAAATGCATTTAAATAATAAACGTTGTTCTGCAGAGCTCTGTGAAGGACAAACGAACAATATGTCGAATTTAATTTATTCAGTTAATTAATCTGAAAATATTGAGTTAATACTTAAATATAAAATATATAAACTATTGACAAAATACTGATTTAGTATTTCAATTTAAAATATTAATAATAAAGTCAATTTTTATTTGGGTTCATGTCCTTAACTGGATTCCGTATAATTCACCTAAACACACTTAATTTGAATTCATTTAACTCATGTGTGTGTGTACAAAGTATTAGACATAGCAGCACATTAAAGTCGCATTTACTACACTGTAAGTAAGCTGAAGATGAAATTCTTGTATTGGAGCAGCAGTAGCTGAAAATTAAGAATGGGACATTCGAATCCTCGAATCTTGAAAAAAATATTCGAGATTCGAAAACTCGAATCTTCACGCTTTTTTCGTCTTTCGAATCCTAACCTTAAAAAAAAACTGTTAAAAACTTTGGCAACTCCAATTGACGTCCACTAACCAAACAAATCGACGATTGTTGAAATTTCGGTGATATCCGGATCACCAATATCACCTTGTGGCGACCCTGAGTGAAGCCACACTGTGTTTTTTTATTAATAATTTAATATTTAATATTATTTCATTTATTTGTATCTTTCTTAATGAATAATATAGGATTCTTATATGAAGGATTCGAGAGATTCGAGATTTGCGAAGAAGGATTCGAGAACCTTTTAGGATTCGGATTCGAGAACCTTTTACTAAAAGGGATTCGGATTCGAGAACCTTTTAGGATTCGGATTCGAGAACCTTTTAGGATTTGGATTCGAGAACCTTTTAGGATTCGGATTCGAGAACCTTTTAGGATTCGGATTCGAGAAAATTTAGGATTCTTCCCACCTCTACTGAAAATGAACACGTGTTTCAGCTAATTGTGTTTAGCCATCTTCAGCTATACAAAACAGCTCAGCTTTTATACACAAAACTACAAACGAGCTGCTGAATCTATATTAGATACGAGCGTATAAGCTGAAATGCATTTTAAGCTCCTATTTGCTGCTTCAGCTGAAATCTTTCATCTTCAACTTGCACGTAAAAGTCAAGTGCTGACAGAGAAGAAGCCATAAGATGGTACAGAATTACTGCTTCAGTTTCTACAATTCTCTACTTCAGCTCACTAGTGAATGCGTCTTTAGTGTCATGTTTTTTTGCAAGAAAGTTTCTATCAGGCCCCTCAAAAGTACAGGGTCCATTATGTAAATCCGTGTGTTAACTGTGTTTAGCAAATTTACTTGTGAACCAAAAAGATACCGGAAATAAAAACACTTTTTTCTGGGCCCCCCCCCCCCAAAAAAATATGTATACGTGTCGCATCTATTTGGTGTAATTGTCCATTACACGAAATGTATGTCGATTTTCGCGTTTTGCATCAGGCGAATTTATGTTCATTTCGCGAAATGGACAATTACACAAAATGGATGCGACATACATAACTCAAATCCAGCAATATAACAAGTATCCCATGATCCACCTTTTAAAAAATTATATTTTAAGGTGTTTTATGCAAAAATGACAAAAAATATGAAATAAAATCTTTTTTTTTTTCATGTTTATTTTTGATATTTATTTAAGTTAATATCGTTGATAAAAAGAAAAGTGCATCAAAAAGAGAGGGAGAGAGAGAGAGAGACTCTGAAAAATCACATCCTATACAAATAATAACCTCAAAAAATAATAATATTCATGAGATATAGAGAGATACAAGGCTTTTTCTATCTCTTTTGCTATTGGAGTGGATAGATAGTACTAGCCAGCAGCGCCCTCTGTGTCAACAGGATTCAATTTCCTGAACATACTGATAATAAGTTGATAACACTATTTGGACGCAACAAACATTTTTCCTCTTTTGTGTAAATCTCTCTCTTTATCTTAGCATCAAAGTGGAAAATCAGCCATTCTGCAAATTTCCATTAGTCAATGTGCAAAACCACCAAATTTGATAATTAATTCTGCAACAGTGATGAGGTTTTGTAAGGCAATGTGTGCAAAATGTCTAAAAATGTCACATACCAAAGCCAAATTACATATCACCTTATACCTAGTACACACCTGATAATTTAAATGCATTTAAATAATGTGTTCTACAGAGCCCTGTGAAGGACAAACAAACAATATGTCGAATTCAATTTATTCAGTTAATAATCTGAAAATATTGAGTTAATACTTAAATATAAAATATATAAACTATTAACAAAATATTGATTTAGTATTTCAATTTAAAATATTAATAATTAAAGTCAATTTATATTTGGGTTTATGTCCTTAACTGGATTCCGTATAATTCACCTAAACACATTTAATTTGAATTCATTTAACTCATGTGTGTACAAGGTATAACGATGATTTCTAAACAGCTTGATTTTCGAACTCTTTGATTTTTATTCTATCTTTCATGAGAGCAAAATGAAGAGAAACTAGAAAGTGTTTTAGAAACTAGAAGGGGTCGCCGCGCGCAATCACTTTAGGATATTTTTCATGTTGATTACTTTCAAAATAAACTTTTTATTGACAAAATACGATATTTTTTAATTCTTGTCTATAAAAAGGTTTATTTTGAAAGATATCTCTTGATTATTCTGTTTTTCAGAAGAAGAAAAAAACAAACAGCAAAATTTAGAGAGAAAAAAAACTAGAAAGTGTATTAGAAACTAGAAGAGTAGTAGCTGACACACTTCTGTGTATTTTCATGTATCTTTCAAAATAAGCTTTTTATGTTATTTTGTCTATAAAAAGCTTATTTTGAAAGTTATCAACATGAAAGTGATTGAGCTACTATATACCCCTTCTAGTTTCTAAAACACTTTCGAGTTTCTCTTCATTTTTGCACCTGAAAAAAAAAAAACAGTTCAAGATCCACTTTAACTACATTATAATGTAGATTGGCTTGTTTTTTTTTTGTTTTTGTTTTTCTCTAGACATTTTACACAATGTCTATAACACTATTCCTGCTGAATTACTTCTAAAGCCGATGCTACACGTAGCAACAATTCAGCAACATAGCTGTGTTGCTCTATTGTTTCATGAAAGTTGAAACATCTGTCATAACAGCTCAACAAACCCGAATTGTTGCTCACAGATTGAAAGCAACAGAATTTTCAAATAGAACTTGGTTCTATTTTCGAGCAACCATTTCAGCCAACAGCCAATAAAAACGGCTTGAATAAATCACATGACTTTTTTCAAATTTTCAACTGATGAAGAAGAGGAAGACAAAAGAAAATGTCGACAGTCTTTGGCTCACAACCTCTTTGTTTCATTGGTTGTTGCTTTCATCTAAGTTTCATGAACGTTGCAACATGTATCATAGGTGTTGCTTGAAACAATACTGTTGCTACAACTAGTATTGTTGCTTGACTGTTGCTACGTGTAGCATCAGCTTAAGTTGATGATTTTTTTTTTTGTTAGTGACTTTTCAGAATGACTGAATTCCTTAGTTTGACGATATTTTTCTATTATCCCTTCACGTCGAATACACTGACCTCTCTCAACCGTTAGAAATATATATATATATATATATATATATATATATATATATATATATATATATATATATATATATATATATTAATAAAATTGAATAATATTTGGGGGAAAAAATGATAAAAATTGAATTGTGTGTTTGAGCTTTTCCTCTCTTTGATCACACAATACATTTTTCAGAGAAGAAAACTCATTGAAATTCCAATTACTTCATTAGCATTTCTGTTTTTTTAACACAACATTGAATTTTGGTGGTGTTATCATGAAATGACAGCAGAAAACTGTTAAAATTTCCTGTTTTTTCAATAAAAAAAAACACCACCATTCAATGAAAAATAACACAATTTTACTTCTTCTCTGGACCTTATCATAAACGACCTTTATTTGGGGGAGAGGTTTTTATTTCCCCCCCCCCCCAATCTTTAATAAATTCTTTGAAAACTTTTGTCAATTCTTTATATATAATAAACGAACATAACTTCTGATCATATTTATAAAAAATGATTATATGATTCCTTTTTCTACTTTTCTTGCAGAAAAGAAAGTGTCCGCAATTGAATTTGATAGGAATATTTTAGCATTTTTTATAAGAAAAAAAAAAAAAAAAGATAGGACTCCCCTCCCCTCCCTCAAAAATATAAAATTCTAAATAAAACTCATGTAAACATTGAAAATAACCAATTGAATTACAAATTTTCAAGATAAAAAAAAAAAGTTGTTTCACTGTCATATATAGTCGGAGTAGTAATTCGGAAGTTATTATTTTCAGTTTTGTTCAATCATTCAAATCAAAAGTTATGATCGGTCAGAGAGATCCAAGACAGGTAATTAGAAATCGGGACGAACAGAAGTTGGCTCCGCCCTTTTTTAGGACGACCGGCAACTTCTAATTGGTTTGTTGTGTAATTAGTTCGACGTTGAAAAGGGCGGGGAGCATGTGACGTCAGACTACATAACCAACCAATTAGAAGTTGCCGTTCGTCATAAAAAGGGAGGAGCCAACTTCTGTTTGTCCCGATTTTAAATTGCCTGTGAGATCCAGGGTCCTTAAATTATAGAGCTGACGATATTTTGGAAAAATCGAAATCGGTCCCAAATTTACGAATTTTTTTAACGATATATCGATGATGACAACAAAACAAAATGAAAGGATGATTTTTCAAAATAAAAGATTGAAAAATTCACTCTTTTCTCGTATTACGATGAGACTTTTATATTACAGTATGTTACTGTCAATTTGCGGAATCAGTCAATCTGCGAATTACCTAGCCAATCTGCTAGTGAATCTGTAAAATTCAATGTATTGAATTTTTTGAAGATTCACTAGCAAGTTTGGTTGTTTTCCGCAAAATTGCTTAGGCAATCCGCAGATTGACTGATTGCGCAGATTGACAAGAAACATAATATAAAATTAATGGAGAGAAAAAAAAATGAGTTAAAGGAAGAGGAGGCGAAGATGAAGTGAAGTGGGAAGACCTGACAATTTGAGGTGTAATTAAATTACTGTCGACAGTTAAAACTGTTTTATGCGTTCTAATCTGACATCATTTGTACTGACATGTGCAAATTATGTCGCGTCTTCTCCAAACCGCGCGCGCGTTTTGTGTTTTTCATAATTCCAACCGCCCCCAATTTCAAGTTTCATCGAAATCCAAATCTTTTTCTTTCTCTCTCTCTCTCTATCCATTCAACCATCTCTCTGTATCCATCACTCTAGCTATCTCTCAAAGTCTCTCTCTCTGGAATGAACCGTTACGAAAAGTTTCTCTAGATGGCACACGATTTTTAGCTTCGAGAAAAGAAACGCGAAGAAAAAACCGGAAAAAAAAACTAGCATTAAAACGATGATGAAGCAAAAATCATTTCCCATTTAATGATGAAAAACCGTTAAGAGTACATTAGAGCAGAGACGACTCATGATCGGCATTAATGGTTAGAGCAAAAGCCTCTCTCTCTCTCTCTCTCTCTCTCCCCCCTCCGCGCCATTTCACGCTTTAATGACGAATTAAAGTAAAGAAGAGAAATCCATGGACGGGATTGGGTCTCTTTGACAAACCTAAACTTCGACACACGGACCACAAAAAAATTATTTCTTGCTCGAAGTTTTCAAAACACACTCGAAACAAGGGATGGATCCGACGAATATTGAAAAATATTCGAGATTCGAAAACTCGAATCTTCGCGCTTTTTTCGTTTTTCGAATCCTAACCTAAAAAAAACTTAAATTTGGTAAAATTAGTTTTAACTCCATTAACGTCCAATAGAAGCGTTCACTAACAAAAAAACCTGGCGACTGTTGCAATTTCGGTGGTATCCGGATCACCAATATCATCACATTGTGGTGACCCTGAGTGCCACACTGTGTTTTTATTAGGACGGGACATTCGAATCCTAGAAAAATATTCGAGATTCGAAAACTCGAATCTTTGCGCTTTTTTCGTCTTTCGAATCTTACGAATTCTAACCTTAAAAAAATTGTTAACAACTTTAGCAAAATTAGTTTTTAACTCCATTGACGTCCGATAGAAGCGTTCACTAACAAAAAAAAAACCGGCGATTGTTACAATTTCGGTGGTATCCGGATCACCAATATCATCACATTGTGGCGACCCTGAGTGCCACACTGTGTTTAATATTTAATATGATTTCATTTATTTGTATCTTTTTAATGAATAATATAAGATTCTTATACGAAGGATTCGAGAGATTTGAGGGTTTTGCAGTTTTGTTTTTCATCGAAAAACCGCGGTTTTCGGGGTAAACCGAAATCCCAATCTCTAACTGCAACCCGTGCCCAGATCCGGCCCCCGTAGTTTTTTATGGACAATACGGGTCCGAACTTGGGCACCCGTCGTCTTCCATAGAACCTCGTGTTAAAGTTGTACTTGTTTCAGGTCGAAACAGTAAGAAAAACCCACAGGCAATTAGAAATCGGGACGAACAGAAGTTGGCTCCACCCTTTTTTATGACGAACGCAACTTCTAATTGGTTGGTTATGTAGTCTAACGTCACATGCCCCGCCCCCTTTTCGAACCACACAACAAACCAATTAGAAGTTGCTGGTCGTCAGAAAACTGGCGGAGCCAACTTCTGTTTGTTCCGATTTCTAATTGCCTGTGAAAAACCCTGCCTGTGTCTCAATGCATTCCACTGTAATATGTTTGCCATACTTTACACCATATACAACCCCATTAGAATATTTAATATAATAAAAACGAACACACAAAAGAAGCATGTCGACAGACGACGTATTCTTCTTCGTTATACGGCCACTGAGCACGCGCGTTTCGAGCAATTGAGCGCTCCCTATCTCTCTCTCTCTCTCTCATCAAACCCCATAATAGAACCCCACCCCCCACACGTGCATTAAGTTGCACTTCCAATACCGTTTCCGTTTTAGAACAAAACAAAACTTTTCGAAAACTTTTGTGAAACGAGTTTTAATATGAAATATCGGAAGTGAAAGAAGATATTATTTGTGCATAATTTATAAACAGAAAGAAAAAAAATCATTTTTATGAGTGTGGAAAACCACAAAATAATAATAATAATAAGCATGTGTGCCAACAAAATATCAAATGAATACCCTCCCCCCCCCACCCCCCTTCCAAAAAAAAACAGAATTCTAGTTTTGTTTTGGTGGATGTTTACGGAGCCCTGCAGAGAACTTTTGAAAATGTTTTTTTTTTACTCTCGACATGTCGACTTTTAATCTCTTTTATTCAGCAATGTTAATTATGCCATGTTGCGCGCACCATACTCGAATAATTAAATTATTGCAAGCGCCCTCTCTTGCAGCAGCAATAATTTAATTATTAAGAGTATGGTGCGCACAACATGGCATAATTAACATGACCGAATAAAAGAGGTTAAAAGTCGACATGTAAGAATTTATTCTCGACTTGTTGGACCTTTTTATAAAACTCGACATGTCGACTTTCAATCTTGACATGTCGACTTTTTTTAAAAAAAAAAACTAGACATGCCGATTTTATTCACGACATGTCGACTTTTAATCTCTTTTATTCTGTAATGTTAATTATGTCATATTGCGCGCACCATACTCTAATCATTAAATTATTGCAAGCGCCCTCTCTTGTAGCAGCAATAATGTATGGTGGCATAATTAACATGTCCGAATAAAAGAGATTGAAAGTCGACATGTCGCCATTAAAAGTCGACATGTCGAGATTAAAAGTCGACATGTCAAAATTAAAAGTCGACTTGTTGCAATTAAAAGTCGACTTGTGACATTTAAAAAAAATTTGGAAAAGTCCTCTTCAGAGCTCCGTAGTTGTTGGACATGTTATGAAAATAACACAAAACGCCTCTCTCTCTCCTCTTTTGAATATATTTTGAGATATTAAGGGGGGGGGGGGGGGGGGGGTTGGAGGGTATTTTTTTTTCCAAGGAGTTAGTTCTGTCTCTCTTTCTTGTTGGCTAATTTGCTTAAGTTCATTTGTTAGCAGCCCATCTGAACTTCAATGGGTAAATAGGACACATGGATCCCCACACACAAGAGACCTTTTTTTTGTGTCTTTTGTATAATAATATGGATTGTGTCTCATTTCAACCATGATGGACTTATGGTTACATCAAATAGACACAACTTTTTTTTTTCCTATTGTGTTTTTTTTTCCATATTCGACTCAATATATGAGTTTGTACTAACATATAACCCTAAAAAAAGTAACCTTCTTCTCTTTCTCCCTTCATAAAACTAACCCCCCCCCCCTCCTCTTCATGGCCCTCTATTTCTAAAAACCACTCTTTTACAACATGTATCTCTCTCTCTCCCTTCAATATGGAAATAGCTCTTCTATGATTTGAAATTCAAATTTTTAGGACATGTAATGGCTATTTTTTTTTGTTCTTCTTCTTCTTCTGTGTCTCACTTTTCTGTGGAATTAAAATAAGTTCCCTTTTACATTCGTATATAAAGATCTATGTGATGTGACACATCATAGCATCAACTTGAGTGTGTGTTGATCTGTTTGTGTTTTGTTCGAAAAGTGTTGTGAATCTGTTTTTCTTTACTTAGTATATTATGCCTGTTGTGAATGTTTCTTGTGTGCGTTTTTTCTGTTCTTTATGTGTGTGTTGTAGATGGGATATAGATATTTGCCCTACAGACACTTGCTCTAAAGCCATTTGCCCTAAAACCATTTGGCCTAATGGGACATTTTCCCTAAAGACACTTGCCCTAAAGGGACCGTTGCCATAAATACACTTGCCCTGAAGGGACATTTGCCCTAAAACCATTTGACCTAATGGGACATTTGCCCTAAAACCATTTGGCCTAATGGGACATTTGCCCTAAAACCATTTGGCCTAATGGGACATTTTCCCTAAAGACACTTGCCCTAAAGGGACCGTTGCCATAAATACACTTGCCCTGAAGGGACATTTGCCCTAAAACCATTTGGCCTAATGGCACATTTGCAATAAGACTATTTGGCCTAATGAGACCTTTTCCTAAACTCCACTTTTTCGTTTCTCGTTTCATTCTTTGGGCAAGTGTCAGTAGAAGCAACTTGTCCGTAGGGCAAGTGTTTTTAGTGTAATTGTCCCACACCCATGTGTGACAAGGATCTGTTTCATCTGTATATTAATTTTGATTCGTCTCTGTATTAAAAAGTTGTTTCAAGTGTTTCAGAGAGAAAGAAAAAAAAAAAGAATGGAGAGATTTTTCTCTTCTCCATCATTCTGTCACTGTCTTCATACAAATCCTCAATCATTCTTCCACCAACTACTAAACAACATGAAGAAGAAAAAAAAAACCTTAAAACCCTCCCTCAGATCATTTTTTGTTGTTGTTTGGAAGCTAATGTATCAGTTTATAAACAGTTTCTCAACTGTTCATTTCAGTTGAGGGGTGAATAAGAGAGAGAATTATGAGGGGGGGGGGGGGGGGGGGGGGGAAACAAGTTCCACTTGTTCCTCAAGTCTTTAATTTCTAATAAACATCATACAGAGTGTTTCAAAACCTTGATTTTATTCATAAAATCAAAGTTGGTTTACAACCAACCCTTGGCACACAGACCACTTTTCGACTGCAAAATGAAGTCGGAGGAGTTGTTGCCAAAACCGAACCACCACGAGTCTTCTTGTAGAAAATACATTGCAACCACAACTCAACCACCCCATTCGACTTCATTTTGCAACAGAAAAGTGGCCAGTGTATTCCAACCCTAATACCTAGTACACACACCTGATATAATTTAAATGCATTTAAATAATAAAAGTGTTCTGCAGAGAGCCCTGTGAAGGGCAAACAAACAATATGTCGAATTCAATTTATTCAGTTAATAATCTGAAAATATTGAATTAATACTTAAATATAATTATTAGAAACTATTGACAAAATATTGAATTTAGTATTTCAATTTAAAATATTAATAATAAAGTCAATTTTTGTTTGGTGTTCATGTCCTTAACTGGATTCCGTATAATTCACCTAAACACGTTTAATTTGAATTCATTTAACTCATGTGTGTCTACAAGATAAAAGGGTAGATTTATTTGGAGTCTCCACATAAATGTACCATGAACCGGTTCCGGGTATGCTTGACTTCCATTTTCAAATACAGTTTTGACAACAATTAAAGTGGGTTCATTTGTCAGAAACTTCAACCATTCTACATTTAACGCATCACTAAACTGGTGTTTGTTTTTAGAAACAGGAAATAATATTGGAAAAAAAAATACATTAAAGTAGAAAACTCAGTTCTTCAAAGACAAAAGTTGGACCCCCTTTTTCACTGGGTAGTTGTGAAGCACAACATGGGGAGAGAAGAAAAAAAATCTAGGTTTAGAGTACACTTTTTTACTCCAGATAACTTAGGAATGAAATATTAATTTGAACATTTGGATCCAGATGAGTTCGGAAGCTGTTTAGAGTACTCTTTTACTCCATATTTGAATTTGAAAAATTACTCTGCAAGCAGCCATAAAGGCCTATGGCAGAGGGACAAGAGTCCAAGTGCAGCATAGAGAATGCATTGTCAAAACCAGAAAATATAAAACCCCATTGATATAAACCCAACAACAATTTCAATATTTTTTTAATGCTGCAAATATATGCATTGTCAAAACAAAACAAAATTATGACTCCCATAAAATACGTTTTTCCTGCACAAAATCCCCAGCAAGCGAGTTCCATTGTCGAATCGTCCTAGGGACAAATGACCAGTAATAAGAATCTGTTCGTGCAAAAATCTCTCCAACCTTGTTAGAGTGATCACCCCTACCCAAATATAATGCCCTGCAAAGTTTACTTGAAGTAGGTTTAGGGCAAGAGCCTTCTAGCATTCGATTAAAGATATTGGACTGACAATTTAAGAGTGCAATTTGGTTCCAGATGAGTTCCAAAATCGGTTTAGAGTACTCTTTTTTATTCCAGATTACATCGAATCAAGAATTAGAGCGAAAATTTGGTTGAACCAGATTAGTTTGAAAGTTGTTTAGAATACATGTTTTGAAAAGGAATCAAGGATGAGTACACTTTTTGCTCTCTAGTTTGTATATGTATAAGAATTAGGGTTTAGTGGGGACTTTTAGCATCACACGAACTGGGAAGTTGTTTCGAGTACACTTTTTTTGCTCCATAGCGGAGCCAACTTCTGCTCGTCCCGATTTCTAATTGCCTGTGTTTTGACGCCATATACATTCTGAAATCAGAATCAAGAGTACACTTATGACTCCAGAAAACAACACAGAACCTGTGTTTAGATATTAACATTCCCTTCAGGAACTGATATCCCCATTCTGGACACCAACAGCTGTCTGCAACGGTCTAAAACGAGGCCTCCAAATATTTTGATTTGATAAATTACTCTGCCAAGTAGCCATGAAGGCTTGTGGCAAAAGGAAAAAAAAAAAACATCCAAGAGTGGAAAGAATCGTTCCATCGAGTCCATCTCTCGAAATAAAATTTTATCCCATTTTCTCTGATGACAATTCTTCTATCCCATTGGAGACGATCGCAAGAAAAACAATTTCACCAATGAACCCATTGTTTGAAATTAGATTTAATTTGCATTTTTATGTTTCCGCATCACAAGATGGCGGTCCAACCAAACCAAAGGGAGAGTTAGGGCCGAGGTTATAATATATATAAAGAGAAGAGGAGAGGTTCGAAAAGAGTGTTAAATTTAATTTACAACCAAATTTCAGCTGAGAGAGAGAGATCTCTGATGATGATGATGATGACAGCAAGAATCATGTCAAGCGTAAACAGGGCCAATCAGTATGTGTGGTTCAGAAAAGGGGAGAAAACAGCTAGAGTTCAATTTTTAGCTAGAGCTTCCTTTATTTTTGTGTGTGCGTGTGGATCAAGCTAACTCGAAGTGAAAAATATCGGAACTTCGAATTATATTTATGAATGTGACTAATGTCTTATAATTCTATTTACTAAAATCTCTCTCTCACTCTCTCGCTTCCATTTTTTTTTTTCTCTTCTGTTAAATTATTTAAACACTAATTTATGCAAAACTTTCTCAACATTCTGAAATTGTTTTAATGGCCATGTTGTATATAAAAATGGTCAAAAGAGAGGTCGTAGAACAAGTGACCCATTGCCAAAAACACCAACTTCTGTCTCTCTCTTTCTCTCATTTTATATCACTCTGATTCTCTCTCTCTCTCTCTCTCTTATCCTAACTCTCTCTGTTTTTCTCTCTCTGTTTCTATCTCTTTTTTCTATCTCATTCTATTTCTTTCTCTCTCATTCTATCTCTTTCTCGCTCATTATATCTATCTCTCTTTCTCTTATCCTAACTCTTTCTGTTTCTCTCTCTGTCTCTGTTTCTATATCATTCTATCTCTTTACTTCTCTTTTTCTATCTCATTCTATCTTTCTATCTTATTCTATCTCTTTATTTCTCTCTTTTTCTATCTCATTCTATCTTTCTATCTTATTCTATCTCTTTATTTCTCTCTTTTTCTATCTTATTCTATCTATTTCTCTCTCATTCTATCTTTCTATCTCGCTCATTCTATCTGTCTCTGTTTCTACCTCTCTGTCTTTCTTTCCTTCTCTCTGTTTCTATCTCTCTGTCTGTCTTTCTCTGTTTCTATCTCTCATTCCCTCTTAAAGTACGTTTTCAGACAGAAACTGCAGTCAAACGATGACACACAAAAAAAACAAAAGAGACAAATATAATATGTGTCATGGACTCATGTAGATTCGTAACTTATGCAAATCAGAATATATCCTGATTTGCATAAGTTACGAATCTACAAATACAAAGTGAATAAACGACATCAAAAAGTCTCTCTTCTCTCTCAAAAACAAAAAGTTGAAAAACTGAAGACATATTTGAAGTAGAAACCAAACTTCCCCTTTCTTCTCGCCCTTCCCACTTTTCTTCTAAACGGCGCTCATCTCTTCTTAGAAGCCCCTCCCCATTTTTATTTATATTATAGACTAATACTAAGGGGATAGAGAGGAAGGCCCCAAACAAGCTTGGAATGCGGTAGCAAAATGGGGGAATGTGTGGAGCCTCTTGAGAGTTGGGCCGGAAGTGGCGGAGAGATAATGTAGAACCCTACGTAAGGTCGACCCTGCGTATTACCCGGGGAGGGGGGGGGGGAAAGGTGCAGAGAATGATGATTATAAGACTAATACTTACGTTGCTCTTATTTTGTAATCTTTCTTCTTTTCCAAAGGACCCAAATGTCTTCTGCCCGATATCTAATTTGAAAAACAAATACAAAAAAACAAAGATTTTATTTTATTTCTCACACAAAAATTATGTGAAAATATTCCACTAAATTCTAAAACATGGATAATATGGGGTTAAAAGTACTCTGGAGTACACACACACACACTGAACTCAGTGTAAGACTTGTTCTAAAAATGCTAATAAATGACTCCGAAACTGGCCGCCATTTGATCTACAGAACACTCCAGAGCAAATGAAACAGCTCTAAGTGTCTTTTGGAACACACTAGAACATTTTAAACTTAAGGAACCGGCGTAATTCTGTTCTAGAATACACACAAGACCAAAATGATACAAGTGTCAGTGCTATAAATGACACTAAACACTGCTTCATTTGCTCTAGAACACTTTAGAACAACTGAAACAGCACCAAGAATCTTTTGGAACACACTAGAACACTTTCCACGTAAAAAAAAACAGTGTAATTCTGTTCTAGTCTACACTCGGATCATATAAATGACCCAAAACACTGGGTTTTCTGCTCGAGAACTCCTTAGAACAAATGAAACAGCGCCAAGAGTCTTTTGGAACACACTAGAACACTTTAAACCAGTGTAATTCTCTTCTATATTATACACAGAAGACCCCAAATGAAACAAGTGTCAGTGCAATAAATGGCACTAAACACTGCTTCATTTGCTCTAGAACACTTTAGAGCATTTGAAACAGAACCAAGAATCTTTTAGAACATACCAGACACATTGCTACACATAAAAAACAATGATTCACCCATATGACACCAGGTCTTCTTTTTTAATTTAAGAGCACTTCAAGAGGCCAGTGCAAATAAGTGTCTCTAACAAAGAGTGAAATTGCTCCATGCTCGTCAAGAGTGATCCATAAACGTGATTAGAGTACACCAGAAGCTGTTTTTGCATTGTTCGGAACTGGTAGAACCGGTTTGCCAATTACTGAAACTGATAGAACCGGTTCGCCAGTACAGGTCGAACTGGTTCCAAACTGAGTAGATTCGGTGCGGTTCTACCTTTCGCCACCTGTAAATAATGTGCGCTGCGCAAATCTGCTAATGCATATTGCATGGAAACCGGTTCGTCAAGATCGACGAACTGATCAGAATCGGTTTCCAAAAAAATGGTGAACCGATTAAATCCGTCCCGAACCGAGAAGATTCACAGGCATCTGTAGACAGCTTCAGAATTTCTTTGGCTCCGCCCTTTTATGAGCGTCAGCCATTTCTAATTGGTTTGTGACTGGGTTTGATGCCACATGCCCCGCCCTTTATATTTCTAATTGGTTGATATTTGGTGTGACGCTCATAAAAGGGCGGAGCCAAACTACAGATGCCTGTAATAGATTCGGTTCAGTTCTACCCTTCGCCACCTCTAACTAATGTGCGCTGCACAAATCTGCCAAACAGGCAGTTAGAAATCGGGGAGAACTTCAGTTGGCTCCGCCCTTGTTATGACGACCGGCAACTTCTAATTGGTTTGTTGTGTGGTTCGACGTTGAAAAGGGCGGAGCATGTGACGTCAGACTACATAAATAGCCAATTAGAAGTTGCCGGTCGGCATAACAAGGGCGGAGCGAGCTGAAGTTCTCTCCGATTTCTAACTGCCTGTATCTGCCAATGCATATTGCGTGGGAACCGGTTCGTTAAGATCCACGAACTGATCAGAATCGGTTTCCCAAAAAAAAAAAATGGTGAACCGATTAAACCGGTTTCGAATCGAATAGAAACATGTTCATGGTTCTACCCGTTGCCCACCTAGGTCTATTGAATGTGAATGTTAATAAAACATAGCACGAAAAAAAGCTCGGAAACGGCTTTTTTTTTTTCTTTTCTAAGCCCGTATTTGCTTTTTTTTGTGTGTGTTTAACTTCGGAACTCTTTTCTCTTCACTTTTCAGTTTGCTTCGACACATTTTAATGAACTTTTAAAAGATGATCGAAACATTGTTAAAAGTCAATTCTAATGCCATAATGTAGCAATGTGTATGATGTGTGTGTGTGTGTGTTCAAGAAATAAGAACAAAAAAAAGGAAAATATGAGGGATTTATATATAAAAATATATATATAAGCTCTTGGGTTCACAAAAGAGATTATGACGAAAAGAACACTTGTGTTAGTGTAATTCTTGAGCTCTCAAATCGAACGTTTTCAGCATAAATTTAACATTTTTCTTTCATCTTCTTTGACAGAAATTTATATTCCATACGTGAAAATGGAGACACAAAAAAGGAACTGTTAAAAAAAAGTTACTTTTTTGTTGTTGTTTTTGTGTATTAATAAAAGAGACGAAGAATTAGTTTGAATTTCTTATTTTTTTTATCGATTTTTAGGTTTTTTTTTTTTTTAAATGAATCAAAAATCCTTTATTTTTATGTAAAAGTAACAAAACATGACATAAAATCGGATGTTTTTTCTACAAAAAAAAAAATCAGTAAAAATGACTTCAAAAAATAAATTTACTGTCTTTTTTTAAAAAAAAAGCGAGAAAAAATATTTCTACCAAAAATTTAGTAATAAAATTTCATTTATAAATAGTAGAAGAACGACGAATTTTATAAAAAAATCGCCAACGAAATTCAAACAATTTCCAAAAAACGAGTAATAAAAGCATAATTTTTAACAAATTATTAATAAAGTCATGAATTTCTATTTAAAAACAAATAATTTTTATCAAAAAAAAAACAACGTAAAACGGAGAGTTTTCTAATGAAAACATTTTTTTAAGAAATTCTTAATTTTCCCGCGAAAAATATTAAACTATATCGATAATATCGATATAAACAATATCATTACAATGAATATCATACAGAGTGAACCGATAACTTTCGTTTGTATTCAATTACAAAGAGAACGAATTACTCCGAGCACACGGAGTACACAGATTAGATTAAGGCTCTATTCAATAACATTAAAAATAAGCAACTTCGATCACTCGGAGCGTATCCCTTAAAGAAACACTAATCCTTTACACGATGTTAATAGTAAAACCCGTCTATTTTTTCTAGCAGATTACAGCCAAATAATGCACTTTACTCACCTGGCTTCGCTCCTTATGGATTCTCTGCTGTTTCTTCTCTATGTTCCTAAGGGCACCCATTGTAAGATAACTAGTATAGAAACACGGTAATGGAATTAAATCTGTGGACACCAAGCTGTAGAAGAATTCCCTTTCACAAGGATCACAGTCAAATTCTGTTACAAGGTTGTCCGATTTCAGGTCTAACAAAATAGCGGAATAGATGTTTTTTGTGAGTACTTTATTTAACGGAAATTATAAAATAATACACAACAATATAAATAGTAGAAAAATAAATATTTTTTTTTATTAATTTCATTATTAGTTACTGATAATTCAGACATCTTTTGCATAAACTGATTATGAGAAATATTAAGACTTGATATTTGGTAACAAGGTATGGTATCCATCCGCATAGTAAAATTTATTAAAAATGTGGCGCCATTATGATGGCAATTCCTGTTATTCTATGGAGCTCAAGGGCGGATGGTTACAATACTGATAGCAAATAGTGCGAAAGAAAAAAAAATATATTCAATGATATTTTACACTTTTAAATATCAAATATGAACATGCATTTTGCATAAAACAATAATTTCACATAATTATAACTATTTTAGATTATTTTAATACAAAATTACTTGATTTTTCATCTTCGTTGTAGTCGCAAAAATGCCACTAAAATGGCGATTATCAAATTCTAACATCGGAGGGAACAGATTACTTGGAGCGTTATTATGTATTCGAGCTGTAATACAGTATGAAATAATCCGAATAATCTGCCGGGAATATAAAGGATCGACTCGGACGGTATCGATTGTTAATCGCCTATATACATCCGCATAAACATAGTTCCATTGCTAATAACATTTTAATTCGTTAATTTCTGATTAAAATTGAAGTAATACAAATTGAAAGATTTTATATTAAGTTTTTTCATGAACTACATGTAAACTTAAACCATATTCTTATCAGTTTATTTGTAAATAATAATAGTGCTGGATTCGTGCGTTTAGTAAATAGTGCGACATTTTCTTCGGGAAGGTTTTTTCGTCTGCTATCTGCGAAAAAGTTTTATTTTTACGTGTTTAAGTTAGTAAAAGGTAGCGAAATATTCGATTTTCAGACAACAGAAGCGGAGTGTGGAAGGCAAGTTGATTAGATTCACTTTAAATATTAATTGATTGTTTCAAAGTTCACCAATAGACCTACGGGCCCCCGTGGGCTGTTATTAAATGGCGTCCGAATCTTTTCGCAAATTCCAATAATTTTGCTGTCTTTCTGAACTAAGATCGACAGTATTCAAAGGTCATCCATAAGAAATGTTGATTTTTATTTATTTCAATAAATGTAGGAATGTTATACGATTATTATTTTTTGTTACTTTGTAATGTGAGAGGTTTCAGTTCACATTTGAAGCAAAAAACGTCGTCATAAATGATGCATGAGGTGACCTAACATGGCGTTTCTATGAAGCTTGTCATGTAGTAGCTTATTAGTTTTAGATAGAGGATTTGAAGGACATGCGCTATACTTATGAGTGAAAACTATTGAAGCATGTAGTATCACATGGTTATAGAACGATTATGATGAACTATTATGGTGGCTTTTTTTGTTGAGAGAGATTGATATGGCCGCCATATTCGCACATTTTGGCCAATAACATTGGCTTCCATGTGTGCTTTTATGTAACACTAGCATTACTAATAAAAGGGGGTTACTCAGATTATCTAGAGCAGACAGATAATAATCGAAGCTTATGAAAACAAAGCTCTCGGAGTAAATATCTTAACATTTGCAAACAAAGGCGAATTCCGGTATTTTTTGAACACATCCGCAGTAAATAGATCCACTGTTACCAAATATAAAACATAAGAAAAGGTACTTTTTTAAAAAAAAAAATAATAATAATTAACAATTACATAAGGAATCGTGTTACAATTATTAATGTTTATTGTGGATGAGTTAACTTTTTTAAAAAATAATTATATTTAATTAGTATTTATGTATTCATACGCGGAGTCTTTTCTTGTCCTTTTGGCGCGGTATCAGCTGTTTTTTTTTGTTCCTTCACGTTAAAAAGTTACGTTTTCGCCGATTTTCTCTTTATTGTAGTTAGTAGTCATCTATTTAAATAGAAAATACAAGTTTCAGTGTATAAAAACCCCTAAAAACGACACGTAAGTTGATAAAATTAGAAAAATGACTTTAAAATGCTTCTGTGCTGAATGATCCTATTGGGGTGGGGGCTATTGATCAATAGGTCATGTCTTTTAACTTTGGCCGAAAGTTTGGGAAAATCGAAATTGGTTCGTTATTTAAAAAAAATGGATTTTGAACGATATATCAAAAAATCTAGGGAAAAAAATAAATAAAAAAATTATTGGCCATTCAAACATTTTTGATTTTTTTTCGATTCTTTCGATATTTCAAAAAAAAAAAATATCGATATATCGAAAATTTTGTCAACCCTACTTTTAACCATTAGAGCCGATAGGGCCCATTGTTTTGTGAGAACTTAACCAATTTGAGGCTGATTCCTTTTTTTCTATGCAAATAATCTTGGTTGGAAATCGCATCACGTGATT
Source organism: Brachycybe producta (assembly GCA_036925085.1). Classification (NCBI taxonomy): domain Eukaryota; kingdom Metazoa; phylum Arthropoda; class Diplopoda; order Playtdesmida; family Andrognathidae; genus Brachycybe; species Brachycybe producta. Next base: position 371,365 of record JAUPFP010000073.1, read on the forward strand.
TCATCATCTTACCTGATTTTGGCCGAAGTTAACCGTCAAAGGTTCAAAAGGATTAAAACGTTTACTTTTACTCAAAAGCACCTTGATATACAGGCAGTTAGATATCGGTCAGAACTTCAGTTGGCTCCGCCGCTAGAAGTTGCCAGTCGTCATAAAAAGGGCGGAGCCAACTTCTGTTCATCCCGATTTCTAATTGAATCTTAGTAACTGCGAATCAGTTGCTTTGACATCACTCTAATCCGGCCATTTCGGAATTATTTTTCTTTAAACAAGTAAACATATTTTTATATAAAAAAAAGTTTCTTAGCTTTTTTTAATCTGGTTGTGATAAAAAAAGGTATATAAGCAGCTCAAGTGTTGCAGAAAATTCTTCACAAGTTTGAAACACAGATGGAGGTGAAATGGTGGGTCCTTAATCTTGGCCCACCCACCCCCCAATTCTCTCTCATAACCACCTTCAAATAGAAATAAGAAAAAAAAAAAAACCAAAAGTGTGCATATCAGAAATAGAGCGAGAGAGAGAGTGAAGGGGGGACCCTTCATTAATCAACTTCAAGTGGAAATTGATTTTGGAGGTTGATTAATTATTGCTGTTATGACAGTGGGTCTTTCCTCCTTCCTCCCACCCCCTTGTCCCCTTACATCCTACCCCACCCCTCCCTCCCTCTCTCTCTCTCTCTCCCCCCAAAAAGACCCGACATTTTTCAACATCCTTCCACATGGGAATCTCTTCGATTAGACTCCATTAGGACCCTCGTGATGATAAACTGCTTTTGTCATTTTTCATCCACATTGCTCTCTCTCTCACTCTATTTTTGAATTTGAGTTCAAGTTTTTTTGTTATTTTTGATGATTTCTTATAAAACGTAACGGTGGAAGTTTGGAAAGGTGTAACTAGACTCCATTCATATGCAAAACACGAAAATGATGCAAAAACAAAAGGTGTACAATTTCACTACAGTATAATAATAGGATCAGATGAGAATTTTCATAAGTCAGTTAAGGGGGGGGGGGTGGGTCCAAAGACTTTCAGACTAGAACAGAAGTTACAGAACAACGAACGAAATCTGTTCGTTCCCGCCGATCCCACCATTTGTCGGGTTTTTTATTTGCTCGTCAAAACAAGGGATGTTCATGTTCGAGACAGGAGTATAGATTGGACGTCGTAGCGAACGGTTCTCTGAACGTCCATTATGAGGTTACTAACTGAGAGCACGTTGCGAACATGTTCAGTACAAGTTTGTGACACTCAGGCTGCAACGAACACAGGCAATTAGAAAACGGGATGAACAGAAGTTGGCTCCGCCCCTTTTTATGACGAACGGCAACGTCTAATTGGTTTGTTGTGTAAGTTCGACGTTGAAAAGGGCGGAGCATGCGACGTCAGACTACATAACTAACCAATTAGAAGTTGCTTTCGTCATAAAAAGGGCGGAGCCAACTTCTGTTCATCCCGTTTTCTAATTGCTTGTGCAGCGAACAGAACAATCAACATGATCTTGTTCGTTTGTTCTGTTCTTGTCTGGAATCCACCCTAAAATCGTTTTTTGAACAACCGATTATTTTTGTATATTTTAGGTGAAAAATGAAAAGAAACTTTGAATGTTTTTTTTAGAAACTAGAAAAAGGTAGCTCAATCATTTAAGGATAATTTTCATGTTTTTGATATCTTTCAAAATAAGCTTTTTAAAGACAAAAAATTAAAAAAAAATATTTCCAAAAAGTTTATTTTGAAAAATATCAAACACGAAAATACTCCTTTAAATGATTGAGCTACCCTTCTAGTTTCTAAAACAGCATTCAAGTTTCTCTTCATTTTGCACCTGAAAGGCGTTTTACAGCTTTAAAACCACTTTTAAGGACCGTTATGACATCCCTCCTTTGGCTTCTTAACCTTATTTTGTCAAAATGACGTCATAGTTACCAGAACTTTTAATTAAACTTAAAGCCGGTATTACACTAGCAACCTCCAATGCAATTCAACTTACAATGCAATTCGTGATGTGACTTGCAACTAGAATTTTTGCAATAAACTTCTATATCCCACTATGCAACCTAGTTTGCCAATCAAGTTTTCAAAACTTCGTTTATGTCAAGGGGCCGACATTGGTGGGTGAATCTCGTACGGTATCGGAAGCCATTTTACTTTTAATCCACGTTTTACTGAATTTTAAAATTTCTATTATGGATTATCCAGTAAAATGAAGCTAAAAAGTAAAATGACTTTCCATCCACACGAGGATCTGCTGTGAATCGTAGTGAAAATCGTACATGATTTTCTGTTCAATGTCTGCCCCCCCCCCCTTTGGTTTGTGTCCATATTGTGATCAACTAACAGGAAGTTCATAAACCGCGAATTCGTTCAATGTTACATATGTCATTTTCAGCAAACTGCCTGATTGGTTGTTTGTCAGAAAGTTGACTTAAAAAGTCTCTCAAAGTTGAACCTGTTCAACTATCGGTGAGAGCTGAGTCTCACACTAGTTAAATAGAAATAAAAGTTTTATCAAGTTGCATGACGTCATATCACACTATAAACAAGGGAGTTGCACATTTTATTGCATTAAAAGTTGCTAGTGTGATAGTGTCTTAAGCCTATGGATATTTTCAGCCTCTTAGTTTTCAGCTTTTAAAGCAAACAACATGATGGAAAGTAGTGGACCCATGATATAGGAAAGGGCCATGATAAAGAAAAAAAGGCGTTAGGAATTACCAACCAAAAAAAAAAAATATTTCTAATCTAGTTATTGGCTTTTTTTGTGTGACATATTTGTGATATTTTATTATCAAATTAAATGATAACATTTTTAGAGGGAGGAGGAGGGAGTATTGAATAGAAATTATGGAATCTCCTCTGAATGACGTGAGATTTCATATATAAATTTTAATAACGTGTTCTATTCTAACTCATGTGGACTGAACTCTTTCCAATGATTAGAATAGAGAGAAGGATAGGAGTATAGTGGTATATTGGGTACTCCTGCCGTCATCACTTCCGGTCTCTCTCTCTTCTATCACTCTTTCATTCTACAATAGGAGGGAAGAGAGAGTGAGTGAATAAGAAAGAGAGAGAGGTTTTTATCCAAAGGTTGTTTCCACCGGAACTGATTTCATGGTTCACGAATAAGTAATGAGCTTTTGACACACGTTTTGTGTGACACACCCACCTTTATCAATATTTTTTTGAACTTCCTCCTTCTCCGTCCGCCCCCCCCCCTCTTCTTCTTCTGTATTTTGGTCGCCATATTTGTTTTGTGGTCATATAGATCTATATTTTTTTATTATCAAAAATGGCGGTCTTATTATAAAGAGAATTTTCATTTTCTATGATTTGCACCTACATGTAAATTATGCTAAAACAAAAGCTGAAAGTGAATATATAAAGAGCTAAACTGTTCGGCGAGAGCGAGAGAGTACGAGCTAATCGAAACATTTAGCATCGTATTCTTAATTATTGCTAAGTCATCAAAGGTTATAATTGCTAAACTCATATACGTTTACATGGAAACTTGCTATCAAAAGTTTGAGTTTAGCACTGCCTTTGACTTAGCGATAATTAAGAATACGACTCCTTAGCACTAAACAAAGAATCAAGAGCTAAATGCTAAAATAGCATTTGTAGGTATTTGTTTAATGTAACTTAAACTTAATAACCAGTTTAGCTCTAATCTGGGTCATACCTTGTACAATGTACACACATGAGTTAAATGAAATCAAATTAAATGGTGTTTATGTGAATTATACAGAATCCAGTTAAGGACATGAACACCAAATATAAATTGACTTTATTATATTTTAAATTGAAATACTAAATCAATATTTTGTCAGTAGTTTATTTATTATATTTAAGTATTAACTCAATATTTTCAGATTATTAACTGATTATATTGAATTCGACATATTGTTTGTTTGTCCTTCACAGGGCTCTGTAGAACACGTTTATTATTTAAATGCATTTAAATTATCAGGTGTGTACTAAGTATTATCCACATGTAAGAAGGTAAATGCATTTAAATATTAAATATGTTCTACGGAGTCCTGTGAAGGGCAAACAAACAATATGTCGAATTCAATTTAAATATTAAAATCTAAAAATAAGTAATTACTATAATTTTAAAATACTAAAAATCAGTATGACTTCATGTGAAATGAACGTTATCAGATAGATTCGAACCAGCTTACCCAGCTCACATTACTTTCATTTCAAAGTTGGATTTCGTAGCAACGAAATAAGCACGCATGCGCAGAAGCGGTTTAATACCGTTTGAGAAACTTGAAAACGACGCCATTTTTCCACTGCTTCGATGGAAACGACGTTGTTTTAAAAAGAATAACCAACCCTACATGAAAGATTTCCGATTAAGGTAAGAATATTAAGTGAAAAGAACAATAAAACATTTAAAAAATCTACGTTTAGCGACGATTAATTAGTCAAAAATGACCACACAAATCGCCGTATAAGGTGAATGTTTTCGTTTTCGGGTTGCTTCGCTAACTAAAATTACGAAATTGAAACGAAAACAAAATCACTTAATTTAACTATATAAATTTCGTTAAACTTAATTTCGTACGAAATTTCGCTTAAAATTTCTCATATTAGGAACTTAGCGAAATTTCGTACGAAATTTATATATTTAAATTAAGTGATTTCGTTTCAATTTCGTAATTTTAGTTAGCGAAGCAACCCGAAAACGAAAACATTCACCTTATATGGAGATTTGTGTGGTCGTTTTTGACTAATTAATCACCGCTAAATGTAGATTTTTAATGTTTTATTGTTCTTTTCACTTAATATTCTTGCCTTAATCGGAAATCTTTCATGTAGGGTTGGTTATTCTTTTTTAAAACGTCGTTTTCCATCGAAGCGGTGGAAAAATGGCGTCGTTTTCAAGTTTTTCAAACGGTATTAAACCGCTTCTGCGCATGCGCGTTTATTTCGTTTCAACGAAATCCAACTACGAAATAATTTTATAATTTTGGAAAAAAAAAATGCCGCATTTCGTACAAAATCTTTGTGTTGTAACGAAATCAGCCGTAAATGGCGTCAAAATAATAGATTTCGTAAATAAATTTATTTCGTACGAAATTTCGCTAAGTCCCTATTACCCTTTTGGGCTGAGAGCCCGAGAGACACTAACCACTACACCAACAACACAAGTCCCTATTGTCCAGAACCGAACGATAAAAAACCAATAACAATTGGCAGTTGTTTGCAGCTGAAATAATGCTTGCATTGTCAGAAAATTAATGAGTTCAGAAATGAAAGTTAAAATCCAATATGGCTTCCTTTTGAGAATGACGTCATGGTTTTTTTTTAATTATTAAAAAAAAAAAGACCAATCCAATAAACAACACCTGAAACTTTTTCCTGTGCCGGTTTTTTAAGCCTACTTTTATATAAAATATTATTAAACACAAAACCTCTAACAAATCAGAATGAGAAGAAGTCTGTAGTTGATTATGAATCACAAATACACACACACACACACACACACACACACACAGAAAGGAGAAAGTTGTTATCTATTTCTCTCTCTACACCTTCTTCTCCTTCCTTCCATTTTTGGCTTTTCAAACCCCTCCTCCTCCCATCATATCATATATAATATAATATTGGAAACAGCTTGTATCGATCCTTCTATATAGGCCTATATACATAGGCCTATTTGTGTGTGTGGTTTAATTTTAATAACATTACGAAATCATTTCATCCGGAATAATTTTTCGCAGAAGAGCTGTCTGTCTTCTTTGACCGAAAATAGTTGGCCCACCTTCTCCCACCTCCCCTTAGCACCTCTCTTTCTTTCTCTCTGGGTACCACCCACAAAATACACACACAAAAGTGTGGCTAATAGAATCCTCCCCCCTTCCTGAATCTCCTCCCGTCTTCTTTTAATATTGGTTCCTGTGTTTGTATATTTTTTCAGGAAAAATTGAAAACTTCTGAAAGCTTTTTACATCAGGAAGGAGCAGAAAGAGCGAATGCGAGAGAGAGAGAGAGAGAGAGAAAATTATGAATGATATTTCTCGCACCTTCTTTTCATCCCCTTACACTTTTGTGTATAATCTCTTCGAAAAATAGAGAATATGAGTGAGGAAGTATGAGAGAGAGAGAGAGAGAGAAAGAGAAAGAAAGAGATGAGAGTATAAGGGAGAGAATGAGAGAGTATAAGGAAGAGAACGAATGAGAGAGAGAAAGAAATGAGAGAGTATAAGGGAGAGAACGAATGAGAGAGAGAGAGAGAGAGACAACATGAATAAAACTTTTGGAAGAATATTTTTTTTTCCTCCAAGTTTCTTGAGGTTAACCGTTGTATATAATTAGAATTACAATTGAAAATTCGTCTCTGGAAAAAAAGGACGAAAAATGTTTCCTTTTTTTTTTTCGAGATAAGAGGAAATGAGAAAATTCGATTTCGTTTTCGTGTCTTTTTTAGAAGAAAAGTTTTGTCACAAATTTTTGATTTTTTTTTTCTTCTTCTTTAAAATGAATTTTTTTTATTAAAATCGAGGGAAAGGGGGGGGGGGGGAGGGGGAGAAAGGGGAAAAAAGTTTCAAAAACTTTTATTATTTCACTTTTTCTCTTCTCTCCAGTTATTGAAATTATTCAACAACAAGAAAATTAAACATAAAACATGTTTTTGTGAAACTCGCTTTTATGAAAAAAATAGGTCTAAAAAGTAGAAAAGAAAAAAAGATGTAATCGTGTCTTGTGTCCCCGTGCTGAGTAAATTATATTTTAACAAATTATGAAGTTAAATAAAAGCGAGTAAAATAAGAGCTAAATTGAACTAAACTCAATAAAAAAGCTAAATTGAACTAAACTCAATTAAAAAAGAGCTAAACTCAATAAAAAGCCAAAATGAGCTAAACTCAATATAAAAAGCTAAATTGAGGTAAACTCAATAAAAAAAGCTAAAATGAACTAAACTCAATAAAAAAGAGCTAAACTCAATAAAAAGAGCTAAATTGAGCTAAACTCAATACAAAAAGAGCTAAATTGAGCTAAACTCAATAAAAAGAGCTAAATTGAGCTAAACTCAATAAAAAGAGCAAAAATGAGCTAAACTCAATATTAAAACTAATTTGTGGTAAACTCAATTAAAAAAAGCTAAAATGAACTAAACTTAATTAAAAAAGAGCTAAACTCAATAAAAAGAGCCAAAATGAGCTAAACTCAATAAAAAGAGCTAAGTTGAGCTAAACTCAAGAAGAAAAAAATTAAACAAAAACATGTTTTTTTTTGTGGTACTCGCTTTTATAAAAAAAAAGGTCTAAAAAGTAAGAAAAACAAGAAAATATAATCTTGTGTTGTTGGTGTAGTGGTTAGTGTCTCTCAGCCCAAAACGTAATGTTGTTCATGGGTTCTCGATCTCCTTGCAGTGTGAATTACAATTTCAAATATTTCAGAAGACGGACAGAAACAAACAAATGAATGAAGTTAAATAAATAATGATAAAATATAAAAAAGCGAGTAATAATTTAATGGCCCGTTCCACATGAAGCTGACAAATAGCAACATGAGTAAAAATAGCATAGCGTCGCATATCGGGTATAATAAATGAACAGATAGAAGGGGGATTCGATTAGGACATTTCTAGCTTAGTTTGGGATAAATTTTACGAAAAAAAAAACACATAAAAATACTGAATTATAATTTATAATATTATCACAAAATAAATATGACAAGTCAAAGTAATGATTTCTTTGCTGATGGGCCGGGGCCCCATGCAGTTGGCACATGCCTTAATATAAGAGCTTGACGAAGAGTCGCAAAGCGAATTACGGAAAGAAAACATTGTTGTGTTAGATATAGTTATGGAGTTAATTGGAAGAAGTAACTGAGGTTTAATAGAAACACAGTTAGAAATTAACTTTGAAAAAGAGTACAAAAGTAATAGTTTTAATATGAAACTAACTGAAGTTCTCTCTCTCTCTCAATCTGCGGAATTAGTCAATCTGCATATCGCCTAGACAATCTGCAAAAACAACCAACCTGCTATAGTGAATCTGCAAAATTTCAATACATATTAGGTATTGAAATTTGCATGTTGGTTGTTTTGTAGATTGCCCAGGCAATGTCCAGATTGATTGATTCCGCAGATTGACAAGTAACGTGTACACGTACTAAAGTTGATTACAAAGTTGACGTTTTATGGCGAAATGAAGCACGATTAAAAAGAAGAAGAAGAAGAAAAAAACTTTGATGGTCTTAATGGGTAAATTTCAGGATCTTAAGATATGCAAATGAGGTGCTGAATAAGTGACATGCTAATGACGTATTCTCAAGAGATTCAGGAAAAAGAGAAAGAGGCCTAATAATTTTACTCCTAACAATTTTGTTTTCTTTGTCGTTCTTATCAATATCAAAATGAAAAGTCTAAAAAAAAAAAAAACCTTTGCAACCTTCGAAAGTTTTTTTTTTTTTTTACTTTTAACAAAAATCGATATTTTCAATGTTATTTATATATTTTTGGTTTTTTTTTTTTTTTTTTTCTTCTTTCTTCTTCTTAGGACCAAGTTTTGTTTTTTGTCGTCTTTTTTCCGTCATCCGCAACAATGTGTTTGGCAAGGTATAGTTAGCTAATTTGGTTAGGAACTTGGTCAGGTTATAAACGTGGACATCGGTTGGAATCAAAAAGAACAATCATCACCAAATGGTATATATCATGTTTATTTCACTGGTAAAGCTTTTGGTTGAAAAATATGCATAAAAGCGACGGCAGCGCTCCTAGCGGTCAATTTGTCAATTTCCCACAAAAATGTGTTAGTTAGCTAGTTAATTAGTTTTCAACGGGTAAGTTTTATGTATGGACATCGGTTGGATCAAAAGGACAAGCATCACAAAATGGTATAACATGTTTATTTTACTGGTAAAGGTTATTTGAAAATGTACAGAAACGCAAAAGCAGCGCTTCTAGCGGCCAATTTGTAAATTTTCGACAAAAATGTGTTGGGTAGTTAGTTAATTAGTTTGCAACTGGTAAGTTTTATGTGGACACCGTTGGATCGAAAGGACAATCGTCACAAAATGGTATAACATGTTTATTTCTCTGGTAAAAGTTGTTTGAAAATGTGCCGAAAGACAAAAGCAGCGCTCATAGCGGTCAATTTTCCACGAAAAATGTATTAGGTAGTTAATTAGTTTGCAACATTTACAATCATCGTCGGATCAAAAGGACAGTCATCACAAAATGGTATAACATGTTTAATATTGTTTATTTCTCTGGTAAACGTTGTTTGAAAATGTGCAGAAAGACAAAAGCAGCTCTCCTAGCGGTCAATTTGTCAGTCTTCCACAAAAATGTATTAGGTAGCTAGTTAATTACTTTGCAACTGGTAAGTTTTGTTAAGTTTTATGTGGACACCGTTGGATCAAAAGGACAATCGAAAAGGACAAATCATTGACAAGAATGTCAATGATTTCAATAAATTTCTAAGCTACGAAAGGAACCATTTTTCAGCTTATGATACAGGCATTTAGAAATCGAGAAGAACTTCAGTTGGCTCCGCCCTTGTTATGACGACCGGCAACTTCTAATTGCTTGGTTATGTAGTCTGACGTCACATGCTCCGCCTTTTTCAACGTCGAACCACACAACAAACCAATTAGAGTTGCTGGTCGTCATAACAAGGGCGGAGTCAACTGAAGTTCTTCCCGATTTCTAAATGCCTGTGCTTATGATGCAGTAAAATAAATGGCCGGCGTTCATCACAACGTAATAGGACAGGCATTTAAGCACAGCAAAATACAGTCGATTGCCCCGCCCTTTTTACGAGCTTCAGACCAAATAACCAATTAGAAATTGAAAATGGCGGGGCATGTGACATCATCAGACCAAATAACAAGCCAATTACAAGTTGCCGTTCCTCATACAGTAAAAAGGCGGAGCAAACGGCTGTATTTTTTTTGCTGTGCTTAAATGCCAGTACGTAAGAGGCTAACGTAATTTTAGAACCATTTTGTAAGGCCTTTATTACAGTATGTCTGAAGTTGTAATAAGATGTTGGTTAGTGAAAGAGGTTCATGTAAGGGTTTATTTTAACGAGGTTAAGTCGAGAAAAAGAAAGTTTTTCGTAAAAAGGAACCGCTTTTAACTTACGCATAATTTTTGCGCTTTTTTTTGAAAGGAATACTTTACTTTTTTTTTTTAAAAAAAAAAGCTACAAATATAAGAGAAAATTTGAAATTTTTCTCTCGTTTTGCTCGGAATTCTCTCTTCGAGAAACAATAATTTGATCTTTTTCTTCGTAAAAGTGGGGTTTGAAGTTAAGATTGAGATGGAAAAGAGGGGGTTGGGGGGGGGGGGGGTTAATATATATTTTTTTCTACGGTTTCGTGCCGTTAACTAACAACATCCATCTTGATGCCGCTAATTTGTGTTTCTTCTTCTCTCGATTTCCTGATCTATATACCGGGTTTCTTTTTCAAATTACGGGATGGTTTCATTTTTCTTCTTCTTCTGCTTGTTGGAGTTTATACTAATTTCACTTTGAACGTCGAAAAACAAGGTCTCTTCTTCGAAAATGTGTTTCGAAGTTCGAAAAAGAAGCTCGGTGGAAATGAAGAAAATGGGGGGGGGGGGAAATGATTGAAGTTGCTTGTGTGTCTTTGGGGGGGGAGTTGGGGCTGTGAGTTGAATAAAAATGAAGCCCATTTCGTATTTTCAAGTGTCTCTTGGGTGGCCTTTAAGTATATAGAATCAATGATATTTTACACCTGAAACTTCTTTTCATATTTTCTGAGCTTCCCCCAATATATATATATTTGATTTGATTACTTTTTACGTGTTTGATGATATGATATTCATCTCTCTTTTTGTCTTAACTTTCTCAACATTGATTCTCCATAGAGAATAACATTGTTAACACATGTATTTAACAAAGTTATACTTTTTTGAAAGTAAAGTGTTTTTTTTGTAGACGCAAAAGTTATAAGAGCTGGAGATTTAATTGTGGCGGCCATCTTTGTGGTCGGATTTGAATCAGGGGGAGGGAGAAGTAGTGTTGGTTAAAACTAGAGGTGGGACGAATCCTGAATCCTAAAAGGTTCTCGAATCCGAATTCTAAAAGGTTCTCGAATCCGAATTCTAAAAGGTTCTCGAATCCGAATCCTAAAAGGTTCTCGAATCCGAATTCTAAAAGGTTCTCGAATCGGAATCCTAAAAGGTTCTCGAATCGGAATCCTAAAAGGTTCTCGAATCCGAATTCTAAAAGGTTCTCGAATCCGAATCCTAAAAGGTTCTCGAATCCGAATCCTAAAAGGTTCTCGAATCCGAATCCTAAAAGGTTCTCGAATCGGAATCCTAAAAGGTTCTCGAATCGGAATCCTAAAAGGTTCTCGAATCGGAATCCTAAAAGGTTTTCGAATCGGAATCCTAAAAGGTTCTCGAATCGGAATCCTAAAAGGTTCTCGAATCCGAATCCTAAAAGGTTCTCGAATCCGAATCCTAAAAGGTTCTCGAATCCGAATCCTAAAAGGTTCTCGAATCCGAATCCTAAAAGGTTCTCGAATCCGAATCCTAAAAGGTTCTCGAATCCGAATCCTAAAAGGTTCTCGAATCCGAATCCTAAAAGGTTCTCGAATCCGAATCCTAAAAGGTTCTCGAATCCGAATTCTAAAAGGTTCTCGAATCCGAATCCTAAAAGGTTCTCGAATCCGAATCCTAAAAGGTTCTCGAATCGGAATCCTAAAAGGTTCTCGAATCGGAATCCTAAAAGGTTTTCGAATCGGAATCCTAAAAGGTTCTCGAATCGGAATCCTAAAAGGTTCTCGAATCCGAATCCTAAAAGGTTCTCGAATCCGAATCCTAAAAGGTTCTCGAATCCGAATCCTAAAAGGTTCTCGAATCCGAATCCTAAAAGGTTCTCGAATCCGAATCCTAAAAGGTTCTCGAATCCGAATCCTAAAAGGTTCTCGAATCCGAATCCTAAAAGGTTCTCGAATCCGAATTCTAAAAGGTTCTCGAATCCGAATCCTAAAAGGTTCTCGAATCCGAATCCTAAAAGGTTCTCGAATCCGAATCCTAAAAGGTTCTCGAATCCGAATCCTAAAAGGTTCTCGAATCCGAATCCTAAAAGGTTCTCGAATCCGAATCCTAAAAGGTTCTCGAATCCGAATCCTAAAAGGTTCTCGAATCTCTCGACTCCTTCATATAAGAATCCTATATTATTCATTAAGAAGATACAAATAAATGAAATAATAATAAATATTAAATTATTAATAGAAAACACAGTGTGGCACTCAGGATCAGGCCACAAGGTGATAATGGTGATCCGGGTCTGACCACCGAAATTGCAACAATCGCCGCTTTTTTTTTGTTAGTGAACGATTCTATTGTATGTCAATGGAGTTAAAACTAATTTTATCAAAGAAGATTTCGAGTTTTCGAATCTTGAATATTTTTCAAGATTCGAGGATTCGTGGATGAGCCCATCTCTAGTTAAAACGTTTGAAGCACCAGTTTGACAAATGGTGAAGCTGGATTTTCACACGGGCAATTAGAAATCGGGACGAGCAGAAGTTAGCTCCGCCCTTTTTTATGACTACCGGCAACTTTTAATTAGCTGGGGTGGGCATACGAAATCTTAGTACTGGGTAGAACTGCCTGTCTTGGCGGCCATCTTGGTAGTCTGGATTCTAATTTTATAATTGGTTTCCATTAAGAAGTGCAACTAAACAATAAACATTTGTTTTTTTTGTTTTTGTTTTTGAAAAGCGATAATATGATGTGTCACATGAGGTGATCTTGACGGTCTAATCACTTCCAATTTGTTGGATCACTTGAGATTAGTGTGACCTCTCTTATTCATTCAAGAAGGGTCACTAGAAGAGAAACTAGTTGACCGGAAGTTCAAGTTTAGAACTGTCCAGTGTTCCAAATGAAACAAAAGTTAAGAAGAAGAGAGGTGAAATGGAACGAAAACAAAATAATAAAAAAAAATGGGTGTTCTGGTTCATCTCTTTGGAAATGAATATTTTATATAAGAGATGAAGTAAGAGAGAGATCGGTTGCATGATGGGGTGGAGGGTAGGGGAGGGGGGATCGTTCTCTTGTCTCCCCTCAAACTGCCCTGCGGTCTACAAATGTCACGCCTCACTGGACGTTTGTGTCCGCTAGATTTCTCCAAAAATGTTTATCTAAGCTTCTTCATTGTTGCCATATATATCTACTACTATAACATAATATACACACAGTTGACAAACTTTTTTCAAGATGGTTGCCCCTAAAGGCTTGTGAGAAGATAACACGTGTGGATTAGATGGAATGGAAAAGGGTGGTGGATATCATACAAGGGAGGAATAGGAGGAGGGGGGGGGTGATCGGATTCAGCATATAGAACCTCCTTTGTAGCCTATTCTAGTATTTAGACTGTTGTTAGTTTAACTCTGAAGTGAACAGTTTTTGTTGCTTCAATGTTAAAAGCAAACAAAAATACAAATATATATATGTAGTAATAATAACATTGATGGGGAGGGGAAGGAAGGATGTTTTATTGTTTGTCTCTAAATGGTCTTCAGGGCATCAAATGGGTATATTTTTTTATATTTCGTTGGTAGTTCTGATTTTAGCCATTAGACGTCGCTGAGTGTTACGTTGAAGATTACATTTTAAGTGGATTTATTGGACAACAGGCAAGTGGGTGTCCAGCACTCAAATTTCGTTTGCCCCACCCCTTTTGTATGAGCGCCATCAATTTCTAATTGGTTTGTTACTTGGTCTAATGTCATAAAAGGGCGGGCCAACACGAAATTTTAGTGCTGGGCACCCACTTGCCTGTTTTATTTGGTTAGTGTGGATGGTATTGTTTGATGCCAGTCGCTGTGTCCGGAAACTAAGAAAAAATTATCTTTACAGGCAATTAGAAATCGGGACAAACAGAAGTTGGCTCCGCCCTTTTTTATGACGACTGGCAGCTTCTAATTGGTTTGTTGTGAAGTTCGACTTTGAAAAGGGCGGAGCATGTGACGTCAGACAACATAACCAACCAATTAGAAGTTGCGTTCGTCATAAAAAGGGGCGGAACCAACTCCTGTTTGTCCCGAGTTCTAATTGCCTGTAGAAAATATGACCTAAAAGTAGCATTCGGAAACAGCAAGTGGGCGGTGGTGGGGTCTCTGCAAAAAATAAAAAAAGACCTTGTTAGCTCCGCCTACTTTTTTTATTTTGATATCTTTCAAAATAAGACTTAATGTCACTTTAAAAATGGCGCAACTTTAAGCAGACTATTTTTTTTATAATTTTTTTTTCTATAAAAAGTTTATTTTGAAATAAAGTTTAAAAAGGGCAACAAAGGTCCAAAAGGAGAAAAAATAGACGTGGGACGAATCCTAAATATTCTCGAATCCGAATCCTAAAAGCTTCTCGAACCTCTCATAATAATCTTATATTATTCATTAAAAAGATACAAAATAAATGAAATAATATTAAATATTAAATTATTAATAATAAAAAACACAAGTGTGTGGCACTCAGGGTCAGGCCACAAGGTGATATTGGTGATCCGGATACAACCGAAATTGCAACAATCTCCGGGTTGCAACAATCGCCGGGTTTTTTTGTTAGTGAACGGGTTCTATTGGGCGTCAATTGGAGTTAAAACTAATTTTACCAAAGTTTTTAACAGTTTTTTTTAAAGTTAAGGATTCGAAAGACGAAAAAAGCGCGAAGATTCGAGTTTTCGAATCTCGAATATTTTTCAAGAATTGCAGGATTCGAGGATTCGAATGTCCCCCCCCCCCCATATCCCTAGAAGAAAAAAAAAGTTAATTTTGAACAAAACTAAAAAAAGAACTTTTTTTGACTGAAAGTTAAAACATGTTTATGCAAATGAAGTGAATCATCGTTGCCAATTGAAATTGGATGTTTCATTAACAATCATTTTATATTCTTCTTTTTTTTTATTTGTCAAACTGTGTGATATATTGAATTTTACAATAAGAAAGAGACCCATTTATATGTATTAAGTAAAGAAAGAGAAGTATATTTAAGAGAGAAAAAAAAACTAGGAAAACTCTATTGTCTTATATCTTATTCCGGAATATGATGAATTCTTGAATTTGTTGTTAAAACTCTTGACACATGTCCGGTTTCTCTTTTTCTTGAGTGTCTTTTGTTCGATTTCTTTCTTTTGTCAAACTTTGACAAGACAGAAAGAGAGATTTCTTATGTTTGTTGTTGCCATTATCATCTGTCATAAGAAAATAAAAGAGTGCAAACTCATTGTTTTTCCCACCTTATTCAGTAGGAACAAAAGTCACAAAACAATAGGAAAAAAAAAGTGAAGTTAAGAAGAGGGGGGGGGGGGGGATGTATAGTTTTTTTTATAGGAAGTTCTACACTTGATCCGCCGCCATTGTTTAGCTTTTTACATGATGATGAAAAATGTATTTTAGGGAAGAGGATACAACTTCCTCCCTTTGGATCCACCATCCCTTCCGTCCCATATGTCAACTATTTGGTGTGTGTTCCAGCTGAACTTATTCTTATCTTGGACGAGACAAGGATTTGGTGGTAGAGGCTATAGCAATGATTCCAGTTATGAAGTTCCAATATAAAATCGTTGCATTCTGGGAAGTGCACGTTCATTAAGAACCATTTTTTCAACTTTTAACCCGCGTGAAGTTGAGAAAAGTTCTAATAGCTAGCCTCCACCTCCAACCCTTGTCGTCTTATGAGATGGAATTGGATGTGAACTGGCAAACATTGAGCACGGTCTTTTCATTTTGTTCCATTTGTCATTTACAAAATACATGTTCGAATACTGCTTAATGTTCCGTGAAGTATCCATTTTTAACAATGGCCGCCAAAATCTAAGGTCACGAGAACAACTTCCGGTTTTTTTTTATCAAAAGGCTCTTTAATGGTTTTTTTAAACTCTTCGGATCAGATCGGTTCTGCTTCAGTGCTGATTATACTATCATAATACCATTTTTGTTTAAAAAGAAAATCCGGAAAACGGAAGTTTAATGGAGTGTAGAGGGCGCGTTTTACTTTCAAAATGGCGGAAGAATATCATTTTTCATTTTTGGCTATTATTTTGGTTTGACAATTGCATGATGGGAACGAAAAGTTTGATATTTCTTTTTTTTGTTCTTTCTTATTGGATGATGGAGTACTTGGGTTTGAACCCTAATTTTTTTTCGGGGCTCTTTCTCTCTTTTAGAACTAGGGAGGCTTGAAGGCTCATTAGGTTGTTGCAATTTAACGCCATTCTCTCTCTCCTCCATTCCTTCCTTTCTTTCAAGCTATAGCTAGAAAGCTAGCTGTGACGTTTCATTTGACAAACACAATACATTTTTATGTTTGCCACACTAATGAAGACGTTTGGGACATTTATTATTGATGCTAGGGTGGGAAGAGAGGGGTTAGGTGTGGGTCCTTATCAATTAAATTATAACTTATGGGCAATTAAACCTGCCTTAGTCATCACACCACTGACTTTAGGAGAGGGAAAGGGGGGTGAGTTGACAGAAAATATGGATGTCAAAACAATCTAAAAATATGCTGCATATTATGCTGCCTTTAATGACGATAAGGCTTGGTTCATACTGAGTTTAATGTCGGTTACGAGATGGTTAAGTCACTTTTACAGTGAATGAACCTGGTTTGAGAGTAGAAGTGAGAGTAACATCTGGGGCCAATTGTGAAGTAACTATCCCGTTTAGATGAACAAACAGTTATGGTTTTTTAAAATCGAAAACACTGGTTAGAGGCTAAAACATTCTAGTTGACAGCTGATAGTAACTAGATATCTAGCCTCTAACCAGCCGTTTTTGATTAGAAAAAAGTATAATTGCAGTTTGCTCTAATGACGATGATGATCAACCAACGATTGTTTTTTTTTTCAACCAAAAATACTGGTTAGAGGCTAGAACATTCTAGTTAACAAGTGATAAGTAACCAAGGCGTCTAGCCTCTAACTAGCATTTTTTATTAGAAAAAAGCATAATTGCAGTTTGCTCTAATGATGACGATGATGATTACTTCAAAATTGGCACTTGGGCCACAAATTGAGAAAACTCTTGCTTGATAATGCATAAAAATCCGTGGCCCTAATGATCACACAGAGAGAGAGAGAGAGAATGGATATGATATCTTTTGTTATTTGGATGCTTTTCGGTTGAAATGTGGTGTCATTTCGTCGTATTTTTATTAAAAGCGCCGATAATCAGAGTGATGCTTTGCAGTGAAGTGAAGGGGGAGCTTTTTTTTAACATGTCAAAATCACACACGTCCACTTCACATTTACTCTCGGTATCATCACATCATCCAACTAACTAGAATAATAAGAAGAAAAAGATCTCTTTTCTCTTGGAAAAAAGAGAGCTGATGATGGAGTCTTTCTCTTTATTCTTAGTGAAACTACTTGAGAAATACTTGAAAACATTCTTCTTCTAAAGTTCTAACATGAAGATCTATCTGTACATGAATGAAGGCGACGGACGCGAGGGTATACAGAGAAGTCTCAAAAAGAAAAGAGAAGAATACACAGAAATAAAAACAATTGATACGAACAGAATAGAAAAGGGAGAAAAAAGATAATAATGATAGAAAAATGAAAAAAAAAGCTCCATATTCACTTATAAAGATTAATAACATGATGAACACGCACACATGAAGGGAAAACACACAAAAAGAGTAAAAACACGCACACATGGAGTGAAAACACGCCCACGGGAAGTGAAAACATGCACGCACGACTCGAAAAAAACGCACATGAAGTGAAAACGCGCACACAGGAAGTAAAAATATGCACACATGAGCTGAAAACACACAAAAGGAGTGGAAACACGCACACATGAAGTAAAAACCCGCACACAGGAAGGGAAAACATGCTCATGTGAAGTGAAAACACGCTCACATGAAGAGAAAACACGCTCACGTGAAGAGAAAACACGCTCACGTGAAGAGAAAACACGCTCACGTAAAGAGAAAACACGCTCACGTGAAGAGAAAACACGCTCACGTGGAGTGAAAAGACCCACCCACGTGGAGTGAAAAGACCCACCCACACGTGGAGTGAAAAGACCCACCCACACGTGGAGTGAAAAGACCCACCCACACGTGGAGTGAAAAGACCCACCCACACGTGGAGTGAAAACACGCACACAGGAAGTGGAAACACGCTCATGTGAAGTGAAAAGAGTAAAAACGCGCAGAAAAATAGTGAAAACACGCACACGTGACGTGAAAACACACCAAGTGCAAAAAGACACAGACACACAGAATGTTACAAACATGTCATAAGCAATTTTTTTTAAAAAAAAGATGGTTTAACACATTTACCAAATGGAATAATACCAAATAGGAACAAACAAAAAAATAGGAACCACAATTACTGTACACACACCATTGTAAAGGTGTGTCCTTTTATGGTGTGTGTAATTTTGTTTCTTTTCATCATTTTGTCTCATAAATTTCCAATCATAAGATTATATTGAAAAAAAAAAACGAAGACAAACTCTATAACTCTTTTTTTTCTCATAACACACACACATCAAAGGGTGTAAATATTTGAAGAAAAAAAGTCCTTTTTAAGTGGCTTCTGAACACATGTAATATTGGGTCCTTTTTCTCTCTCCTTTTTTTTTGGGGTGGAGATGTTTCATCTTGTGGGTAATTTTCTCTGTCCTCAACACTATTTCATTTTCCTGCTCTTTTTTTGTGACGTTATGAACTTATGAAACAAAAGAAAGAACCTTTTGTTCTATTTTTGAGCCATTGGTTGTTACATGTATACACTGCATATATGGACACATAAGAGATATAACCATATTTATATATATATATATATATATATATATATATATATATATATATATATATATATATATATATGTTGCTGTCAATCTGCGGAATCAGGCAATCTGCAGATTGCTTAGGCAATTTGCAAAACAACTAGCCTGTTAGTCAACACCTAAAATTAGAAGTGGGAAGAATCCGAAATTTTCTCGAATACGAATCCTTAAAATGTTCTCGAATCTTCCGAATTTCGAATCTCTCGAATCCTTCATATAATAAGAATCCTATATTATTCATTAAGAAGATACAAATAAATGAATTTTATTGGACGCCAATGGAGTTAAAGACTAATTTTACCAAAGTTTTTAACAATTTTTTAAGGTTAGGATTCGAAAGTTCCAGTTTTCGAATCTCGAATAAGATTCGCGGGATTCGAGGATTCGAATGGTCCCATCCCTACCTAAAATGTATTGAATTTTGCAGATTCACGACAAGTTTGGTGTTTTTTCAGATTGCCTAGTCAATCGGCAGATTGACTGATTCCGCACATTGACAGTGACATACATACATATATGAGATCCACCGTCAAAATTCAATATAAACTCAATATAAGTAAAAAAGAGGAGCTCGGTTTGGTTCCTTCTTTTTTTTTTCCTTTTCTCATTCTTCAAACCGATATTTCATTTTCGATGAAATTTAGAGAGAGAGAAAAAAAAAAAAGGATCAAAAGAGTAAGAAAAAAAAATGGCAGATAAAAATAACTGGCACTGAAACGTTGTGAAACCGACGTTGTGTCATTTTTATTTTTTTCATTGAAAACTTCAATACTTGAAAAATCACAACATTACAAAGACGCGCATGATCTTGTTTTGTCGTTTTGTAATCATTTACACCTTTAATATCGGTTTAACTAGTAATTTTTGATTGGTGTTATTTTAAAGTTAACACCTTTTGATGGAATGATAGGAAAGAAGAGACATCCATTTAAGAATGGATGCGTATTGAGTGACAGGCATTTAGAAATCGGGACGAACACAAGTTGGCTCCGCCCTTTCTATGACGACCGGCAACTTCTAAAACCAGCAACTTCTATACCCCTTCTAAAAGGGGTAAATTTCATTATGGTGTAGTTGTTCCCATTAAATTTACAAACGTGTGGAATGGTTAAACATAGAGATGGGACGAATCCTAAATTTTCTCGAATCCGAATCCTAAAAGGTTCTCGAATCTTCTGAATCTCTCAAATCCTTCATATAAGAATTCCATATTATTCATTAAGAAGATACAAATAATTGAAATAATATTAAATTATTAATAATTAAAAAAAAACACAGTGTGGCACTCAGGGTCGCCACAAGGTGATGATGATATTGGTGATCCGGATATCACCGAAATTGCAACAATCGCCGGTTTTTTGTTAATGAACGGTTCTATTCGGACGTCAATGGAGTTAAAACTAATTTTCAACAAAGTTTTCAACTGTTTTTTTTTTAAAGGTTAGGATTCGAAATGATTCGAAAAAACGCGAAAATTGGAGTTATCGAATCTCGAATATCGAATATTTTTCAAGATTCGCGGGATTCGAGGATTCGAATGGTTCCCCCCCATCCCTAGTTAAACATATACACCATAATATTTGATTTACAAATATACATTCATATAGGAAGGTGTAAAAGTGATTTTTTATGATGTTAATGCAAACCATTTAAGGATCATCACAATATGTGGAATGAATAAATTATATACCCATAACACGGTGTAATAAATGTGAATAAACAGCCATTTACACATCATTTAAGATGCTTATTCAGTGATAATGGTGGTTATTACACCCATTCATAAAAGGATATACAATTTATAAAGGTGTAATTGTACTCAAAGGTGTATAACTCGTAGAATGAATAAAATATACACCATACAAGAGGTGTAGACGACAGGCAAATAGATATCGGGACAAACAGAAGTTGGCTCCGCCCCCTTTTATGACGACCGCCAACTTCTAATTGGTTTGTTGTGTGGTTCGACGTTGAAAAGGGCGGAGCATGTGACGTCAGACTACATAACCAACCAATTGGAAGTTGCGTTCGTCATAAAAAATGGGCGGAGCCAACTTCTGTTTGTCGCGATTTCTAATTGCCTGTGTGTAGATGTGGCTAAACAGCCTATTTACACATTTAATACAGATGAATACAGGTGAAAAGAATTTTGTGGTCTAAATGTAAACCAATCAGTTATCACAAATACATATGAGTGAAAATAAAACTAATAAAAAAAAGACCCAAATGAGGAATAAAATAACGATTTACACCTTTTAATTAACAGAAAAATGGATATCACGTTTTTTTTTAAATATTAGAATATCCAAAATTCAAAATGGCGTCCTAAAAAGTCATGTGATGTCACGTATAATAACAATTAGTTATCAATCACTGTTAAAAGAATGAAAAGTTGAGGAATGATTTTTTTTTCTTTCTCAACTTTGAAATCACTGAAAAGAAGACGAAAAAAAAAAGTATTAGAAAGTAAAGGGGGGGGGGGGCATTTTTAAAGGTTTTATCTTTTGAGGGGTGGACTAAGGGGAATTGACCTCTCCCTCGGGTGGGTCTCTCCCTCTTTTCAATTCAGACTTTTTTTTTTGGTCTAACATTTGAATTTCTATCACATTTAATGTGGGTTTTATATCATGCTTTTTGAGTTTTAAGGGGACCAAGGGAGGAGGCTATTGGGAGAGAGTAAAAAAAATCAACCTCCTTTTTTTCCCAATATTTATTTGGCTATCAATCATTTAAATCCTAAAGGAGGTTATAAGTTTTGGACCTCGAAAAAAGACAACTTATAAATAGCTTTTTTTTTTCTACCGTAGAAAGGTTCGATTTTTAGACCCATTTTTTTGACCTTTTCTGAAACTTTTCTATGAAATCTGGTAAACATTTTTTTTTAAAAAATATAATAATAATGGTACTGCGCCTTTATATGGTGTATCAATACGCAGAAATTGGGATAATATCGATTGATTTTATATATATATTTTTTACAAGTCTGTAAATAAAAAAAATGCTTTTTAAAAGGCTGAAAACTACATTTCAGATAGTGAAAGAGAGAGAGAGAGAGAGAGAGAGAGAGAGAGAAGAAGGGAGCTTGTATTTTGGAATTATCAAAGCGAAGAATTGGCGAGGATTTAGTTCAAGTGGTGACTAATTTGCATAGGACTATGCAAATGAGCTAGGGTACGATAAAAACACGTACAATCGTACATAACAGAAAGAGAGTGAGATGAAGAGAAATATATATATATATATCTTTTCACAAAGAGTGACCACGACCAACACCACAACTGTTGGAGAAAGTCTCAGAGGTTCACATTTTTAAGCTGTTAAAACGATTTGCAAAGCAATTGTATAAATGGTCCAATCACACAAATGCAAAACAAGAAACAAAACAAACACTAGAAAGACAAAACTTGAGGGATAAAAAAACGTATACGCTTAATAATACAGGCAAGAAACACATGTACCAATACACAGGCACACGTAAGAAACAAGACATGGTCAAGAAACAACACACATGAGAGACAAAACAAAGTAAAACGTACACAAAAAACAACACATACCCAAGAAACAAATCACGCACAAGAGACAAAATTTACAATCAAGGGACAAAAATCACAATCAAGGGACAAAAATCACAATCAAGAGACAAGATTCACAATCAAGAGACAAGATTCACAATCAAGAGACAAGATTCACAATCAAGAGACAAGATTCACAATCAAGAGACAAGATTCACAATCAAGAGACAAGATTCACAATCAAGAGACAAGATTCACAATCAAGAGACAAGATTCACAATCAAGAGACAAGATTCACAATCAAGAGACAAGATTCACAATCAAGAGACAAGATTCACAATCAAGAGACAAGATTCACAATCAAGAGACAAGATTCACAATCAAGAGACAAGATTCACAATCAAGAGACAAGATTCACAATCAAGAGACAAGATTCACAATCAAGAGAAAAGATTCACAATCAAGAGAAAAGATTCACAATCAAGAGAAAAGATTCACAATCAAGAGACAAGATTCACAATCAAGAGACAAGATTCACAATCAAGAGACAAGATTCACAATCAAGAGACAAGATTCACAATCAAGAGACAAGATTCACAATCAAGAGACAAGATTCACAATCAAGAGACAAGATTCACAATCAAGAGACAAGATTCACAATCAAGAGACAAGATTCACAATCAAGAGACAAGATTCACAATCAAGAGACAAGATTCACAATCAAGAGACAAGATTCACAATCAAGGGACAAGATTCACAATCAAGGGACAAGATTCACAAGACGAAATTCACAATCAAGAGACAAACTTCACAAGAGACAAAAATCACAAGACGAAATTCACAATCAAGAGACACGCTTCACAAGAGACAAAAATCACAAGACGAAATTCACAATCAAGAGACACGCTTCACAATCAATAGACAATAATCAGAGACGAACTTCTTCACAAGAGACAAAACATGTACAAAAAACCAACACACAGACAAAATAGAAAAACAAACATAAACAAGAGACAAAACACGCGCAAGAAACAAAACGCAAGGCGTGCACGTACATTAGATAAGTATAGAGCCCTGAAGGCAGTAAAGTAAATCTTTTAAGGTACTTTCAAATATACAACAACAACAAAAAACCCACCCCAATCCTCTCCCTCTCTTTTATTTCTAATAGATATTTAGGGGTTGTTAGTGGTTTGGGCCACATGATGTGCATACATAGATATAGGCCCTAATTTAAATTGAATTTAGATTTTCCATTCGCGTTTCATTCATCCTATTTTCTCCCCCATCCAATAATAAGAACAACGTGTGAAAATGGACATGTGTCGAAATTCTATCAACCTTACCTCACTCAGTATATATATAACATTATTATGTACATTTCACCATTTTAGTGTAATTTCTTCTTCACTGAAAAAGTTTTCAACATTTTTCCTCAAACGTACTTCAATGTATAAGCCTAATAAGCAAACGACACAAGAATAAATTACCAAAACTATTTGGAAAGCCTGAAGGCATTCTGAATATACTGAAAATCTTCTGAAAATCCTAAAGATACTCGAGAAACTTTCAATACATCTTCTGGATACCCGTTATACATTCTGGAAATCATCTATAGGTATTCCGGAGATCCTCCAATATAGTCAGGAAACCCTCATGGTATTCGGAAAATCCTCAAGACACTTGAGAAACCCTCAATACATTCTGGAAACCTTCTGGGCATTCTGGAAACCTTCTGGGCATTCTGGAAACCCTCTGGGCATTCTGGAAACCCTCTGGGCATTCTGGAAACCCTCTGGGCATTCTGGAAACCCTTTAAAAACTTCCTTAAGATCCTGATGGCATTCAGAAATTCCTGTACAAACTTTTTATACATTCTGGATACCCTTAAGACATTCTGGAAACCATTGGGATGTCCTGGATATCCTTCAGTGTACACTCAGGATACCTCCGGGAAATTCTATAAAGGCCACATTCTAATAAACCCCCCTCCTCACTCCAATAAAAACAGCTCAACCGTTGGATTCGTTGAGTTTGTTCTATAAATTGCAGGCATTCATCACAGAAGAAAAGGGTGGTTGGCATTGTCGTATGCAAATGAGCTTTAATGTATAAGCAAATGAGTGGGGGGAACCTTCACATATTTTGAAACGGTTGAGGTACTGATAATTAATTAGAAAGGTTCGCTGTAAAGTCAAGTACATACAACAAGAAGTGTGTTCATTGATAATAATAGCAAATGGGGAAAAATATTGCAAGATTCTGCGCAGAATTTTAAAGCATCTTCTACCTTTTTTTAGAAGGGGGGGGGGGTGTTTCTTTGAAGTGGTTTTAAAATGAAAAACGCCTCTTCCAATTCTTGATTATTTTGGTGCAAAATGAAGACAAACTTGAATGTGTTTTAGAAACTAGAAAAGGTAGCTGAATCACGTGAGAAGTATTTTCATTTTGATATCTTTCAAAATAAGCTTTTTATGTAAGTTTGGAACCCGGTTTAGACGGAGGAGTCCGCGACAGGTTCGCAAACCGGTAGAGTTCGCTCTTGAGGCGGTAAATCAAAGGGTTCGTTCTTGAACATCTGCTGAACAGAGAACGTGGTCTAGACGTGAGTGAGCTCGTCTCGCCAGTTGATAATTATTACGATTAATTACATCTTCATTGTTTGTTGACATCTTTAATCAAACGCGAGCTCTTGACGAACTAACAAACTCACTCTTGAAAGCAGTTCGCCATGTGAATGCGAACACGCATGTTTTTTTTATGTAGACGTTATTATGCTTGCGTGCGTGCAGCTCTCGAACAGTTCGCGAATATCTAATTTTGGTTTATCCGCGCCTTATTAGGCTACATTGCAAAATTACTGTGAATAATCTCCACAAAGAGCGCTAAGCATCGTTTTTCTATTGAGTCCCATAGACCCCAATGTTAAAGAAAAAAATGTTAATTTTTAAAATAATGCACAGTCGCGGCGGCAATATGTTTATTTTTCATATTTAAAGTTGTCCAGTTTTGATGGTTCAAAGTGCAATGTGCACTTTAAATATATGCTGATCGAGTCATAGAATGACAAAAAATTGGTAAGTGTGGTTCTATTTTTTAAAAAAATAATTCAAAATCGCGAATTTCTAACTCTTTATGTTAAACTCCATTGAGTACGCCCAAATAAGAAAAAACATCCATTAAAATGTTGGTAAAAAAAATACTGAAAAATAATTTTATAAAACCAGAAAAAAAAATCAGCACGTGCGCCAATGTGTTGGCTTCTCTGTAGTTTAATTGTAGTTTTTTTTATAATTATTTTTACGTATTTTTACGAGCATTTTAATGGACGTTTTTTTTTTCTTATTTGGGCGTACTCTCAATGGAGTTTAACATAAAGTTAGAAATTCGCGATTTTGAAATATTTTTTTTAGAACCGCACTTACCAATTTTTGGACGATCTATCACTAGATCAGCATATATTTAAGGTGCACATTGCACATTGCACTTTGAACCATTAAAATTGGACAACTTTAAATAAGAAAAATAAACATATTGCCGCCGCGACTGTGTGTATTTTAAAAATTAACGTTTCTTCTTTAACATATGGGGTCTATTGGGGGCTCAATAGAAAAACGATGCTAGTGCACCGCTTTGTGGAGATTTTTCAAAGTAATTTTTGCGATGTGTTGTAGCCTCTTAAGATATCAACATGAAAATATTCTTCAATGATTGAGGTGTTACCCTTCTAGTTTTTAAAAACACTTTCTACCTATCTTCTTCTACCTATATATACAGTATACGGGGGTGGGGGGGAGTGTTAACTGTAAGCCTAAATACCAGCACTGTTTTACAAACCTTTAAAACGTAGACAGAACGGAATGAAAACATGGCATTTATAAAATGCAAATTTGGTTCTATTCTAATCCAATATAGCCTCCTCCTCCCCCCCCCCCCCTCTTTTCTGTTGTATGCCAATTTTTTTTTCTTCTTCTACCTTTGGGCTATTTTTCTATAATAGACAACGAACAAAAAACAAAAGAAAATTTCATACACTTTTTTTTTTGTTGTTGTTTCGAAATGTCTGACGCTAATAATAATAATACAGTGAAAGGTGTCAGTCGATCTAAGGAAGAAAATTTTGTTTTGAACAACTTTTTTCATATTTTTTTTGTTGTTTTATTTTGAAGAAAAAAAAAATAAATAAGAAAAAAGGTTGGAAAAAACCGTCAAGACTTTTTTTTTTGCCAACAAAAACAATAATTTTACATTCAACATTAAAGTTATTTATATAAAAGAAGACTAGGTACTTTTTTTTTGTTTTCTTCAACGCCTTAAGTTTTTGTTTGTTGTGTGTATTATATTCTGAAAACAGAATGAAGAAAAAAAGTCTTAAGAAATGGCTGGAAATAAAGTAAATTTGCATATATGCTAATGTGTTTCTTCATCTGCATTCTCTCTCTTTCGCTCTATCTCTTTCTCTCTCTCTCACTCTCTCTTTCGCTCTCTCTCTCTCTTTCGCTCTCTCTCTCTCTTTCGCTCTCTCTCTCTCTTTCGCTCTCTCTCTCTTTCGCTCTCTCTCTCTCTTTTGCTCTCACTCTCTCTTTCGCTCTCACTCTCTCTTTCGCTCTCACTCTCTCTTTCGCCCTCTCTCTCTTTCGCCCTCTCTCTCTTTCGCCCTCTCTCTCTTTCGCTCTCTATCTCTTTCTCTCACTCTCTTTCGCTCTCACTCTCACTCTCTTTCGCTCTCACTCTCTCTCTTTCTCTCTCTCTCTCACTCTCTTTCGCTCTCACTCTCTCTTTCTCTCTCTCTCACTCTCTTTCGCTCTCACTCTCTCTCTTTCTCTCTCTCTCTCACTCTCTTTCGCTCTCACTCTCTCTCTTTCTCTCTCTCTCTCACTCTCTTTCGCTCTCACTCTCTTTTTCGCTCTCTCTCTCTCTTTTGCTCTCTCTCTCTCTTTTGCTCTCTATCTCTCTCTTTCGCTCTCACTCTCTCTCTCTTTCGCTCTCACTCTCTCTCTTTCGCTCTCACTCTCTCTCTTTCGCTCTCACTCTCTCTTTCGCTCTCACTCTCTCTTTCGCTCTCACTCTCTCTTTCGCTCTCTATCTCTTTCGCTCTCTATCTCTTTCTCTCTCACTCTCTCTCTTTCTCTCTCTCTCTCTCACTCTCTTTCGCTCTCACTCTCTCTCTTTCGCTCTCTATCTCTTTCTCTCTCTCTCACTCTCTTTCGCTCTCACTCTCTCTCTTTCGCTCTCTCTCACTTTTCGAGGGTGGTTTTCCTAAGTTTGGAAAAACTTTGGTGTGTTTCAAACAGATGTGAAAGAAATTTTAAAAAAATATTAAAAGTTAAAGAAAGTTCTTAAATCGACTCCTGTTTTTAGAAGTAATTTAAAGTTTTGTTAGAAAAAAACTAATTAGCAAATGATTCAGATTCGAAAGCAAGTAAAATATAGGAAAACTACGTTTTTCGGTTTTTGCCTGTACAAATTATGAAGTTAAATAAAAGAGGTGAAAGTGAGATAGACAACAAATTAGGAACAACTTTTTCCTGTTCTATGTTTCCTTAACCCTTTTTCCACCCTTCTTCAACTCCTGATTAATATGCTTAAATGTTATTAATATCGTATCCTGAAACAGGGAAAAAACACGACTAAAAATTTATTAAAATCTCATATACGTTGTTGGATGTTAGGACCATTTACTAAGGAAAGGAGTTTGTTTTCATCCTGAGACCGGAGTTTTCTTATTTTTACTAAACAAGTAAAACAGTTTTCCAATGGGAACTCTCCTATTTCCCCCCCCCCCCCCCCACTTGATGCAAAAATCCTCCTTTCTTTTGTTCTACTTTACTCTAATCTTATTCATCGTTGCTACTAGCAGCCTATTTCATACATATTCATAGGCAACAAACATGGAGAAATTGTTTAGTAGAAAAGAAGAGAGGGAAATAAGGGGCGGGGGGGGGGGGAGGTCTTAGAAAAGGTACAACAACTATGGATGTCTCTATACTTGAAAATTGTGAAGATCTATCTATATTTTGGTATATAGATGTTGTAGTTAAAAGTGTAAAATAAGTTATTCTACACAATAACTAGTCATTGTGCCACTAGAACCACCACCACTTAAACAATTTTGAAGTGAAATTGTTCTCTAAAACTCCTCGATTATTCTGCCTATGAAAAGCTATATATATATATAATTGGAAAACTTGAATGTGTTTTAGAAACTAGAAGAGTAGCTCAACAATTCTTTACCAGGTATCTGTTTTTTTATATTGATACAATGATATATTTGAAAATAAACTTTATATGGCAGTTTGTAAAGGAACTAATTTGTAGTTTTTGACGTTAGAAGTTTTTAAAGTGAAATTTGATGTTTTTAAAGTGAAATTTGAAGTTTTTAAAGTGAAATTTGAAGTTTTTAAAGTGAAATTTGAAGTTTTCGTAGTGAAATTTGAAGTTTTCGTTGTGAAATTTGAAGTTTTCGTTGTGAAAGTTGAAGTTTTCGTTGTGAAATTTGAAGTTTTGGTAGTGAAAGTTGAAGTTTTCGTAGTGAAAGTTGAAGTTTTCGTAGTGAAAGTTGAAGTTTTCGTAGTGAAAGTTGAAGTTTTCGTAGTGAAAGTTGAAGTTTTTTGTGCCAATAAAGGTTTAGTTTTAAAGATCTATATAAAACTGAAAGTACTTTATAAGTGACTCTCTTACTAGTCTAGTTTCTAAAACACTTTAAAATTCGTCTTGATATATGTTGCTTCTGAAACACAGAATAATCAAGAATTTGATTATAAAATGCCTTTGATGATTTTTGCCGTAGGCATTCTGCACATTTGAGAGTTACTGAGCCGCATTGTGTTGATACCGCACATTGACTAGGCAGTCTGTAGAATGACTGATTTTTCACTTTAGCTCTTAACACATACGAATACGAAGAAGAAACCTTCGTCGTTTTTTAAGCACATTTGCTACACTCCCATGAAGATTTCTCTTATTAATGATGAGCAACAGCAGCATTAAGCATTGGAGAGACAACACACAAGTGAACTTGCACAGCTGCTCTTGTCTGTCTTGTCTATAATACTGTATGTATGTGTGTGTATGTATGCATGTGGTTCAGAAAGAAAAAAACGCGCGCGCGCACACATGCATCACGTGCACACAGGTATTAATAATCCTTTGTATTCTTGCTTTTGTTTTTGGTGGTTGGTTGCATTGCAAGATGATGATGATGATGATAATGATGAAAAGGAAATCCAAAATGGAGGTTTGGAAATTGGGATATATAGTTTGAACTAGTTAGAAACTAAAGAAAACTACACCCAAATACAACCTTAAATGGTGTAACATATTCAGAAAAAAATGTCATAAGGTGAATCGATATTGCTCGACAAATAGTAGTTGCCAACACCTGTGCAACCCTGGCGTTGAGCAACTTAAAGATGAGTCTTTTATTGCTGATGAGACTTGTAACAGTGTAGAGCCCAGTGCAGGCCTAGATTCTCTTAGTTTGGGGCGGATACCGCCTTGAGTCGAGAGAGTGTTTAATTAGACCTGATTCCGTACGGTGCCGAGGTCGTTCCCTATGGTACTTCTGATGAAAGCAATGGTAAACAATGAGAAAGATGTTAACGGGCGAGACGAATGAATGCAGGTTGACGATTTGACTTGTTTAATGTACACAACTGTTAAAAGTACATTAAATAGAGAAGAGCTACAAAGTGTGGCGTTGCTTAGCCACTGGACCATTAAATGAGTTATTTCATGTTTCGATATCAGAGAATGGACCTCGAATCAAGCAAGACACGGACCTTTATACCTTTTGCCTGTGTGTGCCTATACAGGTGCTCAAACCAGGATGTGACTTGTGTTTTGGAGTCTCCTCTGGTAGAGAAAAGGGGCGGAAATAGGACATTTGGAAGACAGTGTCCCCAGGCTATGAATCTAATGAGAAGATGAAATACAGGGTGTCACAGACAAGTCACTAATTTGCATACTATAGTCACCTTAATTATGACTTTGTTACAACTGTTTTGACAGTTTGAATATACAGAATTACAGCTTGTGTTATGGTTAAAGCTCGGATTTTTATGCAATGGCAGGCAAGTGTTTCTCAATCTGTGGCCCAATTGCCAATTGTGAAGTATGAATTCTGTTAAATCAACCAACAATTATATTTTTTTTTCAATCAAAAATACTGGTTAAAGGCTAGAACTCTAATTGACAATTGATAGTAACCAGACAACTTAGCCTCTAACCAGCTGTTTTGATTAGAAAAAAAAAGCGTAATTTCAGTTGCTCTAATAATGATGATAATGATTACAATTGTCACTTGGGCAATAAATTGAGAAACATTTGCCTTGATATTTCATAAAAATCCGAGCCATGGTTATAGTTTCGACATCAAAAAACCAAAGTTATAAAAAAGAAAGACAAAACTTCACTGGGTAAGAAAAAAAATACACAATGAGCTTTAAAAATCCAAATATTGTTCCTTAAAACACACTTGAGGCTACAAAAAAAAAACGCTAATAAGATTGAACGAGTGAAAAAACAAAACAAGGGGATTTTGAAAATTATTTTCTCCACGTTTTTCTCCGTTCAATCTCTTTTAACACCCTAACATGAAAATCTTTTTTATCGCTGTTTTGACAAACTTTTATCTTCAAAGGTTTTTTTTTGTTTAATATTGAATACATGGAATATAAATTGGGATCACTTTTGTCATAGACTTTTGAGTCCTGAAGCCATGTTTTTCATGCATTTAGAATCTGAAAAAAACAAAAACTATTTGGAGTTGTGTGTTAAGGAGTTGACAAAAATGGTGACAAAACAACTCTTTAGTTGTTGGTAGACACCATAATTAAAATCGTAAAAGAGAGGAAAACTGAACAGTGATTTGGTGATGGGCAAAGTTCTGGATCCTACATGTGGGATTACAGTATGTGGTTGCCATTTTTGCTGTGACAAGTATTAATAGGTTATACATGTGTATTAATGGAAGGTTTTACGAGCCGTAGCTCGATTCCAACTGGTACTGACACAATTAGTGCTTTGTCGGAATGGTTTTCATCGCACTAGTGGTTTGGAAGAGTTTTCCATTCTTTGGGCGTTCCAACAAAGTTTAATTGGAAATAATGTATTCTAGATCTTAATTGTTTAAAAAAAAGCTTTTAGCTGGGAGTTTACATTTCTGGGAATAACAGGAAAATTGCTAAGGGCCTTAGAAAAGAAAGCTCTACTGGCAGAGGTTTCCATCCTTATAGACCTTCTGAACGAGTTTTAGCTGACAAATTTCATTATTGAAATTCCAAAATCGGTTTTAGATGACAAGTTTTTCATGTTTATAGACCTTCCGAACAAGTTTGTACTTAGTGTTTCCATATTTGGCCCTCTTGACCAGATTTTAGCTGAAATGTTTCCTATCCTTGAACATCCTAAACTGGTTTTAATTGGCAGTTTCCCATCTTTGGACATTCGGAAGGGGTTTTAGCTAGAATTTTTCAATTTGAAATCATCTTAAGACTTAAACAGTTTTTAACTGGACAGTTTTCCATTCTGAGAGACCTCCTGAAAACGGTTTTAAAGTTTTCTTGAACCACCTGGACATGTGTCGCCTAAAATGTTCTTAGTTGAGTTTTTCGTTTTGGAAATGGTTGTGTTGTTGGATCTTGTCCTTCCAAAAGCTGGCACAAGTGAGCCCGGGACGTCATTAGCCTCCGGGTGCAGGTGATGGGAGCCAGAGCACATTGAAGTACATGCTCCACTGTCTGAACCCACACCACACTCTGCCTAAAACCCCGCCTCCCATAATTTAAAGTGTGGCCCTAACCCGGCCTGTGTTGGTAATTAGGCGATTAAGTGCTTTCCATGCTTTCTTGTGATTCTATCTGGGACGTCCCTATATGAAATGGTTCCTATTAGAGGTGGGGACGTAGATTCTATCCTAAATTTTTTTCGAATCTGAATCCGAATCCTAAGAAGTTCTCGAGAATCCGTCAAATCTCCTGAATCTCGAATCATACATATAAAAATCCTATATTATCCATTAAAAATATACAAATAAATGAAATAATATTAAATATTAAATTATTAATAATAAAAAAAACACAGTGTGGCTTCACTCAGGGTCGCCACAAGGTGATCCATTGGTGATCCGGATTGCAACAATTGCAGGTTTTTTTTTTCGTTAGTGAACGCTTCTATTGGACGTCAATGGAGTTAAAACTAATTTTACCAAAGTTTTTAACAAAGTTTTTTATTTAGGATTTTTAGGATTCGAAAGACGAAAAAAGCGCGAAGATTCGATATTTCGAATCTCGAATATTTTTCAAGATTCGCGAGATTCGAGGATTCGACTGTCCCATCTCTAGTTCCCAACATGTTAATTTTGAATTTGCCTTAAAGATTCTTCTTTTTGAAAGGCAATCAAAAGTAGTAAACTTTCATCTAAAAGGCTCTCTCCAAATGTGGCCCATATCCAAAAGAGAGTTGGTCGTCTCCAAACCATATAATATATATATATATATGGGCAATCATGTGGTGTGTCTACTAGACCTTTAATTTGTTTAAAAGGTTGGCTACATATACTTAAGTTAATTGATGATGGTTTTATACCAGAACCACCAACCAACCACCATCACCATTGCAATCCAAAAATATGCAAGACATTATTATACTAAACTATGGGTCATAGTTGCTTTCATACAACAAGGGGGGGGGAGGGGGAGGGTCTTTTTGGTGAACATAAACACCAACACTAATAATGGTGGAGGTTTCGAAATGTGCGCGTGTCTTGTGTGTGTATAGAGTGGGCCTTTATTATGCAGGACACATGGACGTATTTCGGTTGTCAGTGTATGTGTGGTATGCAAATTTAGTCACACAGGACATTTGCATTGCATACATTAGAGAAAGAAGATAGAAGGAAAGAGAGAATGATGAAACGGACCGACCTCGTTGTGTATGGTTGTATTTAGGGAGGGAGGGGGGGGGGGGTCCTATGTGATATACTTTTATATAAATTGGTTAGACAAATTTCCAAGTTTTTTTTGTTGTTGTTACTCTGCTTTTATACTAAAGTACAAAATCAAGATTAACAAATTTGCATACTTTTGGTTGCAATAAAAGGATGAAAATGTTTGTTTTGGCTATGATTTCGAAAGATAGTGTGAGAGAGAGAGAGAGAGAGAGAGTAAGCCTACTACAAGGTGTTTCCAAAAAAAAAATTCTTCATTCATGGGGGAAAAAAGGTCTTTACTGAGTTTTTTTATGAGGCTACATCACAAAATTACTTCGAAAGATCTCCGCAAAGAGCGCTTGCATCGTTTTTCTATAGAGCCCATAGACCCGATGTTAAATAAAAAAACGTTAATTTTTAAAATATGCAGTCGCGGTGACAATATGTTTATTTTTCATATTTAAAGTTGTCCAATATTAAGTTTTCAAAGTGCAACGTGTGCACCTTTAATATATGCTGATCTAGTGGTAGAATAACAAAAAATTGGAAAGTGTGCTTCTATTTAAAAAAAAAAAATTCAAAATCACGAATTTTTAACTCTTTATGTTAAACTCCATTGAGTACGCCCAAATTAGAAGAAAAACATCCATTAAAATGTTGGTAAAAGTACCTAAAAATAATTTTAAAAAACCATAGAAAAGTCAGCACGTGCGCCAATGTGTTGGCTTCACTGTGGTTTACTTTTGGTATTTTAAAATTATTTTTACGTATTTTACGAGCATTTTTAATGGATCTCTTTTCTTAAGAGCGCGCGTACTCAATGGAGTTTAACATAATAGTTAAAAATTCGCAATTTTGAAATATTTTTTTTTAAAAATAAAACCGCACTTACCAATTTTTTGTCATTTTATCACTCGATCAGCATATTTTTAAGGTGCACATTACACTTTGAATCATCAAAATTGGACAACTTTAAATATGAAAAATAAACATATTGACACCTCGACTGTGTATTTTAAAAATTAACGTTTTTTATTTATCATCGGGTCTATGAGCTCAATTTAAAAACGATGCTAGTGCTCTTTGTGGAGATTTTTCGAAGTAATTTTGTGATGTAGCTTCTTTAGAGGAAATTCCAAATTTTCTATAAACTGGAAGAATAAATTGAATGAACCAACTAGGTGTTTTCGAAGAAGAGTTTTATTTCAATAAAAAATCCCTTGTCTCTCATCTTTTCAGAAACAACTTTTAATATGTATTCAAATTTTGAAGGAAACTAGAAGAGTAAATGCAAGGCAGGTTTTATGATTGGTATCTTTCAAAATAAACGTTTTAGCCCAGTTTGAAGATTGCCTAATGTGAGTCTATTCCCCCATTTAATCGGCTTATCACGTGACCAAACGAACATGACCGCTTTATCTAATCTGCATAAAGCGATAATAATAGATATATGGAGGTAACTCAACTATTTGCCATAGCTGAGTAGGGCCAATAGATGGCGCAAACTGTACTTAAAGCTAAATTTCTTCTCTGAATACTCACCAATGTCTTGTCATTTCAAAATAATTTTTCAATTTTTGTTTGGCGGACAATCATGTTTGATATTTCCGTCCAAGGGGGGCGCCAAATTTTCGGCAGAGGGGCGCGGGGAGGGGGTGACCTCCCCCTCACGCATATAGCTGGATCCGCCATTGGCTTTAGACAATCAAATGACAAAACATGGCTTTTTAGTAGGGATATGGGACATTCGAATCCTCTAATCCCGCGAATCTTGAAAAATATTCGAGATTTGAAAACTCGAATCTTAACGGTTTTTTCGTATTTTTCGAATCCTAACCTTAAAAAAAACTGTTAAAACTTTGGTAAAATTAATTTTAACTCCATTGACGTCCAATAGAAGCGTACACTAACAAAAAAACCCGGCGATTGTTGCAATTTCGGTGGTTATCCGGATCACCAATATCATCACCTTGTTTTTTTTATTAATAAATTAATATTTAATATTATTTCATTTATTTGTATCTTTCTTAATGAATAATATAGGATTCTTATATGAAGGATTTGAGAGATTCGAGTTGCGTGAGTTTTGAGGGATTCGAGAACCTTTTAGGAGTCGGATTCGAGAAAATTTAGATTTCTACTTAGAAATTTACTTTTTAGACACCCTGTATTTACCTATACTATGTCTAAACCGAAAAATAAAACCTCAGGTATTTTTTTTTAAAGAGAAAATTAGTTATATTTTCATTTTTCTCTTTCTCTCTCTACATATTATTTTTTATTGCTCTTAAAAAAATATTAAAAATCGAACTTTCAAAAAAACAAAATTTCTCATTAACTTTTTTTTTTTCGTAAACCCCCGTTGACTTTCTTGAATTTTTTTATTTTTGTTTTTTTAAAAAAATACTTTCATTTTATAATTTTGATTTAATGAACTTTTTTTTTCTTTAACTTCTAATAACTTTCTCTTTTTCTAGTTTATTTTCATAATATATATTTTTTTCTGTTCACTTTGGAACTTATTTTTGGTTTCTTATTTATGGATAAATCAGTTGAAAAAAATCACTAACTAGAATATTATAAAGGGCACAGTTGGAGGTCCTAAACCCAATCTCTCTTTTTCTCTTCTTATTATTTAATAGAAAGAGAAAAAATATCTTCCCCCTTAAACTTTTTTTTTAAAACTGAAATAACTCAAATGTTTTTTAGAAAAAAAAAATACCCTCTTTTGTTGTTACACCAACGTAAAATATATAAACTTAACTCTTGAAGAATGTAATTTTTGGCTATAGTTATTTTTATGAGGATAACACAAAAAAAAATTACAAATCACTTTTTCAACTATAACTGGTTCTCTTTCTGTTTTTTTTAAGGTTGTGGTTAACGTTTGTATAAAAAGGTTATTAAGTTTTAGTTTTTACTAATCTCTCTCTCAGAATTTCAAAAAGTTTTATTTTTTTTTTACTCTTGAAACTTTTCAAAGACAAAAAATTTGCCTCAAGAAGTTTGAGAGGGATATGGGCCATTCGAATCCCGCGAATCATGAAAAATATTCGAGATTCGAAAACTCGAATCTTCGCACTTTTTTCGTTTTTCGAATCTTTCGAATCCTAATCTTTAAAAAAAAACTGTTAAAAACTTTGGTAAAATTAGTTTTTAACTCCATTGACGTCCAATAGAAGCGTTCACTAACCATTGACACATGATTTCGACTTTAATCTCGACATGTCGACTTTTAATTTCTTTTATTCGGCCATGTTAATTATGCCATGTTGTGCGCACCATACTCTGATAATTAAATTATTGCAAGCGCCCTCTTGTAGCAGCAATAATTTAATTATTAGAGTATGGTGCGCACAATATGGCATAATTAACATTTGGCCGAATAAAAAAAGAGATTAAAAGTCGAGATTCTGGAAAAAGTTGAAATGTCAAGACATGTCGACTTTATCGACATATCGAGATTTAAACAAAAATCTAGCATGTCTTTTACAGGGGCTCCGTAGCAACCACTTAGGAGACTCTATTTACAATAAATCAAATTTGTACGACGATGTGTTTTTCTGCCAAAAAGGCTGAAAACTGATGTTTTGTACATATTTTAAATCTTATAGTCTCTAACCAGGGTTTTTTTATGTAACTGATAAACGTATTTTTCTATTTGTCTTATTTGATTTAGGTTCTAAACTTCACAATATACACACTCTCAGATAGTAAAGTGTGTTGTTTTGGGTTTTAGTTTCTGTATCAATGAACCATTTGACAATGACAATGACAGTTGAAACAACACTTGAGTTATAAAAGTCAAACAGGTATAATTTACACCTGTGTCTTTTAAAACATTTTTTTACGATTGAAAATAATTTCTGCATTTGGCTGAGAGTGTGATAGATAAGATAGATAAGAGAGAGGGAGAGAGAGAATTAGAGAGGGAGAGAGAGAATTAGAGAGAGAGAGTTAAGAGAGAGAAAGAGATAGTTAGAGAGAATGGCGAACAAAGACCCAATTCACCTACATTTGTCACCTGTCCTTATTATTTATAGAGAGAGAGAGAGAGAGAGAGAGAGAGAGAGAGAGAGGGAGAGAGATAGATAATTTAATATCATCATGTTAATACGGAGCCCTGTAGAGGACATGCGTTTATTTTATTATTTTACAATCCGTATATCCGTATATACAGATTCTCAATCCGTATATACGGATTTTGAATCTGTATAAACGGATTGTGGATTTGTATATATGCTTTCATTAATTTGTTTGTTGGGGCGTCTGGGGGGAAACAGCCTCCCAGCTGTTCTGATTGAATACCTGTGGGGCTGCACCCCCCAGACCCATACAAACCCACAATCCGTATAGACGGATTGTAATCTGTATATACGGATTGAGAATTTGTAAATACGAATTGCATTCTGTATTATTTTACAATTGTAAAATAATAAAATTAGTGCATGTCCTCTGCAGGGCTCCGTATGATAAAGATATAACAGCTGTTTTCTTTTATTTACTTTTAGTTTTCTGACAATCTTTAAACTCTTAAGCAAATTGATATTGATGTGAAGCTTGAAAATAAAAATTAGTACTTGAACAATTGTTACAAGTTTGTAACAATTGTTTTTTTTTTGTAAAATGCCTATAAATGATAAAGAAAAAAGTACAAAATGAAGAGAGAAAGAGATAGTTTCCCCTCCTCACGTTCTTCTGTTCACTGAAAATGTGCTATCATATTCACAACGGGATGTCTCCGAAGAATTTAAAAACCACTTGTCAAAGAAACACAAAAAAATATCTGAACTTTTTTGAAAATATGAGCTTAAAAAGTTAAATGGTTTTTCTATATATTTTTTTGAAGATAAATTTTCCTTTTCAACACACATTTAACCGATATTTATGGAGCCCTGCAGAGGAAGGACTTTTGCGAAAAAAGAAATCTCTTTTATTCGGCCATTGTTAATTATGCCATGTTGCGCGCACCATACTCTTAATAATTAATAATTATTGCAAGCGCCCTCTTTTGTAGGAGCAATAATTTAATTTAGAGTATGGTGCGCGCAACATGGCATAATTAACATGGCCGAATAAAAGAGATCAAAAGTCGACATGTTGTGATCAAAAGTCGACATGTTGTGATCAAAA
Source organism: Brachycybe producta (assembly GCA_036925085.1). NCBI lineage: Eukaryota > Metazoa > Arthropoda > Diplopoda > Playtdesmida > Andrognathidae > Brachycybe > Brachycybe producta. Next base: position 409,742 of record JAUPFP010000073.1, read on the forward strand.
GTCGACATGTTGTGATCAAAAGTCGACATGTTGTGATCAAAAGTCGACATGTTGTGATCAAAAGTCGACATGTTGTGATCAAAAGTCGACATGTTGTGATCAAAAGTCGACATGTTGTGATCAAAAGTCGACATGTTGTGATCAAAAGTCGACATGTTGAGATCAAAAGTCGACATGTTGAGATCAAAAGTCGACATGTTGCGATCAAAAGTCGACATGTTGCGATCAAAAGTCGACATGTTGCGATCAAAAGTCGACATGTTGCGATCAAAAGTCGACATGTTGCGATCAAAAGTCGACATGTTGCGATCAAAAGTCGACATGTTGTGATCAAAAGTCGACATGTTGAGATGAAAACCAATTAGAAGTTGCCGGTCGTCATAAAAAGGGCGGAGCCAATTTCTGTATGTCCCGATTTCTAATTGCCTGTGTTCTCGCGATAGTTGCTCTCATAACAGCAACTATCGTGAAAACTATCATCGTGATTTCAACGAGGCTTAAAGTACTTTCTGACAGCTGCTTTTTACTTTAATTGGTTTCTATAACTTAAGTTCATTGTTGTTAACTGCAGTGAAGTTAACAAAATTGTAATTAGTCTATAATAATAAAAATACTAATAATAATACTAATAATCGAAGTATAAAAAAATGCGAAATTGTCAATAAAAGAAAGAACAAAATGTTTTATTTTTCTAAAAAAAAAGGGTTTTTTTTTTACGAATAACAATAAAAAAAATGTAATAAAAATGTTTCCATCTTTGAATACAAAATATTTTAAACCTTAATCGATTGTTGTTTGTTTGTTTTTTTCGTCATTTCTCATTTCGTATTCAATGGATGTTAAAGGCTAATGTTTAATGTATGAGATAATACGATTAACCTACTTAATACAAATATACAATGGATGAATGTAAAAAAGATAGACAGACAGAAAGGAGGAGGAGGTTCCTTGTTATTATTATCATCATTTCTAACCAGAAATACTCTTTATTTCGATCCCCATCATCATTCACTAATTTCCTCTTTTGTGTTGTTTGGCTTGAACTTGAAATTTCACCTGTCTTTATTTCTCTCTCTCTCTCCCTCCATCCTTTTATTTTTCATCTGAAACAAAAAAAAAAAAACAGAAAAATATTTTCATATTTTAGAACCGAACTTCATTCATACGAGTACATTTTTTTTGCAATTAGGCCTCGTTCCCACGGTGGCTAAAACTTTGAACTTTTTTTGAAAAATTTCAACTGGTGTATAAACCAGAACAATTTCCATTTAGATCAATCAACAATTATGGATTTTTTTTTAATCGAAAACACTGGTTATAGATTAGAACTCTAGTTGACAACTGATAGTAACTAGACATATATAGCCTCTAACCGGCGTTTTGATTAGAAAAAAGCATAATTTCAGTTCTTTTAATGATGATGATGATTATACTTCACAATTGGCACTTGAGCCATAAATTAAGAAACATTTGCTTTGATTTTTTGCATAAAAATCCGAACCTTAGGGCCTACTCAGGACATGTCTGTAAAAAACATGAAAATATGATGGGGATATGTGATTGGATTACCCCTTTCTAGTTTCTACTTAATTTTGCTGGTGAAATACAGAAAATAACCAGACTTCATAAACCATCTTAAGTGTATATTATGTTCTTGTCAAACAAAAAGCTCCAAAAAAAGCTGTTTAATTAGCAATAATAAAAAAGCGTCACATTACTTTGAGATTTTTTCTAAAAAAAAAAACTAGTGTGAAGTCATTTTTCAATTTGAAGAAAAAAAAAACTTTTCTTTTTTTCTGTATATTATAAACACAACATGGAACGTAAAAAAGTGACAAATGGACCCTCTGCGTATATCGTGTTTTATCCTATTACAAAGCTTCCATTTTGTTTTACGGATGAACGCTTTTAAGAGTCCAAAAACACATTTATTATAAAAGCTAAACAGATTGTTTTTACCTCTCCAAACTTCACTTTTTACCCCAAAAGAAAAAACAAAAAAAACAACCACTGTTTCTAACTTACTACAAAAGCAACAAATCAAGAAGAGTTTATTTTTTGTTGTTGCTTTTATTGGTCCTAGAATCAACATCTCAAAAGGCCCCTTACCTTCCAATGTTTGAATGGGCCACTTTAGAACCATTTATTTACTTTGCAAAGGGCCACAACTTGTAGCCCAAGTTATTTTGGTTAATTGAACCCCCCCCCCCCCCCAAAAAAAAACTGTTTTTCCAAACTAATATAAAAAAATTTAACTTTATTTAAAAAAAAAACAATAATGTAGAACAGCGGTCGCCAAACTTTCGGACCTCACGGACCACTAAATTGAAAATTTTTAAATCCCGCGGACCACTAATATGAATTTTTTAAAAAAAAAGATAAATGAGTTTGTCAAATAATGATCAGAGAACTTCCATTTTATTAATAGAAAATCTTTAAAGGTTGTTTAATTGTAACAAAATTATTAGTTAGTTAGTTTAATTTATTAGAAAATAATTGAAGCTTAGGGGAGAAGAAGCGTGTGGCGGGAGAAACTGAATGCAAAATGCTACAGCTCTCGCAGTGCCGTATTTTACGAGAACCGTACTAGACTCTAGTACATTTCGTGAATTTAATGCTATTGAAAGGCAAAATAGAAGAATTTATTAAGAATATATTTTTTTGTTTTATTATTAATAAAACAAAAAAAAATGAAGTGACTTTTCATGAGTCACCCCAAACGACACCATTTGAAATTTCCAAAAAACAACCGACGCCATTTGAAATTTCCAAAAAACAACCGACGCCATTTGAAATTTCCAAAAAACAACCGACGCCATTTGAAATTTCCAAAAAACAACCGACGCCATTTGAAATTTCAAAAACGAAAGTCTCCCCCCATTTTTGTGACAAAGGTGGTCACCTCAGATTTCCAATAATTCCTTAATGAAATATATAGGTATTCCCTATTCCTATTCAACTCAATACAACCTTCCATGTGGGGAATAATTCAAATATTAATCAGAATTCAAAAAATCAGCTGTTCATATAGAGACCATGGACCCAGATTATAAAGTTAAAGGGCCACTTGTTGGACACAAGCAGGCTAGGGTTAACTTGTTAGAGTTGAATTATGATGATGATGATGATGATGATGATGATGATAAGCTGCATTTTTTTTAATTTAAAAAATGTCGTTGGAAGTTCTTAAGACAAGTCAGTCACAGAAGGACAACAGAAAAAATAAGACACCCAAAGATGCTCTCTGTGAAAATAATTTGTGTGACAGTTTTTTTTATTATTATCACATAACTATCTTAACATCATGAGTGTCACAGGGTGTGGTTGTGTTTCCTCCTCTCTCTCTCTCTCTCTCTCTCTCTCTCTCTCTCTCTTGTGTTATGTGTCCCACCCACATTCTAATCTATAATAAATATTGTAAAATTTATCATACTTTGGAGAGACAGAAAGAGAAAGAGAGAGAGAGAGAGAGAGAGAGAGAGAGAGAGAGAGAAAGAGAACAAAACAAAAACATCCATTTTTTTGTGTGTTAAACAATGGATTGATGTTTCTCAATTGGCTGAAATATGGGACCAACGCTGCGTGTGTTTTGTGCAAATTGTCTCATGTTTTTCATACCCTGCCTGAAAAACAAATCTTATTCTCTCTCTCTCTCTCTCTCTATTGTATTGAAATTGTCAACCTTGTTATTGTGTGAAATAAAACTCGACAGTTGGTCTAAAAATCATTTGTTTTTTGTTAAAAAAAATATATGATTTAAAAAAAACCCTCATTCTTCATATGTTCTTTTGTCCAGAAACCAACAACAGAAAAAAAAATGGAGTCCATTGGGTGTCAAGTGATGTTGTTTATTTGTTTGTTGAATTCTTTGTTGTGTTTTTTTTTTGTGTGAAATCCATCAAAAAAAAAACAACACAAGAACAACTGAGAAATGAATTGTTTGGTTTTTGAAGACAATATACCCCATTGTTATATGTAAGAGGAAGTTTAAACTGGGTAGGAGTGGTTATGGTTATAAGAGGGGGAGGGTGGGGCATCACTCAATATTTTGACATATTTTTTAATATTCTAAAAAAATAGTTTTGGAAGTGAAAAATGGGCTTTAGTGTCACAACCACACCTATAGTTACACCACAGTCAAGGTGTAACATGATGTAATAAACTTGAACTTAAAATTGGAATTCGTGTCATCAGCAAGGCTCGGATTTTTATGCTATATTGCATAAAAATCCGACACAAAAGTAAAGTAAAGTAACAACTCTGTTTGGATCAAACAAACAATTGTTTTTTATATATAGATCTATATAAAAACACTGGTTAGAGGCTAGAACTCTACTTGGTAACTGATAGTAACCAGATATCAATCCTTTAACCAGCCTTTTTTTTTGTCGTAATTTGCTTTTGAGACTGTTACAATTACAATTACAAAAAATACTCTGCAAGTAGCTGGTTGGCCTATGGCAGAGGGATCTTAAGATCCAAGTGCTGCAAGATGAATTGTCAATATACAGTGCGTTTCATTTATATAGACGCACGCCCCAAAATTGGTTATAACTCGTGTTAAACTTGATGGATTCACCTGAAATTTTCAACATAAAGAGATCACCTTATATTATAAACTTTCTGTTAGGCAGAAATTTTTTTCTTAAAAAGGAAAAAAATTAAAAACTGGAAAATGACCGTTTCATAATTACAGACGCACTAATGATATAATTATGGCAATCTGCTTAATCATTATGTACAATGATGTCCCGAAAGTTTTCTGTGGGATTTAAGTCCGGTGGACACGCCAGTTATTCGAGAGTGGTTATATTTTGGTTTCGTAACCATTCGTTTCTTAGGGAGTATTTTGTCTGAACAGTGAAAACACATGGTAAATTCAGTAATATCGTGTCATCATTTCATTTAGAAGTTTTCTTCTTCACTTTTTTGTTCTTTTTAAGTAAAGAGTGAAAGTTCTTTTCTCTCTCTCTCTCTCTTTCTCTCGCTCTCTCTCTCTCTCTCTTTCTCTCGCTCTCTCTCTCGTTTTCTCTTTCTCTCGCTCGCTCTCTCTCTCTCGTTTTCTCTTTCTCTCGTTCTCTCTCTCGTTTTCTCTTTCTCTCGTTCTCTCTTTCGTTCTCTCTTTCTCGTTCTGTCTCTTTCGTTCTCTCTCTTCCTCTCTCGCTCTCTTTCTCTCTCTCTCTCTCTCTCACATAAACTCGTCTCTTGAGTGAAACAAAACTCATAACGTCAAAGGTGTGGAAAGTGGTAACATATTAAGTTATATATAGAGAGACGAGTTATTTTAATAATGTTGTTTGGTTATATAAATGTCAAAAGAAAAATTTGAAGGGAGAAAAAGAGAGAGAGAGAGAGAGAGGAAAAGAGACATTTTAAAAGATTAAGAAAGACTTGAAACAATATCTATATCTATGTATATACACATATACATAGAATAAAAACTAGAATGAAGAAAAATAGAAAATGATGCATTTTGGTAGGAGAGAATTTTCGAAAAACGAATATTGTTTGGTCCCAGTGCGGCACCTTGACTCTCTCTCTCTCTTTTTCTTTTTCTCAATATATATATAGCTATACAATTTCAGTTGCTGTTCTAAAATTGCCAAAAATTCTCTTCATCTTTTCCTATATATATATATATATATGTTTTTGAGACAGGAGAACGATTTTTGCATACGATCGTTTTCTTGTTTCGATGTCTCACTGGAGTAACATGCAAATTTGTTTGGAGCTCATTGAAATAAAAGTTGAAAACGGCAGGTTTTCTTTCTCTCTCTCTCTCTCTCATCTCTCTTGCTGTTGTTGCTTTTTGGCAAAAGGTGTTTTTTATATCTTTCGTGTGAGAGAGAGAAAGAGAGAGAGAGAGAGAGAGAGAGAAATGGGGGTGTGTAGTATAAAGTAAGGATTGAAAATAAAAAAAGGATGCATTGCCGCCAATATAAGAGATACTGAGATCCTGAGTGAATTGAAACTCAGTTGATTTGTATGTCGGGAACAAACACAACCAAACCTGGGTGAGAGAGAGGGTTGGGGGAGAGAAATACACGGAGAAAAAGAAGAAAATTTCTTCAAAAGTAATAATCAAACGAGGAGAAAAAGGAGGGGTTGAAGGGGGGGGGGGGGAATGATGAAAAAAAATATAGAAAAATACACTTCTGTATAATATATAAAGGCGTGCGTGTATATTGACGATTGAGATTTTATTTTTCTGCAAGGAATGTGTGTTTGTTGTCTCTGTATTGTCAAATGATGTAACAGTTGGTATTTCTAAGTATGAAGAGAAGAAGAAGAAAGAAAAAAATATGAAAAACACAGAATTCTGAATTAAAAACTTGAAATTTCTGTAGAAAACAAAGCAAGTCATTTTCATCTGCAGTTGTTGTTTTACGTCTCTCGGCAGAAAAAAAAAAAGAGTAAAATTTTTTTAAAAATATTGTGGAAAATAGGCTTTTCTTATAGCTGCAGTTTGCAATTTTGACATTTTTTTCTTTTCGAGGCATCATTTTGTTGTCATGGGCGACAACAGGGCAGCGGGTTAGGTAAAACCTTAGACTATTACTCTACTGGACTGGCCACTTCCGAAATTGTGTATTGGATAGTTTTGAATCGTCGTGACGTCCTTTTTTGAAGTGGCGCCTCTAGCGGGACTATGGTATATGAACATGAATATCAAAAGTCAAACTTTGGACGAGTTCATTTTGTAGTCATATAGGGTGGATTTTTTTATATATATTATTATAAAAAGTATGGCGATGAAGAACTACAGCTGTGTTCAGTCAAAAAGTGTCTGTAAAGTGTTACCTGTTTTGGTTGTGGTCTATTATCAGGAAAATGCGAGTCACAAACACCGTAACAACAACGTTTTCCAACCATTTTTTGCTTAGAAGACGAAACGACAACTGGGCCGACATTAAAAAAAAATCATGTACGAGATTCACTAAGATTTACACAAATTCACAGCAGAATATCGCATATGGAAATTCATTTTACTTTTTTATCCGCATTTTACTGGATTCCTAGAATCGAATTAAAATTGGAAAATCCAGTAAAACGTGAAAAAACTAAAATAACTTGCCATACAGTACATGATTCACCCCCAATGTCTTCCCCTTTGCAAAAAAAAAAACAATCTAGCCAACGATTTTCTTTTAAAATAATGCCACCAGGCGGAGCTGGCGTCACTTTTGTCTTATTTATTTTGCCTATGAACATGCATTTAACGCTTTAACATGTAGAAGATAGGGAGTTGCCAGTCCAGTAGAGTAATAGTCTAAGGTAAAACAGCAGCAAAAGTTAAGCTTCAGTTGAATTTCGAAGCAGCATTTCGATTTCACAAGCAACATTTGTAACAGTTTACGAAAATACAACAACAAAAACGAAGATTCAGTTGAATTTTGAGGCATCATTTTGACGCCACAACCAACAGTTTACATAAACAGCATCAAAAGCGAAGATTTAGTTGAATTTTGATGCATCATTTTGCTGTCGCAAAAAAACAGGCAAACAGTATTTGATTAAGTTGCGTCTCAGGTGTCCGATACTGTTCAAAACAAATAAACCTATGAGCTTTGATGATGCATGTTTTCTAGTTTTTACTATCTTTGAAAACTTTGTTTGCATTTGAAAGTTAATTTATATTAAAAAAAAAAATGGATGTTGGTAGTTAGTAGTTTGCTTCAGAGTGAGCGAGATGGTTTTTTTTTTTCCGAATCACTTAACTTTTTAATATGTTCGATTTCATTGTCTATTGGGAACCTAAAAAGTTGAAAAAGTGGGGTCGGGTTGACAAAAGATTGGGTGGGTGGAAGAGTAATACATATTAGAGAGATGGATGGAGGGAATCCCATCCCTATATTGCCTCCCTCTCATCCTCCACCTTGTTACAAATTCACTCTTGCGTCTGATCTCGAGTGAAAGTGACATCCCTCCTCCACCTCCTTCTCGATCAAGTATAATATGGTGGTAGTGGTTTTGGAATCCTTGCGTCAGCATTTTCGGTACTATTATAATTCCCTATAGTCAACCCCCCCCCCCCCCCCCCCACCTCCTACTTTTCCCTATCTTTTTCTATTGGAAATTTAATTTCCAGTCTATGCAAATTGGGATCTATCTCTCTCTCTCTCTCTCTCTCTGTCTGTCGTAGTCGAGCAATCAATTAAAACGATGAACTCCCTATCTTTCTCTCTCTCTTATTCCGACACTTCATTCTCATCTTTACCCCGATCCCCAAATGAAAAAAAAAGTGGGCCTATTCACTTATTTTCTAAACATAAGTGTAAAGGTGACAGACAACAACAACAACAACCAAAAAAAAAAAAAAAACTTCTCAGTGTTTCCTTATTCAAGTGAGAATTTTATTTTTGGGGACGAGAAATTGAAATTTTTTTTTGTCTTTTTTTCTTCCTTTTGGAGCATAAGAGACATTTTCGTATTATATTTACAAGTAACCAATTTGTGCAATTTCTGAGAAGAAGTAAAAAAAAAAACACATTTCAATTATGTGTGTGTAGAGTTTGGGGTTTGAAAATGGAATTCATAACATTTTCTCTCTCTTCTTGGTTATACATATTATACACTTTCAATTTGCGGAATCAGTCAATCTGCAGATTGCCTAGGCGCAATCTGCAAAAACAACCATCCTGCTAGCAGAGCGGGATCAGCCTACATGGGGGCTTTGGACTAATATATGTATATGGGGGGGGGGGCCCTTCCATAAATGACGTAAACCCTAATCTTATTGCGTAAAAACATGTATTCCGGAGCATGAGTAGCGAAGACACCATTATGACAGGCATTTAGAAATCGGGACGAACACAAGTTGGCTCCGCCCTTTTTATGACGACCGGCAACTTCTAATTGGTTGGTTATGTAGTCTGACGTCACATGCTCCTCTGCCCTTTTCAACGTCGAAACCACACAACAAACCAATTAGAAGTTGCCGGTCGTAATAAAAAGGGCGGAGCCAACTTCTGTTTGCCCCTATTTCTAATTGCCTGTGTAGTCAAGACACCATTATGCCATCATTGACAACTGTGACAATAATGTGCTCCTTTGATCATTTGCAACAAAAAAAAATTGTCGATTTACGGTAATTACAGTCGTTAAAAAAATAATTACCACGATTTTTTGGGAGCCGCTCGAAATTCGAGGGTCCTGGGCTGCTGTAGCCCTTTTAGCCCAACGACTAATCCGCCTGCTAGTGAATCTGCCAAAATTCAACCCCTAAAATGTATTGAATTTTGGCAGATTCACTAGCAAGGTTGGCTGTTTTTTTCATGTAGATTGGCTAGGCAATCTGCAAATTGACTGATTCCGCAGATTGACAGTAACATATATCATAAATATATAGCAATGAGAAAAATGTAATTGGAACATTCGAATCCGGCGAATCTTGAAAAATATTCGAGATTCGAAAACTTGAATCTTCGCGCTTTTTTCGTCTTTTTCGAATCTTTCGAATCCTAACCTTAAAAAAACTGTTAAAAACTTTGCTAAAATTAGTTTTAACTCCATTGACGTCCAATAGAAGTGTTCACTAACAAAAAAAAAACCTGAGATTGTTGCAATTTCGGCGGTATCCGCATCACCAATATCACCTTGTGGCCTGACCCTGTGTGCCACACTGTGTTTTTTCTTATTAATAATTTAATATTTAATATTATTTCATTTATTTGTATTTTCTTAATGAATAATGTAGGATTCTTATCTGAAGGGTTCGAGATATTCGACGGATTCGATAACCTTTTAAGATTCGGATTCGAGAAAATTTAGGATTCATCCCATAAATCTAGTATTTTTGTATTGATATTTTTCAAAATAAGCTTTTTACGTCAGTTTGAAAATGACCCAATTATGTTTTTTTAATTTTTGTCTATAAAAAAATTACTTTGAAAGATATCAACATGAAAACATTCTTGAGAGAGGTACCCTTCTAGTTTTCTTGAACACTTTCTAGTTTTTTCTCTTTAAGATCTACATTGTGTAAAAATTTGGAGCCCAACCCCGGTCAGCTTATGAAACTTTATACTGGGCCCAGCCCACAAAGCCCACCAGGCCACATGAAGACACCCAGACCCAAAAAGGCCTACCAGACCCACAAAGACCACCAGGCCGCATGAAGCCCACCAGGCCGCATGAAGCCCACCAGGCCGAATGAAGACAACCAGACCGAATGAAGACAACCAGACCCAAAAAGGCCCACCAGACCCACACAACTCATGAGGCATACAAAGCCCACCAGGCCCATGGACCTTTAACGTAAAATTGCCAACCCAAGCCCACCGGCCCCCATGGGCTTTTATTTTATGTAAGTCTCTTAATTTAAACTATACGAAAGTTGTACACATCGTTAGCTTTTAAAAGGTGTTGGGTTTTTTTTCTTCTTCTTCTGTTGTTTACTTTTGGATCAAAATTGCAACCAAAAAGAAGAAAAAAAGAGAGAGAAAACCCGAAATCACGCAATGGTTGTTAGGGTTCTAGGTAAAGTTCATACATTCCCACAAAGTTTCAACATTCCCACAAATCTTATCAATCAAATTGACTCTAAAAATCAATAATAATAATAAGAAGAAAAAAAACCTTTACTGGTTTCAATAAGTTACATGTTATATACACCCATTGTCCACACCAAATGTTGATACATTTAATAACACACAACATCGACAACAACAACAACAACAACAACAACAAAAAGAGCGGAAAGGAAAGAAATGAGTTTGTTGAAAACAGTCGGTTGGGGTTTTTTTTTTCTTAAGGATATTGGATACAGTTTTGTGGCTGTTTATGTGCGCCACATTTTTTACTCTAGTTTACGAGAACTTATATTACGAACAATCGCACATTTTGAGCTTTTTGTATGGTTGTTGTTAGTTGGTATTTTTGGAGAGAGAGATGGAGAGAGAGAGGATTTCAGAAACTAAAGGTGTGTGTGGAGGAGGAGGAGGAAGAGGAGGTGGATGGAAAGGAGACCAAGATGAGGAGGGAGGGAGTGTAACTGAGAGTTTTTGGTAAAGGTGTCCGATGAAAAAAAAAAATAAGAAAAAAACTAGAGGGGTCGAGAGAGAGAGAGAGAGAATGAAAAACTGAAAAAAGAGTGGTTTCTTCAATCAGCCATGAACTACTTCGTGTGGTGATTTCAGCACATAAATTTTGTTAGTTGTCTCAAGACCAATTTTTTTCTTCTTCTTGTTCCTGACTTGTATATATATATATATACATGTATATATATATATATACATGTATATATACACACATGTATATGGTGGCCAAAGCCCACAAAAATTCTTATATATACACTGTATATCATTAAAGATTTTTTTCTTTCTCCTTTTCTTCTATTTCCCCCACTTCTTAACACTCTTATGGAAGTTACTGTATAATAATACACATACAAGTTTCTTCTTTTTCTTGCCAACTCTGAACTAACGTTTTCGATGTTTTGACAAATGATGTTTTGGGCCAAAACGAATCAATGGTGGACTCAGGTCAAGCTCTCTTTTCTCTCTCTCTTTTGAAATTACAACAAACTTTCTGGGCAACAACAGAAAAAAAGTTTTCCTACCAAAAAGCCCTCTTAAAGCCGAGTGTACACATAACAACAAAATTGACATCTAAAATATTGTTCTATTGTTTAAAAAAAAATCTATTTCAAAATCGCGAATAAGCAAAAAAAAACCCATTAAAATGTTGGTAAAAATACGTAAAAATAATTAAAAAAAAAACATAGAAAAATCAGCATGGGCGCCATGTGTTGGCTTCACTGTGTGGTTCAATTGTGTGTTTTTTTTAATTTTTCAAAGTGCAATGTGCACCTTAAATATATGCTGATTGAGTGATAGAATGACAAAAAATTGGAAAGTGTGCTTCTATTTTTTAAAAAAACTATTTCAAAATCGCGAATATCTAACTCTTATGTTATAAACTCCATTGAGTATACGCCCAAATAAGAAAAAAAAATCTATTGAAATGCTTGTAAAAATACCTAAAAAAAATAATAATAAAAAACACAGTTAAACCACAATGAAGCGAACACATTGGCGCATGTGCTGATTTTTTTTCGTTTTTTTTAAAATAATTTTTAGGTATTTTTACGAGCATTTTAATGGATGTTTTTTTGCTTACGAGCACTTGCTCAATGGAGTTTAACATAAGTTAGAAAATTTGCGATTTTGAAATACTTTTTTTTAAAAATAGAACCGCACTTACCAATTTTTTTGTCATTCTATCACTAGATCAGCATATATTTAAGGTGCACATTGCACTTTGAACCATCAAAATTGGACAACTTTAAATATGAAAAATAAACATATTGCCGCCGCGACTGTTGTGTATTTTAAAAATTAACATTTTTTCTTTAACATTGGGTCTATGGGCTCAATAGAGAAAAAAAAACGATGCTAGCGCTCTTTGTGGAGATTTTTCGAAGTAATTTTGTGATGTGTAGCTTCTTAAATAATTAGTTGAACTAAGCCTGAAATTCTATAAGGCCTTTTTTAAACCTATTACAACAATTTGGAACTGATTTTTGTTGTAATGTGTGTACTAGGCTTAACCAATCCTTAAGGTTTGAACACTGTTTTTCATCCCCTGACTCCCTCTGGTTTTGAGTTTTAACTTCTGGGTTTTGTTTTGTTTAAAGAAAAAAAAGAGAAGAGGTTCCAATTTCCTTTCGACCTCATCTAATTTGAAACCTGAAATTGTTGTTGTTACCTTTTTGCTTTTCTTCTTAAAGGTTTTTTTTTTTAAAAAAAAATATATTATGGTATTGAAATTAATGGTTGTTTTGAAACTGTCGGGTCAATTCGGCAATGTATTCACACACCTAACTTTAAAAAGTCTGACACAAACACACTTCAGGTGAAATTATTGTAACAAGAGGGGGGGGGGGGGGGGCTGGGTTAGCTTGCTTGCTATTTTGTAATAAAAGAACAAAATGCCTGCGAAATGATAAAGTACCAACAACAACAACAACAACAAAAAACGTAATCGACTGTCTGAATTGGTAAATTCACTGATAATTAATGTGAATTTGGAATTTTAGTTGAGTTTCTTGTTGTTTGGAGATAATTAAAATCAAAATTCGAGAAGAAAACTTATCAATTGAATTTCAGTTTTGATTGACATTTTTTCTTCTTGAATTTTGGGCCTAAATTTGGATTATAATTACTTAAAAGTAGTTTAATGGTAGTTTTAACTACTTCAGAAATGTATAGTTACAAATATTTAGTTAAATTAGTATTTTTGTAGTTAAACTACAATTTAAAAAAATATGGAAAAGCTGCCACTGCTGTTAGACCAACTATGAACTACGTGATCCCTTAAATGATATTATTATAGTTTATGCAGTTATGATGTTGTCATGTAATTTGTTAGCTGGTGGCGCCATCTACTGTATTAGCAACATATTGTGCAACAGGTTAATTGCAACCACGTGTTTTGCCCTAAAGTGACATTTGCCCTAAAACCACTTTTTTGTTTTGTTTCTTTTGGTGGAGTATGTTAGATAGGTTCTGCATGCTGCAGGCACGCAAAAAACGCCAAATGATGTAAATTCACACTACTGATTAGGGCAAATTGTTTTAGGTTATAAATGTCCCTTTAGGGCAAGTGTTCCTTTAGGGCAAGTGTTCCTTTAGGGCAAGTGTTCCTTTAGGGCAAGTGTTCCTTTAGGGCAAGTGTTCCTTTAGGGCAAGTGTTCCTTTAGGGCAAGTGTTCCTTTAGGGCAAGTGTTCCTTTAGGGCAAGTGTTCCTTTAGGGCAAGTGTTCCTTTAGGGCAAGTGTTCCTTTAGGGCAAGTGTTCCTTTAGGGCAAGTGTTCCTTTAGGGCAAGTGTTCCTTTAGGGCAAGTGTTCCTTTAGGGCAAGTGTTCCTTTAGGGCAAGTGTTCCTTTAGGGCAAGTGTCCCTTTAGGGCAAGTGTCCCTTTAGGGCAAGTGTCCCTTTAGGGCAAGTGTCCCTTTAGGGCAAGTGTCCCTTTAGGGCAAGTGTCTCTTTAGGGCAAGTGTCTCTTTAGGGCAAGTGTCTCTTTAGGGCAAGTGTCTCTTTAGGGCAAGTGTCTCTTTAGGGCAAGTGTCTCTTTAGGGCAAGTGTCTCTTTAGGGCAAGTGTCTCTTTAGGGCAAGTGTCTCTTTAGGGCAAGTGTCTCTTTAGGGCAAGTGTCTCTTTAGGGCAAGTGTCTCTTTAGGGCAAGTGTCTCTTTAGGGCAAGTGTCTCTTTAGGGCAAGTGTCTCTTTAGGGCAAGTGTCTCTTTAGGGCAAGTGTCTCTTTAGGGCAAGTGTCTCTTTAGGGCAAGTGTCTCTTTAGGGCAAGTGTCTCTTTAGGGCAAGTGTCCCTTTAGGGCAAGTGTCCCTTTAGGGCAAGTGTCCCACACCCTTTTCAGATGCAAAATGAATATCTTTTAGAAACTAGAAGTGGTAGCTCAATCACTTAAGGTTATTTTCATGTTGGTATATTTCAAAATGAACGACAAATACGAATTTGAAAATGATCTAACTCAGATGATACTTTCTTAATTTTTTGTCTGTATAAGTTTATTTTGAAAGATAACAAACAACATGAAACATTGCGTGATCGAGCTTCTTACTTTTCTAGTTTCTAAAATATTTTCAAAGTTTCTCTTAATTTTACTCTTCTGAAAGACAAGAAATAATCACATGGATCGAAAATCAGCTGTTAATAATAAACCATCTTAATGAGTTCATATGTCTGAGATATGACTGTCAGATAGTTTACTCTCAGATATAGAACCACATTCACAAATCAGGTATTAAATAGAGGGTTTGTTGCATAAGAATAATGAATGCATCATATATGTAGATATATACATATTATGCATGCATAATACATGTGTGTCTATTAATGCGTCTGCATTTAATTTGTTAATTAAGTGTAAATTCCTGTGGAATTTGTTGGTTGTTGTTCTCCAGCTGCTGCTGCTGCTGCTTTTGCTGTTGTTGTTGTTGTTGTTGAAAAGGGTAGAAAGAAAGAGAGTGAAAATAGTTTTAAAGGGTGGAAAGGTCATCTTTGGTCTCATTTTATACAGGCTTCTTCTGGTAGGACTTTTTGGAACATGTTTTGTTCATATTATGAAGACCTATATTATCATATATAGGGTCACAAGAATACTTAATTTAGACATTCTTGGTTGGATATACGGACCACCCAGACTTGCCCTCCTACCTACCAAAACATGAGGTGTTTTTTTCATGTTTTCCTTCAACTATAAACAATGTAAATTTCTACATGTAACATTATGAGATAGGACTTGAAATTAGTACCATAAGGGGTTTTTGTTGTTGTTGTAATAAGCCAAACTTCAAGTACAGCAAAAAAAATATACAGAAAATAAGGGGATAAAGACATTTGCCCTAAGGACACATCCTCCAAAGCCATTTGCCCTAATGTCAATTGCCCTAAAGGGATGATTGCCATAAAACCACTTGCCTTAAAGGGACATTTGTCCTAATACCATGTGCCCTAAATGGACATTTACCCTAAATCCCCTTGCCTTAAAGGGACATTTGCCCTAAAACCATGTGCTATAAAGGGACATTTGCCCTAAAACCATGTGCTTTAAAGGGACATTTGCCCTAAAACCATGTGCTTTAAAGGGACATTTGCCCTAAAACCATGTGCTTTAAAGGGACATTTGCCCTAAAACCATGTACTTTAAAGGGACATTTGTCCTAAAACCATGTGCTTTAAAGGGACATTTGCCCTAAAACCATGTGCTTTAAAGGGACATTTGCCCTAAAACCATGTGCTTTAAAGGGACATTTGCCCTAAAACCATGTGCTTTAAAGGGACATTTGCCCTAAAACCATGTGCCCTAAAGGGACATTTACCCTAAATCCCCTTGCCCTAAAGGGACATTTACCCTAAATCCCCTTGCCCTAAAGGGACATTTACCCTAAAACCATGTGCCCTAAAGGGACATTTGCCCTAAAACCATGTGCCCTAAAGGGACATTTGCCCTAAAACCATGTGCCCTAAATGGACATTACCCGAAAACCACTTGCCCTAAAATGACATTTGCCCTAAAAAATTCTTTTCTTTTTTCATACCGTTTAGTGTCTTTCGGTGAAGTATGTTTAATAGGTTCTCCATGCCGCTCCAGTGCGCAAATAATGCCAAATGACTCATATTTTATACTGATAATTATGGCAAATGGGTTTAGGGCAAATGATTTTAGAACAAGTGTCTTTAGGGCAAGTTTACCTTTAGGGAAAATGGCTGTAGGGCAAATATTATTAAGGCTATAGTTTCTATAGGGTAACTATTTTTAGGGCAAACAACACACCCAAAAGAAAAATAAGTTCCAATTAATTACATTTTTGGAGCATTTTGTACGTTATATGGGATAGTAAAGCCTAGTAGAACACTACTTGAATACAAAGTCGCGCGACAATGTATTGAGATACAAGCTGCGAGACTATGTATCTAGACAACGTCTATGCGCAACAAGCAACATGTTTTTCATTTTGATTGAGATTCTCAAAAGACACTGGGGGTGGGGGTGGGGGAAGTTTGTCTCGCAACAGACTCGGAGACTTCGGACAGTCGCTAGACAAGGCAAGATACAAGTGTCGCTTATTTGTAGCCAAGCTTTAAAGGGAGGGCAACAAACAATGAATGTGTGAACCCGCCTCCCGGTCCTACTTACCCCAACGCCCCTTCAAGGCCTCTCAATGCTTCATAAATTTCTACAAAAATGGGACTAATTTAGGATTAAATTTGGGAATTTTAAAATCTCACAAAATGGTTATTAAAAAACTGAAAAAAAGGGTTTAAAAATGGCGTTACATCAGTTTCATATACACTTTTTAGTGTGGATTTTTTCATGAAAAAAAAAATATTTTAATTGAATTCTATCAAAAACAAATTAAGAATTTCATAAATTTTGTCTTCTTCTTCTTGGAATTATTAATTTCGTAATTATTCTATATTCATAAACATTATTTAATAATTACAAATTTGTCTTCACTTATAAGATCTTCTTTGAAACATTAAATATATAATAAATTGGATGTGAAATCCAATTTGGTTTTGAGTTTGTGGAAAGAAGATTAAAAATCTGATTAGCCTTAGGTGTTTTTTTTTTTTTGCTTTTCATTTATGTGTAAAAAGCTTAATCATTTATGCAAATTTGAAATTGAATTCGAATCGTTTATTGGCTGAAAAACGAACCACTTTTCATTTACACATAACCGAAACAAGTCTCATTAGAGAATCACCATTAAATAACATAGTTTTTTTTTAAACATGGGATATAATGGAGTGTGTTTTACTAATTGAGAAGTATTTTTTTTTCTCTTGTCTTATAACTCAAGATAATGTCGTTCAGAAACTAAATTAAAAGTAATCAAGCAAACTTGATCAAAAGTTAAACTGGAAGAAATTTAAATTAAAACAAGAAAGCTAGACTTAAACTGGACTAAAGCTAAACAGTCATAAGACTGAAAATAACCATATAAACTTTCAATTTCAATTTAAATAATTATACTAACCATGAAATAGTTAATTAAGTCAAAGCTTGTGCTAAACTCATCCACTTTCAACTGAGATTTCGTATAAAAAAAACTTCATTTCGACTACGAAGAATATGACCCCAAATTTAGCTGTAAATAGCTAAATTTGATACAAAATTGAAAATGAACGAGCTAAACTAAAGTTAAAAGCTAAAAGTAAACGCGTGTTTAAATCACTAGCACAATTAATTATATAACAATAAAATTGATTGAATATCCATTGATTACGGATCTCGCGCACCCTCGTGGACCATCTTATATGTATCCCACTTTGGAGGGAAAGAGAGAGAGAGAGAGAGAACTAACTGCTAAAATTAGCACAAAAAAATTCTACAATAAGGCCTTGTTTACATTGGGGTGAAAATTTGAACTTTTTGTTAAATTTCACCAGTTCAAATTTTCACCCCAATGTAGGGTTTTCATTGCCGGTTTTATCATTACCGATAAACCGGTATTATCGGTCTTATTTTGTTACATCGGTATTACCAGTAAATTTGACCTTTCAATACCGGTTTTTCGGTAAAAAGTTTTACGTTAAATATTGGTCAATTCTTTTTTATCCATATTAATATTTATACAAAAAAGAATTGACCAATATTTAAGAACCACTGAGTTTGAAATTAAAATTTCACGTAATTATGCGTAGAAACCAAGGGTTTTTTTTTTCAAAGGCTGAAGTAAAAAAAAATGTTATCCGTATGCACTTGTAACCGTTTACGAAAGTCGCAGTTAAGGTCCTAACGTAAATGTTCGTACAGTTAAAATGCTTTTCCGTGCATTATATATTGTACCGTACATACTTAGGTACTAAATTAACGCAACATCTTCATTTGTTACGCTTGTGATATAGAAAACAATTATTATTAATTATATATAAAAATATTAAAAAAAAAAAAAACTAAATAAAAAATTGGAATTTGCATCGAGAGACGAAATAGATAAAAACTAGAGGATAGGATGGACGAATCCTAAATTTTCTCGAATCCGAATAGGTTTTCGAATCCTTCGAATTTCACGAATCTCTCGAATCCTTTCATATAAGAATCCTATATTATTTATTAAGAAAGATACAAATAAATGAAATAATATTAAATATTAAATTATTAATAATAAAAAAACACAAGTGTGGCTTCTCTTAGGGTCGCCACAAGGTGATATTGGTGATCCGGATACCACCACCGAAATTGCAACAATCGCCGGGGTTTTTTTTTTGTTAGTGAATGCTTCTGTTGGACGTCGATTGGAGTTAAAACTAATTTTTATCAAAAATGTTAACCTGTTTTTTTTAAGGTTAGGATTTGAAAGACGAAAAAAAGTGCGAAGTTTCGAGTTTTCGAATCTCGAATATTTTTCAAGATTCGCGGAATTCGAGGGTTCGAATGTCCCATCCCCAATAAAAACCCGCCTATTTTATTTAACATGATTATTTTTTTTTGTTATTATATAATTATTAGTTATGAATTTATATTTATTTTAATTTAAAAAAAATCAATTTTTGATTTTTTTTTTACATCGCTCATTAAATTTTTAGCTTTACCGGTATTACGCGGTTTTTGGGTAATGCTGCATTACAAAAAAAAAACCCGGTAAAATGCTATAATGTGACCTGTAATGAAAACCCTACCCCAATAGAAACAAGGCCTAATGAAGTTGCTTAACAGAAGAACCCCCACAAAAGATATACAAATTTTAAGTTTGAATAACCATTTAGCACAATTTCATTTTAGCACTTGAAATGTTTAGCTCTTATTTACTTAGAATGAATGCATGTAATAGTACATTCAGCTGAGTTTTAAAATAATATAAGGGAAGAAGAAGAAGAAGAAGGGCTCTTAATGTATAAATTGATACAACACAAACACAGTTACTAATGTTGGAATTAAGAGCAATTACTTAATATATGCTCATAAATATGCATCAGTTGCATTTTTTTGTTGTTGCATGTTGTTCCTGGTATGTAAGTATATTTAATGCAAATTTGAAAACCACTTGTCTATGTAGTAATAATAATGTAATATTACCATTAGTTTGAAAGGGACTTTTTACGTTTTGCTCTCTTTAATGTAAACACAAACCTTTTATTTATATCATCATGAAAGAGAGACAGACATTTATTATTAAACCCTCTTTTTTTTCTGTTTACTTTGGACATTGATCTTCTTCTCTTAGATATAATATACAGGGTGAGCCAAATGTCATCACTCTTTATTTGAAAAATAAAAAAAATGACACCATTTTGTTTTTTAAACATCATCTGTCATTCATTATTTTGTTGACAGTTGTGGTGGAGACGCAGTATAGTGCGAAATTCATTACAAGGAACAAATAAACACACCACGTGAACACGTGCGGGAAAATTGTGACTTATTTTTTATTAGGGATTTGGGGGGAAGGGGAGGGGGGACATTTCGAAGCTCCGCGAATCTTTGAAAAATATTCGAGATTCGAAAACTCGAAACTTCGCGCTTTTTTTCGTTTTTTTTCTCTCGAATCTTTCGAATCCTAACCTTAAGAAAAAATGTTACAGACTTTGGTAAAGTTTAGGGATGGGGACATCCGAATCCTTGAATCCCTACGAATCTTGGAAAAATATTCGAGATTAGAAAACTCGAATGTTCGCGCTTTTTTCGTTTTTTTCGAATCCTAACCTTTAAAAAAAAATGATAAAGACGTTGGTAAAGTTTAGGGATGGAGACATTCGAATCCCTACGAATCTTGGAAAAATATTCGAGATTTGAAAACTCGAATCTTCGCGCTTTTTTCGTTTTTTTTTCTTGAATTTTTCGAATCCAAACCTAAAAAAAAACCTGTTAAAAACTTTGGTAAAATTACTTTTAACTCCATTGACGTCCAATAGAAGCGTTCACTAACAAAAAAAACCGGCGATTGTTGCAATTCCGGTAGTTATCCGGATCACCAATGTGATCACGTTGTGGCGACCCTAAGTGCCACACACTGTGTTTTTTATTATATTAATAATTTAATATTTAATATTATTTCATTTATTTGTATCTTCTTAATGAATAATACAGCATTCTTATATGAAGGATTCGAAAGATTCGACGGATTCGGA
The DNA here is from genome assembly GCA_036925085.1 of Brachycybe producta. Taxonomy (NCBI): domain Eukaryota; kingdom Metazoa; phylum Arthropoda; class Diplopoda; order Playtdesmida; family Andrognathidae; genus Brachycybe; species Brachycybe producta. The sequence goes on from JAUPFP010000073.1 coordinate 430,336, forward strand.
AGATTCGAGAAAATTTAGGATTCGTCCCACCTCTAGTTTTTTTAAAAAAAATTATTTTCAAATCAGATGATGACATTTGGGCCACCCTGTATATTTCCTGTATAGAGAAATAATATATGGAAGGAATTAAAAGAACAAGCTGCCAAAAGGCGCCCTCTTGCGGCTTTTATACAAAACAGTCTTATGAGAATTATATCGAATGTGAGCCCTGCCCATTTTTACCCATTGGGAATGGATATTATGAGAGATACACACCCACCAATGGGCGGAGTTTTCATAACTTTTAGATATTTTTTTTCATAATAATAATAATAATAATATCTTAGGTCATATTAAAATGTTTGTAGCACAAAATCTAATATTAATATAGTGAATAATAAACAAATACTAAAAATAATGTTTCTCTCTTCATAAAAAAAAGTCATGAGTAGAGGGATTCGGATTTTTATGCAAAATATCAAAGCGAATGGTTTCTCAATTTGTGGCCCAAGTGCCAATTGTGAAGTAGTCATCATCATTATTAGAGCAACTAACAATTATGGTTTTTTTTTAAATAAAAAAGGCTGGTTAGAGGCTGGATGTCTGGTTACTACTATCAGTTGCCTAGTATAGTTCTAGCCTCTAACTAGTGTTTTTTTGATTTAAAGAAACCATAGTTGGTTGATTTAAACACGGATTTTTATATACTTCACAGTTGGCTCCTGAGCCTCAGATAGAGAAACATTTGCTTGATAAATGCATAAAAATCCGAGTCCTAGTCATGAGTTTCTTTTAGAACTACAGAAAACATAATGAAGAAATTGAAAGTTAGTTAGAAACTAGAATAGTAAATGTAATTTTCGTGATAGCGTTTTAAGTAAACGTTTGAAAATGATGAATCGTTTTACCTAAAATTAGTAAGGGAGGGAGGGGGGTGAATCAATTTTTAAATTAACCTGCCTCTATAAAAAAAAACTAGAATAGGAAAAGTAATAAAAACTAGAATAGTAAAAGTAATTTTGTTAATGGGATTTCTTTCAAAATAAACGTTTGAAAACAGATCAATTTCTCACATGAAATTTAGTAGAAAAATATTGAAAAATCACTGTTTTAAGTTAACTTCTCCTGCCCCTATAAAAACTAGAATTATAAAAGTAATAGAAACTAGAATAGTAAAGGTAATAGAAACCAGAATAATAAAAGTAATTTCGTGATGAGAATTTTCAAAAATAAACGTTCAAAAAATGATTAATTTTTCACTTTGAAGTATAAAAACTAGAATAGTAAATGGTAATAAGAACTAGAATAGTATAAATATTAGAAACTAGAATAATAAAAGTAATATAAACTAGAATAATAAAAGTAATAGAAACTAGAATAGTATAAGTAATAGAAACTAGAATAGTATAAGTAATAGAAACTAGAATAGTATAAGTAATAGAAACTAGAATAGTATAAGTAATAGAAACTAGAATAGTATAAGTAATAGAAACTAGAATAGTATAAGTAATAGAAACTAGAATAGTATAAGTAATAGAAACTAGAATAGTATAAGTAATAGAAACTAGAATAGTATAAGTAATAGAAACTAGAATAGTCAAAGTAATTTCGTGTTTCATCAAGTTTTTTCACCGGAAATTAGGAGAAATAGATCAGAAAAATCATTCTTTAAAGTTAACCTGCCCCTATTAAAACTAGAATAGTAACAGTAATAAAAACTGGAATAGTAAAAGTAATTTCGTTGAAATGATCAATTGAAATGATCACATGAAAATAATTAATTAGAAGATAATAAATTAGAAGAAAAAAAAAGTTAAAAATTGCAGTTTCAAACGTTTATTTTAAAAGATAACATCATGAAACCACTTTTTAGTTCTCTCATTCATTCATTCGCCTTTAGTTTGTAATTTGAATTGGTTTTTGAACTTTGAAGAGTCCGTTCTTTAAAAAAAAACACACCTTTCTGGCTTTTACTATACGTCTCAAGGCGTATTTTTTTTAGCATTTTATTTTTAGCACTTAATGCCTTAGGGTTTGACCACATTAAGCATGACTTTATTAGGCCTATTATACATTAGTATAAAATTGAGCTTGAAATTCTTACTTTCTAATGGGATACGACGACACAATGAAGAAACACTGTGAAAGAAATACATTAATGAAATCTTTTCTGTAGTTTTTTTAATCTTGATGTTCATTGAGTGCCGGGTCCTCCTTCTCCTTCTTTATCCCGGTTACACAGCCATTGGGTTCTTCCTTTGATATATCTTAATCTTGTCTGACAAGATAACAAAAGAAACATTTCTTTTGTGTATTTGGAGGTCTAAAACATTAAACTTTTATTAAATTGTTTTGAAGTGAGAGTTTTCGGCCCTTTTTTTAACATTATTATTATTATTATTATTATTATTATTATTATTATTATTATTATTATTATTATTATTATTATTATTATTATTATTATTATTATGATTAACAGGTGGTCAGTCAGGGTAATGGATTGATGATGGGCCAGTTATGTTAGACAAAACGGATTAGAAAATAATGAACTGGTGCCCTTTATATTATATGGAAATAATGCATTTTAATTAATTTGTTTTTACAAGAAAGGTCACTTAAGACTAACATGACCTCAACTATCGGGTCCCCCCCTCCTTTTTTCTTATTAAAATGGTTTATGAACAGCTGATTTTCAAACTCTTTATTATTCTTTTTGTCGTTCAGCAAAGAGCAAAAAAAAAATTAAGATAAACTAGAAAGTGTTTTTAGAAAACTAGAAGGGCAGTTCCAAATTCTCCAATCACGTATGTTTTCATGTTGATATATTTCAAATTAAGCTTTTTATGCGAGTTTGAAAATAATTAAACTTTTAAAACAAATGATAGTTAATTAATTTTTATCTATATAAAAAAAGTTTATTTTGAAAGATATCCCGTCAAGAAAATACCGTTAAAGTGATTGAGCCGTTACCCCTTCTAGTTTTTAAAAACACTTTGTGTAGTCTCTTTTAATTTTGATTCTTCTGAAAGACAGATTAATCAGATTTTGAAAATCAGCTGTTCATTACGGCCGTATTTCTAAAGCATTTACTTAAACCAAAGGGTATGCAAAGCCCAGGGGCCTCATTACAGAAAGAATATAAGACTGCTATATGACAGTAAATTATCATATCTAGCTCATAACCTTGTAACAGTCCCTCTGCCACAGACCAATTGAGCTGCTTGTAGAGTATTTATTCAAATTCAAATAACAGTCACAAAATCAAATTACAAAATTATTATTCAGACAAATATATATAGTCTCATATGACTGCCATTGACTATTGTTATGTCAACATATTAGGACAAGTCATAAATTATAGCACACAAGTTGTGATGTCATAGAGGCTATGATTCTCACAATTATATGACCTTTTTTTTTGTAATGTGGCACCAAAGCCATAAAAATAAGTAGTGCAAGGTGAGTGAGGCACCTGCCTCGAGCGCAAAAGCTCAGATTGCGGAAACAAGAGGCGCAAAATAACGGCAATTTTGAATACTTCAGGGGACGCCCGCGCGCCACATTTATTTCTTTCATTGGGCGCAAAACTCAGCAGCGCAAAATAATGAGAATGCTAATACTATATGGGCGCCAGTTTTCTTTCTTGCATCGGTCGCAAAATTAGCTCTGCACAAAGCTAAACTTAAAAAAACTCGCCATAGATTTATTTTTTGCATCATGATCTAAAGCTTAACTTTATTTTAGGCAACGTTTTAGGCGCCTAAGTGTACATTGGGCCATGGTCCCTCTTAAAAGTCAATGCTGAATTGTATCTTTAGAAAACTAATGATGATGATGGTTATTTTACATCTTCAATACACACGCCCCTATAACAATTTTTATTAGAATTACAAGGTGTCCGAGTTTGGTTTTGTGTGTTTTTCTGTGACCCTTATCTTGACCACCATACATACATGCCCATTATTATCATTGATCGATCTAATAATGACTACAACAGTATAATAGGGATGAGAAAATTCAAACAAATGGTTCCCAACCAGTGGCTCCATTTAGTTTTATTCTGAAATGGACATTCTAGTCTCTTCATTGAGAAACCACTTTCTTAAAAAGTGTCATGAACTTATCATTAATGATGACCAAAATGTCATTGACCCAACTATGTAGGTTTAATTAGTCTGGACATATATACACAATAGAGCGAGAGAGAGAGAGAGAGAGAGAGAGAGAGAGAGAGAAAAGAAAGATAGTAAAAGAGATAGAGAAAAAGAGAGATAGATGGAAAGAGAAAGATAGAGATGAGAGAGAAAGAGAGGGAGAGAAAGAGCAAGAGAGACAGAGAGAAACAGAGCGAGAGAGAGAGAGAGGGATAGCGAAGAGAGAGAGAGAGAGAGAGAGGGATAGAGAAGAGAGAGAGAGAGAGGGATAGAGAAGAGAGACAGGGGGAAGCCATTTTTTCCATTAGAATTGAAGCCATGATATTCTATTTCAATGAACCTCACATATTAAAGAGACCCTTTGTGGTTTTCTCTCACATATAATAAGACTAGAAAGTAAAAGTAAACTTCTCTTATGATCTTTTAAGTCACATACATTAAAAGAAGACAAAAAAAACATAACCTGTTTTTTTAAAAAGACAGAAAAATTGTCATTTGTAAGTTATTATTATTGTTATACCCATAACATAAGGTGTCAACTTATAATTGCCACCCTGTTTTTTATTCTCAAGCTAAAGATGCTAAAGCCGAGTACACACGATCACAATTCTGACATGTTGGTGCGAATCAAAAAATTAAAAAGAAACTCGTCTGCTTAAAGTTGGGGCCATTTTAAAACTCAAATAAAAAGCTTTTATTTTTTGAAAAGATATCAAAACATGAAAATACACTTTAAGTGATTGAGCTACCCTTCTAGTTTTTAAAACACTTTCAAAGTTTTTCTTCATTTTGCTCTTCCGAAAAACAGAACAATAAGTGTGAGAGGCTTTTACACTTTAAAAATTTGTTTATCTCTATCAGGAAGCAAAATGAAGAGACACTTAAATGTGTTTTAGAAACTAGAATAGTTCAGTCATTTAAGGGTATTTATTTTCACGTTGATATCTTTTAAAAAAAGCTTTTTTTATTTTAATTTTTGTCTCAAAAAGTTTATTTTGAAAGATATCAACATGAAAATAATTACTCTTCTAGTTTTGTACTTGAAAGATGGAACAATGAAGAGTTAGGCCATTTATAAGCCATCAATCGAATTTTTAATTGTTCTTCCATTTTGACTCCACCAGATTTTCACACATTTTGCGTTGGCTTGGAATAGACTAATCGTAGGTCACTAGGTGACCTATACTTCAAAACTGTAGGTCACTCAGTAAACCTACACTTTAGTACTTTTTTATATCGGTGATTAGGACAGGCAATTAGAAATCGGGACAAACAGAAGTTGGCTCCGCCCTTTTTATGGCGACCGGCAACTTCTAATTGGTTTGTTGTTTGTGTCGACGTTGAAAAGGGCGGAGAGCTTGTGACGTCAGACTACATAACCAACCAATTAGAAGTTGCCAGTCGTCATAAAAAGGGCGGAGCCAACTTCTGTTTGTCTCGATTTCTCTGTGTGATTAGGTGAGTGTTACGTTAAATTGAGCTTGTTGCAGGGGATTTGAAGGGTTGCGCCCCACGGCCCCCCCAATAATGTAAAAAAGTGTATGTCGGCGTTGATGGTCAAGCCTTATAATATGAAGAACAAATTAGATGCCATTTGTTCAAATTGTAACGTTTCCAATGATAAAAAATGAACAATTAATTTTTTTTAAAAAAAATAAGCCTTTGGCAACAGTCAATTTGAAAAGAAAACCAAAGAATAATTAGACGGAAATGGGCTTGAACCACACGCGGCTATTATGAGAGACAATTAAGTTACTAATGAAGCCAAGATATGGGCAAGTCATAATTTTGATCGTGTGTATCCGACCTTAGACTTGGAGGGCGTTTTTTTTAAATAAAAGAATGTGGAGATGGGAGGTTTCTTTTCATATTTGAACATTATTAAGTCCCTAGATGTAATTAAAGACCATTCGGTGTTGTTGAGAAGCTCTTATTTCTATCATATAATCCTTTCTAATTAGAATTATGCATCTAGAGTTATATATGGTATTAAGAAACAGATTTTTGACAAAGTGTCCTTCTACCACTATATGAAAGAACTGAAAATGGATAAAAATCTGGTTTTGTTTTAAATACACGGACCCTGAACGAGAGGCTATATTTGTGTGTGTGTAATTTAGCTGAATTTTTAGATTTTTTTTATTGAGGTCAACTTTGATCTTTTAAAAATATTAGGACATAAGATATGAGAAAGGTACAGAAAATATAAGAGCTATAAACTGAATAAGAGCTAGGATGATGTTCAGAAATCAGCTTTAAATATGAATAACTGCTATAAGAGAGAAAGCTTTAAAAATGAATAATAGCTACACAAAAAAGCTCTAAAACTGAATTAAGAGCTATAAAATCAAGCTCTAGCTGGATAACAGCTAAAATGAGTTAAGAACAAGCTGTAAAGAATGTTAGGAACAAGCTCTAAGCTGAATATCAGCTGCAAAGACCTGTTAGGAACAAGCTGTAAAGTTGAGAACTTCAAGACTGAATTAATGCTACAAAACAAGCTCTAAAGTTCTAAATGAAATGAGAGCTATAAGAGTAAGCTCTGAACACTAAGCTCTAACAGCTAAAAGAAACTAAGAACAAGCTCTAAGGTGGATAACAGCTGCAGAGGTTAGGTTTAGGAAGAAGCTGTAAAATAGGAGAACTTCAAGACTAAAATTGAAGCGACCAAAACAAGCTTTAAAGCTTTTAGAGCTCAATTTTGAGCTATATGACCAAGTTAAAACTAGAACAAGAAAATTAAACAAAAGACATGTTTGTTTGTGATACTCGCTTTTATAAAAAAAAAGGTCTAAAAAGTAGAAAAAACAGGATCTAATCTTCTCTTGTCTTGTTGGTCTAGTAGTTAGTGTCCCAACCCCCCTTGGAACCCGTGGTAATGGTGGTCGTGGGTTCAATCCTGTGCAGTGGGAATTATAATTTCAAATATTTCAGGTGTCTGTCATTGGACAAAACAAACAAACAAATTATGAAGTTAAATAAAAGCGAGAAAAAATGAATCATTGAATTTCAGAAAAAAAAGTTGAATGTGTTACAAAAAATAGATTAGTAAAATTTTTATTAATGTAACAAGAAAGTGAAGGTGTTTTTAGAAACTAGAAGAGTAAAACGGATCATTTATGATTGATTTTCTGAAGAAACTAGAAGAGTAAAATGGATCATTTATGTTTTAATTTCTGAAGAAACTAGAAGAATAAAATGAAACACTTCATGTTGAATTTCAGATGGAATTGAAAATGTTTTAGAAACTAGAAGAGTAAAACAAGAAAATTAAACAAAAAAAAAACATGCTTTTTTGTGATACTCGCTATTATAAAAAAAAAGTCAAAAAAGTAGAAAAAAAAAACGGGCTCTGATCTTCTCTTGTGTTGTTGGTGTAGTGGTTAGTGTCTCAGGCTCTCAATCAAAGGTAATGTTGGTCATGGGTTCAATTTCTTGCAGTCTGGATTATGTTTTCAAATATATTTCAGAAGGTGGCACCATTGGACAAACAAACAAATTATGAAGTGTTAAATAAAAGCGAGTAATAAAAATACAAGAAAAAGGTCCCTATAAGCTCTGAATAAAATACTATATATCATTAAGCTTATGAAGTGAATAAAAAGCAGCTACACACAAACCCAAGTTTCTAACCTGAATAAAAGCTACAAGAATTAAGCTAATAAATTCAATAAGAACTATACATAAAAACGCCAAACTCTGAGCTGTTTTGTGTGTGTGTGTTTTAATTGAAGTCTCTTAACAAGAAAAAAATGAAAAAAAAAAAAACAAATAAGGATGCGTTTAATAAATTCATCTTAATATACAAGTACAAAAAATGTTTCGTTTGATCGCCAAGAGTGGCGCCAACAACACTGACTGTGTGTGACTAAGCTTTTATTTTTTTTTCTTCTGACGAATAAATTGGGGCTTCTTCTTCTTCTCCATATTATGAAGATGGCGTAGAATGAGGATGAGGAGGATTGATCTTTCTAGTTTTTTAAATCTAACAATCATCCTCATCTTCACCAAACAACCTCTATCCCTATCTTTCTAAAATTGGTAATAAGAAATGGTGGTGCAAATAGAAATCCGGTTGAAAATTATGAAACAACAACAACAAAAAGAGAGAAGGAATGTGAAACAATAAGGATCCGTATATCCTGCTTAATATTTCATTCTTCAAAGATTTTTTGCATCTTATTCCTTAGCATGATTTTCGTTTTTTTTGAAATTTTTGTTGTTATCAAAATGAAGTATATCAGCAAAGGGGCACGTATTTTACAAAAAAAAAAAAGCACCAAATTCAGGAATAGAAAAAAAAGAAGAAGAAAAAAAGGACACATTGAAGAAAAATGTTTGAATAAAAAAATACATTAGATAGGATATATAAGTGAGGATAGGGGGGAGAAGAGAGTACGGCGCCCTGTAAAGGACATGAGTTTTTTTTATTTTATCTAAAATTTCAAACAAAATATCTGAAATTTCAAACAAAAAACTGAAATTTCAAACAAAATATCTGAAATTTCAATCATAATGGTTCATACTTTAGTTAGATATTTGGTTTGAAATTTCAGATATTTGGTTTGAAATTTCAGATATTTGGTTTGAAATTTCAGATGAAATAAAAAAAACTCATGTCCTTTGCAGGGCTCCGTAGGAGAGGAACAAAAAAAAAAGAAGGATTTTTCACTTGTCTTATGATGATATCCTCTCTTCCAATTTTTCTAGAGGCTATTTCAATAGAAAATAGAGTAAGAGAAAGAGAGAGAGGTTAGAAGATGATGATGCAGGTTGAATTTTGATTTCACTATTTTTTTTTGTTGCTTTGCTTTGCTTTGCTTTGTTTTTCCAATCTGTCCAAATTTTTCTTTCTATACTTGGAAGTTTTATATAGGAAAATGGATATTGAAATGGATATGAAATAATATGGATGAAGTAGTCGATAATATTCAGAAAACTTGTTCTGAAAATTCATTATGGACTTAAAAAAAGAGCTAAAAAAAGCTGGGTAAAGCCTGGAACACACACGGAATTCCGCTCAGAAAGTCACAACAGAATATTTAAATGAGAAAATTTTCCATAAAAAGTGAACGGAAAATTCATTAAAAATGAGTTGAACAAAGCTCAACTTTTTCCATTCTCAAAATATTCCGTTCAAAGTAAAAAAAACCGGATATTTATAATTCAAAATAACAAAAACAATTTAATTTAAAATAAATCCATTTGTTGTCATCACCTCATGAGACTAAGTAAAATTTAAAAGCTTTTGCTGTTGCAGCCTGGGCTGCACAGTTTAGTTTATATTTGGGTAATACCTTGTACACACATGAGTTAAATGAATTCAAATTAAATGTGTTTAGGTGAATTATACGGATTCCAGTTAAGGACATGAACACCAAATAAAAATTGACTATTTAATTAATGTTTTAAATTGAAATACTAAATCAATATACAAATTATATTTAAGTATTAACTCAATATTTTCAGATTATTAACTGAATAAATTGAATTCGACATATTGTTTGTTTGCCCTTCACAGTAGAACACGTTTATTATTTAAACTGCATTTAAATTATCAGGTGGGTTACTAGGTATTAGCAGTAGTTCAGTTTAGTACAATGTTCTTGTAACTTAGCAATAACAGTCAGGATATTTTTTAGGTCTGTTAGTTGATAATGAAACTCTTTTGATCTCTTTTGATTTTTTTTGTAAAAAATTCCAAATGGCAAGTTAGTTGTTCAGAATAAAAAAGGGTTTCTTATCTAACAGTTAAAGAAATTCTTTAAATTAAAAAAAAAATTGTTAAGATGTCAAAAGTTTGTAAAGGGATACATAAGAATTGAAGTAGGATTTTTTTTTAACAATAATAGAATTGTATTCTGATAGAAAGAAAGAAAGAATGAAAAAAAAAAGTGACTTGTTCTCAAAGAAAAAACTGAACGGAAAAGAAGACATGGAAAGAGTGAGTGAGTGAGTGGGCTTTTCTTATCAGTTTTGACAGGCTTTCGACATAAGCTATTGTCAAGACGTGTTGGAGCGGACTCAATTTGAGAGGAAAAAAAAAAGAGGACGAATTAATGTTCCTGATTGCCAGGGGCTGTTGAATTCTTTGTTAAAAAGGGAGGGAAAAAAATTTTTACACTGTCGTTTTGCAACGCATCACCAACAGCCATTGACATAGGGAGTTAAATCGGACCCAAGGGTTGTTCGAAGTTTAATCGAATGATATGGAGATCTTTTTCTTGTGTGTGTCTGTCTGCATTTGTGTGTTTTTTTCTCTCAAGGAGTTATGGTTGATTCACAAGGCGAAAAAAATTGGGGTTTTTTTGTGGTTGAGAATGGTGAATTCGCATTTGCGGAAAAAAAAATGTTTGTACAATGTGCAAACACCAGGTGGCACTGACAGGATAACAAACTACCCGAGAAATTCATTTCTAGAGCTCTCTCTCTGCATTGCTATTTGCAAGTGTAAAAACTGCATGTTGACACATAACCGATGTGCTGCTTTCAAAGGGCCACAATTCAGATTCTATTTGAAGTTACAATGTTGAAACTTTACACATTTATGAAAGTTTGATGGCGCATCATCAGTCTATAATTTAGCAGTTTTTGTGAAAAAATCACTTAATTTTAAGGTTTTTTTTGGTCTTATCAATGCCTTCTTTTCAGTAGTGTAGCCAGGATTTTTTTATGGAAGGGGGGGGGGGTTCCAAAATTCTTTCTTCAGAATAAAGCTAGTCGCCCACTTTGACGTGCAGTGCAGTGCTGTGCTGTGCTGCACTGCCTAGAAGAACTTTCCATTGTATGCATCATATCGCCTCAAAGCCTGCAGGCAGGTGGGGCGTAAAACCCATTTCCTGTATGCATCATATGAAATCAAATGGTGCAACGTCTGCTATAAGGCAGCGTGCTGCGACAATGCAAAACTGGCTTGCAGAACTTCCATGCCAGAAGTCTTTAAGAGAACCGAGAAGAAATTTTTCCTTTCCCCCTAAATTTCTTCGATTAAATGCTGAAGAATTAACGTCCGCGAGCCATGTGGCAGAAAGCGGGATAATCAGGGCCGCTGAGAGCGGGCCCGAACCCGCAGAAAACTATAATTCTGGGCCCGATGTTAGAAAAAAAGACTGTGTAGATAGAAATAATATATTATTCTTCATTTTTTTTTCTAAATTATGACAACAATTTCCCCGGGCCATGCAGGCTGCATGGGCCCCGATAAATTGTTTCGGCTTCCCCCCTCTCCCTCTCTCTCGTCGGCCCTGAAGATAATTCCCAATTATAAATGATTGTCATTTAGACAAGGTTTAGACAAATCATAGTCACAAATTGAATTCGTCCTAAAACAGGAACTTATAATTCGTAGTGTGATTGAACCCTTAGTCATATTGACGTGCTGCTTGCTATACCTAACATTATTTTATGATTTTTCTTCTTCTTCAGTGTTTGCACATTATATAAAACGGTTTTTTCTTTTCTTTCTACTTTGTCGTTGATCGAATTCTTTTTCTTTAGCAAAGTTGCATTCAATACTTTTTTTTTTGACAGTTGACCAAAATCTAAAAAAAAAAACCTAGAAGAGAAAATAACTAAAGAAAAAGTGAAAGAACGGATGAGACGATTGTTCACACGTCGTTTTTATATAGAAAAAAAAAAGTATAAAACTCATGTGTTGTGTGTGTGTTGGTTCTAGATTTCTAGAAGAACACAACGAGAAACTAGAAGAATCCTATTGTAACTGGCAAGTCTTAAGACCGAGATCTTACACGTTTGAAAGAACGTGATCAGACTATGTAAAAAGGCGGCGAATAAGATGGTTGGAGGAGGAGGAGGAAAAGGAGTGTAATTGGGTGGTGGTGGTGGTGGGTTGGTCCTGTAAAATTTTCATTTCGTTTTCTCTTTTGAGAGAGAGAGAGAAAGTGAGTGAGTGAGAAATGGTGGGTGACCGTTTTCATCTACTTTCTATGTCTGGTATAAATATGTAGAATATCGAGATTACAAGTCTCAATTGATGGCAATGGAACACAAACAAATTCTCAAACTTTTATTGTGTTTCGGGGTCACTGTTTGACCACCATCATCACTACCTTATCTTTTGAGTTCGTTTACTAATTAGCAACCAGAAGAAGAAGAAGAAGAAGAAAAACGCAATTTGGTTTAGAAGTGGTTTTAGCGGTATGTAGACATTTCCTCTAAAACCAATTGAACTAAAGGGACATTTGCCCTAAAATCATTTGCTCTAAAAGGACGTTTGCCCTAAAACCGTTTGCCCTAAAGGGGTATTTGCCCTAAAGGGATGTTTGCTCTAAAGGGGTATTGGCCCTAAAGGGATGTTTGCCCTAAAGGGATGTTTTTCCTAAAACCATTTGCCCTAAAAGGACATTTGCCCTAAAACCATTTGCCCTAAAGCCACTTTTTTGTTCTCTCTTTTCATATGGTTTTGTGTCTTCCGGTGGAGTTTGTTAAATTGGTTCTGCGTGCTGCAAGCACACAAAAAATGCCAAATGATGTAAATTTACACTACTGACTAGGGCAAATATCCTTTTAGGGCAAGTGGTTTTAGGACAAATGTCCTTTTAGGGCAAGTGGTTTTAGGGTAAATGTCTCTTTAGGGCAAGTGATTTTAGGGTAAATGTCTCTTTAGGGCAAGTGATTTTAGGGTAAATGTCTCTTTAGGGCAAGTGGTTTTAGGACAAATGTCTCTTTAGGGCAAGTGGTTTTAGGACAAATGTCCTTTTAGGGCAAGTGGTTTTAGGACAAATGTCCTTTTAGGGCAAGTGGTTTTAGGACAAATGTCCTTTTAGGGCAAGTGGTTTTAGGACAAATGTCCTTTTAGGGAAAGTGGTTTTAGGGTAAATGTCTCTAGGGCAAGTGGTTTTAGGGTAAATGTCTCTAGGGCAAGTGGTTTTAGGGTAAATGTCTCTAGGGCAAGTGGTTTTAGGGTAAATGTCTCTAGGGCAAGTGGTTTTAGGGTAAATGTCTCTAGGGCAAGTGGTTTTAGGGTAAATGTCCCTTTAGGAGAAATTTTGTTTTAGCGCAAGTGTCTCTTTAGGGCAAATGGTTTTAGTGCAAATGTCCCATTAGGGCAAATGGTTTTAGGGCAAGTGTCTTTTTAGGGCGAATGGTTTTAGGGCAAGTGTCCGTAGGGCAAGTGTCTTTAGGGCAAATGTCCCACACCTGTTTTTAGCGAAATTTTTGATCGAAAAGGAAAAATTTTAGGAAATAAATAAAGTGGCAGAAATTTTGGAAGAAAGTTTGACATTAGAATTTCAAACACGCTCTGTTTTTAATTTGAATTTGAATTAATACTCTGCAAGCAGCTCAAATGGCCTATGGCAGAGGAACAACAAAGTCCAAAAGCAACATAAAGGTTGCTTAGTCATTTGAGATCCAGGCCTTAAATAATATTCAGTGAAAGTTTTTTTTATGTTTCTGGAAAGCCTGCTGAGAGGGTTCAAATTGAAGTTCCAGTGCTCCCAGATTATTTCTTAAAATGCGCGCGCCCCTCATTCAGTTTTATGAACAATAAAACACAAACTGCTAAAATAAAGGAAAAGTATAAAAAACAAACCACGTTTGACGAGTGAAAATTCTAGTTTTGTATTCGCAAAAACGAAATTAAAAGACTAGAAGAATATATTTCTGAATATTTCATATCTAAATTGAAAATAGTTAAGGTTGACATTCATTTGGCTCATTTTGTAATTTGTCTCGAAGAAGTTCCCCCTGAATGATGTGTGATTACAATACACAGAAGCTTTACAAAATATCTATGAAACCTATAAGAAGTTCCCCCTTGAAGACGGGTTTCTTGCATTGATTTTCTGCATTGCTGTCTCTTCAATTGTGGTCTTTAACAGTTACACTGACAGAAAGAGATATATATTAGAGATAAAGGAAGACCGGTGAGAATTCAAACTCAAGAGTGGTTATTATGTCTTTTGTCAGAATCATTTTAAAGAACCACAAAGACAAAAAAAAAACCAGAAATCAGTGTGTCCTCTGAAGTGGCCTGAAATAATTAGTTGATCTCTCTATGGTTGTAAATCAAGATTTTCTATTCTGTAAGTGAAAACATCCTTAGAAACTCTTACGGTATATTATGCGTTTTATAGAAGCAACATTAAACAATACTTGCAATTGGTTTTTAGAAACTAGAAGAGTAAAGTGATTCTCGTGAGACTATTTCTCATGTTGGTATCTTTTAAATTAAGCTTTTTGTGGCACACTTATGCATTTTTTTTTAAGTTCATCTTGAAGTGAAAAATGAAAAGTCAGAATTAAGAAAATTGCCATAAAATGTTTAATTTTAAAAGATACCGACATGAAAATCCGTTTGAAGTTATTCATTTTACTCTTAATTAGAGTTTGATTCAATTCTTGTCGTTTGCATATATTTTACCAATGGCTGCCTTAGAATAGTTGCTTTGATGTTTTTTTTTCGTTTCTCAGGACAAATTTCAGGTAAAATTCTGTTTATTTCTCTTAAAAGATAGTTTAATTCTGGAACCTACAACCACAAATTCCTTTCTCCCTATTTCTCTTAAATGTATGGACCCCAATTGAATCCACTTCTCCCCCCCCCCACATGTCCCCATTTTTTTTTCTCCCTACACTATATCAAAGCTCATTTAATATGCAATCCACGTCTGAACTTTTCTAGTAGCTTGTCACATTGGTTCTGGACTTGTGTGTTGTATATATGTGTGTGTGTGTGTGTGTTGAACACACCCTTGATGATTACTAGAATAGCATCTTTAACCAAATTAGAGGGAGAGAGAGGAAAACCCAATAGATATTTAAAGGCCCCCTTTTTTTTCTAAAAGAGAGAAGAAGAAGAAAAACCGCCGCCGCCGTCAACGACTCAACGAGCCACCAAACATGCTGAAAAAGTTACATTTTATAAAGGGGTTTTAGGCCGGCTTCACACGGACCACTTTGTGGTGTCACAAAATGGTTGATGTGTGCTTCATTCATATGAACGAACCATCATTGAAAACAATGATGGTCTCATTTGATTGTTTGCCACGACCACAAGGTGGTCGCCACTTGTGTCACGACTCAACCACTCATTGGTGGTTAAGGTTCCCCCCCCCAAAAAAAAAGAAATGGTGTCGGTGCTTCCCTAACTATTTAAATGCAGCGGACCCAGTCGTTTCTTTTTTCAGCGTGCCAGGGACCCGGTGCCCTTTTTATGACATTTTCTATTACTATCCAAAAAAAAAAAAGTGACCTTCATTTTTCCGATACGAGCCATAGTATCTATTTCGAATGCACGATCAAACATCCCATCCTATTATACTAGTTTAAAGAAGTTTTTGTCACATACTGTACAAGCATGTTAAAAACCAAACCCTTACTCTAATGGGGAAAGGTGAGCCTGCTTCTTATTTGCTAGCTTATCAAGCCGTGGCTCGATTGAGGACAGGTGCCACACGTAACGGAGTCGCTTACACCACAACAGATGATGACAGTACTGACGGCACAGACAGGAGCAACAACAGCACCAGTAGCGGATCTGGTACACGTCGCTATAGTGTCCACCAACCAGACTGCCATGAACTCTTCAGCGATCTACAATTTACACTTAGTCTGACACTTGCCCTCGGGCACCCCAGTGTGTATTGTTTTCCCATTGTGTCTGTAACATAGACTGTTGTATGCCCTCGGGCATGAGGGGCCTAAAGCGTATTGGCGGGTGGGCCGTGGTAGTAATTTGCAACGTAATGGAAAACGAATATTCATAGCGTTAATGTATTTATGTCACTCTCACAGTCTTATCAAAATCGCATTGCATCTGGTGGCTAGTGTAATGTTGAACTTCTGAGGACAGAGATGGTAGTTGCCTTGATGCAAACTCTGCAGGCGCTAGCATACTTTCTATCCTTGGGTGCTGTTGTATGAATAGGCGGTACCACAGTTGATGAATCTCTAACCCGCAGTTCATAATTCGGCCAATACAATAGATTTTTCATTTCTTCCTGCTAAGCAGCTCTCCATGGAACGGCATGTGGGAAGCAATGCTCTAAACGAACACTTTTATGTGTTTCGTGTGTAACAGGCCGGATTTTGAATTTGATAAAAGATTTTTTTTTTCTTGAGAAAGTTGTTCTTTTTATTTGTCAATATGAGAGCCATTTTTTTTATTTCTCCATCTTTCATTTTTTTTTTTGGAAAATCCCTTCTGTTCAATCAGACAAATTAAATAGTTGACTTGTTATTTGGCAAAGCAACACAACAGAAGAAGAAGAAAAAAAAAAGGCAACATCAAATGATGAGAGAAAAGAACCTATAGGTAAAGGCTTTTTTTTGGGGGGGGGGGGGGGGTTTGCTGTTGTAATTTGGTGTTCTAGTTTTTTGTAATGTGTGCACAGAAATGAGGGGAGAGGGGAAGTGGGTAAATGTATGTGTGTGGGGGGGGGAAGGTAAAGGGTGGAGGAGGGGTAAATTGTGTTCTCTTCTTCGATTGCGCTTTTACTTCGTTAAAAAAAAGCGTGTATCAAAGAAAAAGAGAGAAAAAAAAAATGCTTCTTCCATTGGAAAATTTCAACAACAAGGCCGAGAGAGAGAGAGAGAGACCACAAAACAGGGTAATTTTTCGTACATGTTCGGAATGTTTAACCTGAGGTCTCGACCTTAACTAAATAAAAGAAAATCTTCGTCTCCTTCTTTCTCTCTTTTATATTTGTCTTCAGTGTTGTATTTTCGAGGGTTTCATCCAAATGTTCGACTTAAATCATTTCTTAAAGGTTGTTATCACATCTCGTGTGTGTGTGTGTGTCTTCTAGTATCTAGGAGAGTTTGAAACCTGCAAAAAAAATGGCCGTTTCTATGAGATCTATCAGATGTTTTTGCTGAGAGTTTTACTAGTTTTTTAGAGTGAAGTTATCGTTTCTGATTTTTAGTGGTTTTAGGTGAAATTTTCACCATATTGAGAATGGTTGGTAGACATGTAGGAGAGAGGTTTTGGTGAACATTTTTAGAGTTTAGAAAGTTCCAGCAATGGGTTGTTGTTGAGTTTACCATATTGAGAGTGCCAGGAATGGGTTGTGGTTGAGTTTACCATTTTGAGATTTCTAGAAATGGGTTGCTGTTGAGTTTACCATTTTGAGAGTGCCAGGAATGGGTTGTTGTTGAGTTTACCATATTCAGAGTGCCAGGAATTGGTTGTTGTTGTTGGATTTACCAGTTTGAGAGTGCCAGGAATGGGTTACTGTTGATTTAACCATTTTGAGAGTTCCAGGAATGGGTTACTGTTGATTTAACCATTTTGCAATAGCTTGGGAAATGTTCTTCAAATGATTTTTATCATTCTGAGATTGTCAGTAGTGGTTTTAGTGAAAGCTTACCATTCCTGATAGTGTCTGGAATGGTTCTCTCTGTCTCTCTCTCTCTCTCAAAATACAGTGAAATGAAAACGGATAACATGAAAAAAAATATTCCAGTCTCCTTCATTTCGTGTTAAAAGGTTTTCACTGTATTTCTGAATTAAAATATATTTTCTTGTTTTAAGTGAATTTGGTTGCGAAGAGGTTTTTCTTCATCAGGGGTTGGTTTTTTTTTCTTTCTTTTGTTCTTTTCTGTCGAAATTCCTAAACTATATTAAATGGAATTCCAACATCTTTCTCTCTCTCTCAATTCATAACTGACTAAATTAGGAGGAATTTCTCTCTCTCTCTCTCTCCTTATTCATCTTTCATCCACTTGGAAAACACATTCCTACTCTTTTTTTTCTTCATTCTCTTATTATGAATCCAGTGTCAAACATATTTAATAAGCTCTCTTCTTCTTCATTCTTTCCCCCTCCCCCATTTTTTTGTCATTTTTGCTTTTTTGCTATTTGATTAGTTTTGGTAATATTGAACCGGTTATTTTTTTTTTTTTCAATCCTTATATACGTATGAGAGATGATGATGAACATGATGACAGTAAAATTCATTATTATGATCCATTATTATTATGATTATTAGTTTTTTTGTTGTTGGAGGTTTTGTTGTTCGGTTGTTCTGTCATAATTGACACCTATTGTTATATAACATTAGCTTCCTTTTTTTTAATATATAAACGTAAATATTTCTTTTTGTCTTTATTCTTTTTTAAATTTACAGTCGGTGGTTTTGTAATAAAAGCTATAAAAAAGTGGTTGATTAAATTTTCTTTACCATTGACAATTGAAAGGGGGGGGGGGCTTGTGAGTAACAACATACCTTTATTATAATATATATTTAACTCAACACACAACCCCTCTACTCTTTTTTTCCTGTTTATCTCTCTCTCTCTCTTCTTTCTATACACAAACATTAAATTGAGCAATTTCTTTACATTGCCATTCTTATTTATTACCCTCAATGTGTTCACTCTGGTGTTTTACTAATTGATTGCTGGGGAGAAAGGAAGAAAAGAAGAGAGAGAGAGGGTAAATATACCTTGTACACACACATGAGTTAAATGAATTCCAATTAAATGTGTTTAGGTGAATTATACGGAATCCAGTTAAGGACATTAATCCAAATAAAAATTGACTTTAATTATTAATATTTTAAATTGAAATACTAAATCAATATTTTCATGTCAATAGTTTATATATTTTATATTTAAGTAATCAACTCAATATTTTCAGATTAATTAACTGAATAAATTGAATTTGACATATTGTTTGTTTGCCCTTTGTAGGGCTCTGTAGAACACGTTTATTATTTTTAAATGCATTTAAATTATCAGGTGTGTACTAGGTATTATACCTTGTACACACACACATGAGTTAAATGAATTCAAATTAAATGGGTTTAGGTGAATTATACGGTATCCCGTTAAGGACATGAACCAAATAAAAATTTAAGTTTATTATTAATATTTTAAATTAAAATACTAAATCAATATTTTGTCAATATTTTATATATTATTATTTTATATATATATATATATATATATATATATATATATATATATATATATATATATATTAAACTCTGTCTGTGTATAACGCTGTACAAACAACGACAGAAACGTTTTAAGCACGTCGGAATTTATTTAAATTTAAATGAACCGGTCAACTTTATGTTGCACTCTTCCCGATCCAAGAACCCTAAACAAATAGTAAGGTGCTTATAGTTAAAATAATTTTAGTAACAAAATTAAACTAGAATTTCGCTCCCGTCATTTATGACGGGTTACCCCACTAGTTTCAAATGATGCTATTATTATTATTGCTTCCTTTTAAAAAAAAAAACATTGTTTGGTATATATGGGGAATGCCTAACGTGCATAGAGGCTAATTGGAATCTAGAGAGAAGAATAACAAAACAAAAAAAAAACTTAATGATTTCAAACTGTTTCATCTGCAGGATAATAAGTACTTTAAGACACAAGTATAATTTATGTTATTCTTATTGTAGGCAATGACTAGTTTTGCCTAGCAATAATCATTAAACTCATCATCATCATCATCATCATGGGGAGAGGGGGGGAGTTTCAATTTCTACATTGCACAGATGGAACAATTGTTTTTGTTTCTCTCTTTCTCTAAATACATTTATTTGTTGATATTAAGCTTGCCTTGTAATAAGGAGAGAGAACAAAAAAAAAAGCACAAAACGAAATTGAAATCAGCTTTTTCTTTCATTTTCCCCTGGTGCTTTTTCAGCTGCTTTTTTGTGTGTAATTTGTAAGCTTGGTTTCATTTATTCTATATAGATGTTTGATAAGGTTACAGACATACTATACAAGCTGAAAACGTGTTTAAAAGCCTTAAATGATCTCTTTTTATTTTAAAAAGACCATTTACAACCAGAAATTTCTTTTCAAAATATTGTCAAGAATTAATTACCCAACGATTTTTAAAAAAATAAAACCATAAAAAACTTAAAAATGAAATGACTTTTCATGAGTCGCCAAACGACGCCATTTTAAATTTACAAAAACCAAATGACGCCATTTTAAATTTCCAAAAACCGAACGACGCCATTTTAAATTTTCAAAAACGGAAGTCTCCCTCCCTATTTTTGTGGCAAAGGTTGTCACCTCATATTTCCAGAATTCTTTAATGAAATATATAGGTATTCCCTATTCCTATGCAACTCAATACAACCTTCCAATGTGGGGAATAATTCAAATATTAAATCCATAGTACTTTGAAATGAAATTGGTAATGTGAGATGGTGATACCACATCAGAATTCCAGTAGAGGAGTAGACTTTGGGGGAATATTGTTGCCAATGTCTGTTGTTTGGTGGCGCATCTATCGGATAAAGTTCATTTCACATGAAGTCAACTGATTTTTAACTTTTTAAATTAGATTAATGACATAACTTATCCAACACTTAAGCAGATGATATTTTTTAAATTTTTGTTGGAAAAAAGTTTATTTTGAAAGATATCGACACGAAAATAACTAAAGTCATTTGAACTAAGCTTCTAATTTCTGATTTCTAATTTTCTTCTGATTTTCTTCTGATTTTCTTCTGATTTTCTTCTAAACTTCTAATTTTGCTGCTGAAAGACAGAATTAGTATGAAATTCTAAACTGAAATAGCTTCACTGAAATACAGTGTATAGCTGACATACTGTATATTATTAAGCTTTTAGAAAAGAAAAAAACGTTCACTTTTTTCTGAATTACAGTTTTTGAAATCAAATTAAAAAGAATATTTTCTATTCTCAGAAATATGACGTTTATTAACGGTTTGTGACCGCACTTTTACTCATATAATATGGAAAAGGAACTCTCTCTCTCTTTCTCACTATATACATGCTGTATATACACCTTTAAGCTTTTATATTTTACAACGTCCATATAACATTATATATCTCTATATGGAAAGAAGGAGAGAGAGAGAGAGGAAGGGAAAAATATTCCCCTGCAGTCCATTTTCCTCTGCGCATTCTGTCGTTTCAAAAGGAAGAAGAAAAAAAAGAAAAAACCGAACCCGCTTGCGCCCAAGATATTGGTTTTCGGATTGGAATTGCATGATTTAAATTCAGGACATGTACTAAATGTACATATATATATATATATATATACATATATATATATATATATATATATATATATATATATATATATATATATATACACATAATAGTATATAAGGGAGTTTTTCAGTGAAACAGACAGAAAGAGAGAGAGAGAGAGAGAGAGAGGAAAAAAAAGGGGTTCTGTTCTTAGAGACTAGATGGGGCATTGGATTGCTGTATATAGTGAGTCCAATGGCCATTCATCATACAACCATCTATAGGGTTTTTTGGGAGCTATATTTTAGCTAGAAAGAGAGAATGAGAGAGAGAATGAGAGAGAGAATGAGAGAGAGAATGAGAGAGAGAGAGAGAGAGAGAGAGAGAAATAAAATGTTAGAACTTTTTATTCCTACATAGTTATGTATATGGTAAGGGTGGAGATTGTGGTGTAACAGAGTATAAACCCTATATGTATTTCACCAAAAAAAATTGGGGAGAGGTGGGTTGAAATTGGGGGTGTGGGTGGGGATGGAAGACACACACATATATGTGTATATATATATGAGAGAGAGAGAGAGAGAGAAATATCACATATATTATTCTGCACAGAATTTTAATGTCATTGCGTTTTGCCATTCAACTTTGCCATTCCTTTCTTTTTTTTTTTTTTTTTTGGAAAGGGGGGGGGGGTCTTACCAGTCATATCTATGTAACCATATATCTCTTAAACTATGAGGTTTTTTTTTTCTTATATAAAATACAACCACCCACCCCCACCCCCTCTCCCTCCAACAACCAAAAAGAGGTCTTTATGTATTAACGGTAGATCTAACTGCAGTATTTTTCAGTTGCATATAAAAATTGAAGGTTTTGTATTGTAATAGAAAAAATAGACAGAATGAGAGAGAGAGAGAGAGAGAGAGAGAGAGAGAAAGTGGGCTTTGGTCAAGGGAATATATTAAATAATGTCAGTTGTGACCAGACTCTGCAACTTACTGTATAAAAACCAACCTCAACATTTTCTAACCTCAGTTCTTTCTAATGTAATATTTTTCGAAGTGGGGTGGGGGGTGGCCATTTAAGGGTCAAAACTCTTAAAACTTTTCGAACCACAAAATTAAATCTCTGTGTGTGTGTGTAATGGTGGTGGATGGGGGGAAGAGGTCATGTTTTTTATTGATCAGTTATTTTCTCTTTAAATGGTTGGAGCAAATAATATAAAAGTGACCAATTTTTACAAAAGTTATATTGGTTTTTATCTTTTAAAACGACTTTTAATAACACTAGGGGTGGGGTAAGGCGGGGAGGGGAAGGGTGAGTGGGTCGGGGTCGTATACTATCTCTTAAATATAAGGAACATAAATTGGGTGTAACGAGGGTTGGATTACAGTTCCATACATAAATATATTCCTTTGTTAAAAAGGTGTATTTTATTTTTCAGGCATTTGAAATTCTTAATGAAAAAATAAATTCTGATATAAAATTGTTGAAAGAAACTTTATATCTATTTTTCAAAGTTTTAACGACTTTTTAAGTGATTTAAATGTAATACTTTGCACACGCATGAGTTAAATGAATTCAAATTAAATGTGTTTAGGTGAATTATACGGAATCCAGTTAAGGACATGAACACCAAATAAAAATTGACTTTATTTATTAATATTTTAAATTGAAATACAAAATCAATATTTTGTCAAATAGTTTATATAATTATATTTAAGTAAATTAACTCAATATTTTCAGATTATTAACTGAATAAATTGAATTTGACATATTGTTTGTTTGTCCTTCACAGGTCTCTGTAGAACACGTTTATTATTTAAATGCATTTAAATTATATCAGGTGTGTACTAGGTATACGACGGTAGGGTGTAAAGGTGCATTTATTACAAAAATACAGGCTTAAAGTTTGAAAAAAATGATGAAATAAATTATCTTTTGGAGGTTTTTTAGTGGTTCAACTGGTTACTGGTGGTTAGGTATAGATATATCTAATGCAAATTATATGCAACTTTGAAAAGTTTATCGCAAGTGAACGAGAAGAGCATGAATGGAACTTGCTCACAGTCAGGGTCTGCAAGACAACATTGTCTTCATTCCCTGGGTGCAATGCATGCTTGAAATGTTATACCATTTCAGAGTGGGGCATATTTTTCTATAATTAGTATTGGGTTACTTATCAAAATGGAATTTCGAAAGTTTATTGCACGTGTGAACCCAGAAGAGCGGAAATGGAACTGTTAGATGCAGTACATTCCAAGGGCAGTCTGGAATTTAGGAATGTCTTCATTACTAGTGTGCGGGGTGCATACTTTAGAGTGATGGGCGTTGTTGAAGTCTTTTTTATGGTTGGGGTGTCTCTCCAAAAAAAAAAAAATACATTATGACGACACTCGCGCAACGCAGGCAATTAGAAATCGCGACAAACAGAAGTTGGCTCCGCCCTTTTTATGACGAACGCAACTTCTAATTGGTTTCTTATGTAGTCTGACGTCCCGATTTCTAATTGTCTGTCCGCGCGACCTTTAGACTTCTTTTTGTCATAAAAAAGTCTTTTCAAAAGTCGTCTGTGTGTGTGTGTGTGTGTGTGTGTCCAAGGGGCCTTAAAATTAAAAAATCTAAAAGTTACTTCTTCAATCCCGATATTTTTTAAGGTTTATTAAAAATGCATGTTGTTTTTTTCTTTTTCGTAATTTGTCAATTAAAACAAAATGAAATATTTTCTAATAGGAAAATGTGGATTTTAAGATTTAGAAGAGTTTTTTTTTGGGGGGGGGGGGGGTTGTTGAAAAGCTTCAATCCAGAATGATGCTACTGGAGAGAAGGATGGATATTAGTACTACTAGCATATAGCATTTGCTATTTTATACTTTATATAGTTGTCAATGTATTTTCAGTTAGATAGATAGATAGAGAGAAGGAAAAAAAAAAATGGGAGGACAATGTCTATATTTGAGTGAAGAATATTGAAGGTTGGGTGGAGGGTGTTGTAGGGTGTTTATAGTTGGTTGGTTGGGTGGTTGTTTGGTGAAATTCATTCTGTTGTCAATCGTCACGTATATAACCTCACATATCATACAGTATAAGCTTTTGCTATATACTTTAGCAACAGCAGCAACGCCATAGACAGAAAGAAACAAAGAAAGAATGAAGAAGGGGGAAGTAATTGTCTGTCTATAATCACTTCATTAGATTCTACCACGGTTCGAGGTATAAAAGAGGCATCGGATTTAGGCTTAATGTTGACTCTAACGTCGGTTAGGGATCAGTTGAGAGATATTACAGGTTGTGTGTGTGTTTCTGTTTTTTTTTAGGGGGTGGTGGATATATAGATATGGGAGGAGGTGGTGGTGGTGGTGGTAGTGCTGCAAATTCCACTATATATATGTCTATCTATATAATATATATAGAAAGTATGGAAGCGTGTGGCATCTTTTGTACTTCATATATATATATTATAGAGTTGATGATCTTCTAGTTTTTTTTTGTTGTTGTTGTTCCTTTTTACTGAAAAAAAAAAAAGAAAAGACACGTAGATTTTTTGGTGCAAAAGAAAGGGAGCTCTATATAGTGTGGCGGCTATATTATATAAAGGCCGCTTGCTGCTTTTATAAGTTTAGAAGTTGTAAACATAGTTATCTTGGTGTGTGATTGGCTACTGTTTTTTAAGCTAGGAAGATTATGCTTTTGATGGTTATATGGAAAAGATAGATAGATTTTTCTAAAGAAAAATATAGATTGATAGACTTTTTTTAAGCTTTTGTTTTGGGATTTCCGAGGCTAGTTGAGAGAGAGAGAAAGAGCCCTCTTGAGGCATTTTCAACATGTTCACATTTTCAGGTATGTATGGTGTATGCGAGGCTATATTTTCTGCCAAATCGTAGTCGTTTTCAAATGAAGGCTTATACAACTGATAATTTAAATGCATTTAAATAATAAACGTGTTCTACAGAGCCCTGTGAAGGACAAACAAACAAATATGTCGAATTCAATTTATTCAGTTAATTAATCTGAAAATATTGAGTTAATACTTAAATATAATTTATATAAACTATTTGACAAAATATTGATTTAATATTTCAATTTAAAATATTAATAATTAAAAGTCAATTTTTTAATTGGTTGATGTCCTTAACTGGATTCCGTATAATTCACCTAAACACATTTAATTTGAATTCATTTAACTCATGTGTGTGTATATGTACATGGTATTAGGTAACAACACGCATTGAATGCATATAGAGGTTTAAGGTGAAATGAAATTAGTCAATTGCTCTTAATATATTGAAAATAATTAACATATAACAAAACTGGATAGAAAAGAAGGTTGAACAACACAAACTGAACAAGAAACAAGTTGAATTAACGCAGAAACTGAATATGGAGCAAGTTGAATAATATAAAAATAACAAAGAAACAAAATAAATTTAATGAAATAATCAAATAGAAACTGATTAAGAGACAAGCAGAATAACACAGGGACTGAATAACGAACAAGTTGAATAATACAGGAAGTGCCAGAAACTAAAACTAAATAAGAAACAAGTTGAATAATACAGAAACTGAAACTGAATAAGAAACAAGTTGAATAACACAGAAACTGAATAAGAAACAAGTTGAATAACACAGAAACTGAATGAGAAACAAGTTGAATAACACAGAAACTGAATAAGAAACAAGTTGAATAACACAGAAACTGAATAAGAAACAAGTTGAATAACACAGAAACTGAATGAGAAACAAGTTGAATAATACTAAAACTGAACAAAAAACAAGTTGAATAATAGAAACTAAATAAGAACAGAAACAAGCAGAATAACACAGAAATGGAAAAGAAATAAGTTGAATAACACAGAAACTGAATAAGAAACAAGTTGAATAACACAGGGACTGAATAACGAACAAGTTGAATAATGCAGGAAGTGCCAGAAACTAAAACTAAATAAGAAACAAGTTGAATAACACAGAAACTGAATGAGAAACAAGTTGAATAATACTAAAACTGAATAAGAAAAAAGTTGAATAACAGAAACTAAATAAGAGCAGAAACAAGCAGAATAACACAGAAATTTAAAAGAAACATGTTGAATAATACAGAAACTGAAACGGAATACGAAACAAATTAAATGACACAGAAACTGAACAAAAAACAAGTTGAATAACACAAACTAATACAAAGAAGAAGAAAAATGTAATAAAGAATAAATTGAATACTAAGTTAGTAAGTAACCCAAGTGACTTGAAAGGAAAAACAAACAAATTGAATAAAACCAACAACAAGAAAAACCGGAATAAGAAATTACATTGAATAAATGTATAAACTGTATTTTCTGAAATGGTTTTTAAATTTGTGAGTCTTCGTTTTTTTTTTTTGCAACTTTTATTACTGTCGAAGACCATCGGTCCAAAAAAAAAAAAAAGCTTTTTTTTAGATTTTTTTATACATTCGGACATTGGTCAATTTCGTAAAAATAAATTGTGTGGACCCCTATTTTTATTTGAAAGAATTTTTATTTTTATGTATTTGAAAACTGTGTTGTGGTTTTAAAAAGGGACCCCCCCCCCTCCCAAAAAAACCCTCGAGAGATTGAAATAAATCCATATATCAAATAAAGTTATTTACTATTATTTTTCTTCTTCTTCTTCTACTCTGTGTAATCATATACAACTGCATTTAGATTTGACATGAACACAACATAATAAAAGTTATAGGCATTTTTTCTCTTTTGGTCACTTAATACACGACGTGTATCGATATACAGGGTGTTCATAAAGTCTCCACCTTATTTGCAATCATCATTTATTCAAAAAGTAAAACAAGGTATTTAAATCAGAGTTGGCAAAATTTCGGAGGAAAATCCTGTAAAAGGATAGGGCACTGGTAAATATCGGTTACAACCGGTTTTTACCGCTAAAACCGAGAAAAAACTAGTATTATGCTCTTTTCATCTAGTACTATAAGCTACTGTTAATACTACCTTATTAAAAAGTGACATTCATGTCATTGCCAATTTTAATGTGAGCTTGTAATCATATAGTCTGTAGTGGGAAGAAAACCAAAAGTATAGAAAGCATAGAATTGAATGCAATAGAAACTAGAAAAAGCCCTTGGACATTGGAAAATCTACTGTATATGGAAAGAAAGTGTAAAAACAGACTGTATGAGAGAGAAAAAAAAATTGGCTTAAAAATTGAAATTGTCTAAAACTGGGAACTGTGGTAAATTGGTAATATCCAGTAAATATCACCCCTGGGGAAAAACTTTGGCAATCCTTTAGGGCAAATAGTTTTAGGACAAATGTCCTTTTAGGGCAAATGTCCCTTTATGGCAAATGGATTTAGGACATATGGCTTTAGGGCAAGTATTTTTAGGGCAAATGTCTATATACCTTGCCAGCTGTTTCTGCCAGCCACAAAACAACACACTGTGAGCTTCTCTTGTGCACAGTTGCCATGTTGTGGAAATGTAGATTTCAGCAAACTAACAATGACAATCTGGCGGCAAACTTGAAAGTTGTATCTAAAAACTATGGAGACAGATATGTTTCCATATGGTTTCAATTCTCAATATGTTGTTTAGTTTTTGAATATAGGTGAGGATTGAAATGAGGCACAAGACTTTATGAACACCCCTGTATAGAATAGAGAGAGGGGGGTTCAAATTGTAGTTGACCATCAATGACAGAGAAAGAAAGAAAGAGAGAGAGAGAGAAACGACCATTGGTGTTATTGGTCAGTGTGGTGGTCACTTGTGTGCGTCGATCCACACCATCTCTTCTTCTTCTGCCATTCTTTCTTTCTTGGTCATTTGTGTCTACTTGTTTCAAATTCTAGATACTTATGCAGTTTTTTTTTTCTGAAAATTTTATGTATTTAGAATATTGAATGCAATAAAAAAGAGGGAAATAAAGATGGTCTTTTGGTTTTGGTCCAGTGAAAGTCCAACAACAACAAAAAAAAAAGCTTCAAGTTTTATATTTATGTCCGGTGCCCCCTCCTCACTTTAGGGTCTTGTTTTACAAGATGGAGAACTGAGCTCTGTGTGTCCATAAAAAATAAATAAGTGAGGGTTTTTTTATGTTTAACCCCCCCTTTTCTATTGGTATACACACACATATATATAAGAGCTTGCGGTCAAGACTTTGGTGCGTTAATATTTTCTAATAAACATAAAATTAAGAAGTGAATTTATGAGTGACAGTTTGAGAGTTGCTTTTGGTGTAATATGTGTGTGTGTGAATTTAATATTATTATATTTCTCTAGCACTTGAAAAAGGGAGGGAGGGAGGGAGGGAGGGAGAGAGAATGTGTAGATGTCAATCTGCGGAATCAGTCAACCTGCAGATTGCCTAGACAATCTGCAAAACCTCCAAACTGCTAAGTGAATCTGCCTAAAACTTTTTACCTAATGAACATTCACCCAAAGGAAGTTCTTCTAATACATTTTCATCTAAAAAAAACATTTTAAATCAATTTCTTCACCCCCAAATATTTCACCCCCAAACATTTTTCACCTAAACATTTTTCTCTAAACAAATTCGCATAAAATATATTTTGCCTAACGGAATTTTCGTCTGAAGATTCTTCTTCTAAACCATTTCACCTAAAGTGAACAAATTGAGGTTAAAATGGTATTAGGTTAAATGTTTTTAGATGGGAATTTATTAGTTCTAAGAACTTCCTTTAGGTGAATGTTCAATGTTCATTAGGTGAAAAGGTTTAGATGTATTGTCATTCAGTTGAAAAGGTTTAGATGTATTGTCATTTAGGTGTATTTGGTTTCGGTGTAATTGTTTAGGTGAATTGTCTTTTAGGTGAACAACTTTAGGTGAAGTGTTCTAGAACCAAATTCAATACATTTTCGATGTTGAATTATGCAGATTCGAGAGTAGCTGCATGGGGTAGGGGGAGAGGAGGGGTTGTTTTGCAGATTGTCTAGGCATTCTGCATATTGACTGTTTCTGCAGATTGACAGTAACATAATATATGATGGTGATGTTGAGAGGCATATATGATGAAGGGGGAAAATGTACGCGTTTTTGCAATGATAAAATTTCAGCAAACTTATGATGATGTGTGGTGATGGTCACCCATTTTACTTTTCTTTTTCAACAAAAAAAAATGGTCATAATGTATCAGAAATTGAAATTGGTGTTAGAGAGGGAGGAGGAGAGGGGGGGGGGGTTGAAAATATATTTCAATGATATTATTTTTTTCTTCTGTGGATAAATCATTTGGGTTAAATGTACATTTAAGTACTGAAAAGTGTTTCACTTGCAATGGAGAATGAAAGGAGCGATTTTAATAGCGATTTTTTTGAGCAAACTAGAGATTTCATGTGACCGTAGTAGACTGGCTTTACAATTACAATTAGTACTCTGCTAGCAGCCAAATAGGCCTATGGCAGAGGGACATAAAAGTCCATATGCAGCATTAAGCATTGTCAAGCACATATACATGCAGATATATAAAAAAACAAAATGAATATACAATTGTGAATCCCACAAAACAAAATTATCCCCATTCACAACTGCCTCAGGAAGAGAGTTCCATTGTCTTATAAGTTATAACTCTAGGAAAAAAAAGACCAATAATATGAATCTGTCCTAGCAAAAATCTCCCTAATTTTCTTAGAGTGGTCCGCCCTGCCCATGTATAGTGCTTTATGAATATCATTGGACTGTGGTAGATCTAGTTAAATAGTGAAATAGTGATGAACAGTTTAGCGACGTTTCGGTGTTAAATGACGCGATCATCAGGCACACTACAATTAGAAAGGGATATTCATTTAATTGTAGAACTGCTGGTTTGGTGTCTATGCTGTATTTGTGACCAATGTCAATCAAAAACTCTACTTTTTAATTGGTGCTGCTGCAGAAAAAAAAGCTCCAATGTGAACCAAGCCTTCATATGATGTAGCAAATTTCAATGTTTTACTACAATTGTTTTTTGAGAAGGAAAAAAACCATATGACTTCAAAGTAACTTTAGTAATTTCAAAAGTCTTATTTGAAGGTTGAGGTTGAATTTGTTTGATGATCACTTTATTTTATTAAATATATTGAACAAAAAACAAAAATTTCCAAATAAAAAAAAACTCATTTAAGAACCGATTTCGAAAGTTGATGAAAAAAAAAACCTCTTTTGCATTTTTTACATCTTGTCAAATTCTTGATTAATGAATTTCGCATTAAGAAAAACTATATGCAAGAAAATGAAGAAGAAAAAAAGGAAATCTTTTCTCTCTCTTTCTCTTTCTCTCTCTCTCTCTCTCTCTCTCTCTCCCACATATAATAAAAGGGTTACTTTTTTTCTTCTTTATTTTGTAGAATAGTAAAAAAAAATTACATTCGTTTACTCATCTCCATAGATTGACATGTTCTTAATTTTTTCTCTCTCTTTCACTATATTTTTACCCCTTTTTTTTTTTGCTTTTCTTAAGTTGTTTTTTCACCCACTTATGAACCCATCTTCCGTTTTTTTACACTCCATTTATGTCTCGAGTAAAAGTGAAATTCATCATTTATATTCTCTAAATGCAAAATCGTTATGTACATTATCAACCAAAAAAAAAAAAAAAGTAGAAAAAAAGTGGTGAAATGTGTATCTTAGACGCATCTATTTTTGCTTTTCTTCTTAAAAGTATAGGTTTTTTGTTGTTGTTGTTGTTGTTGCATTGCCATTGCATTACATTGCATTATTGCATATATCAGAAAGAGAAAAGAAGAAGCAACAACACAAACCCACCCAACTTTTGAGTGCCTAATTTCCATGCGTAAACATCATTTCGTATGCAGACGAGTAAACAATGGATGCCGCAAAAATGTCAGCGCGTTTTTTTTTTTAGTATAGAAAATGTTATTTCTGAGGCTGCAATGCATGGCTGCCAATAACAACAACAAGAAACAAACTCCATTTAGGCAGCAATAATCGTTGCTGAAATTGTCTTTTACTTTTATAAACAGTGTCAGATTTGACTATATATTTTTTAAAAAAAAAACATTATAGAATGTGTTTTGTTTATTTGTTTTCATTCTTTCTTTGGGTTAAAAATTGATAACAAAAAAATATATAAAAAAAAAAATTCAGCAGAAATTTCTCTTTTCTAATAAAACTTAGTAGTGGAGTTACCCGTCGGAAATGACGGGAGCAAAATTCTAGTTTAATTTTGCTACTAAAATTATTTAACTAAAATTAATACTTCGTTATAAAAATGACATTTAGTGTGAATTTGCCTTGACCGGCTTGAAGTTTTTATAAGCACCTTATTAGAAGAAGAAAATAGCTTTTTATTGCTCTCTGGACACCAATGTGACTATATCCGACAAGCGACTCAGAATACAAATCAATACAAATGTACATAAAAACAGGTAACAAATTAGTTTGAAATTAAAAAAAAAGGTACAGAACAACATGATGACAATGGGAATGGATAGGACGGAACAAAATAAGGTTGATTAATAAACATAGCAGGGTTAGGCGAGGCATAGTCTTTGTGTCACACTGTGTTGATGGTTTCGCACAATCTGTACTGAGTCTTTGATGACTGACGTCACAATGTTGGTTACCAATGATTTTGGCAGGTTGAACCGGACACGGTTTAAATGCATTTAAATAATAAACGTGTTCTACAGAGCCCCTCTGTGAAGGGCAAACAAACAATATGTCGTCGAATTCAATTTATTCAGTTAATAATCTTAAAAATATTGAGTTAATACTTAAATATAATTAATAAACTATTGACCAAAATATTGATTTAGTATTTCAATTTAAAATATTAATAATTATAATAAAGTCAATTTTTATTTGGATTCATGTCCTTAACGGGGTTCCGTAAAATTCACCTAAACACATTTAATTTGAATTCATTTAACTCGTGTGTGTACAAGGTATTAGAAACTAAAAGAGTAAATTAATCACTGAGCAATTGCTACTTATGCAGAACAAAAATTCAGATAAACATATTCAAATGCTGTAAGAAACTCAGATAGTAAGTGAATTATGCGGAAAAGGTTTTTATGACGGTATCGTTTAAAATAAACGTTTTTTTTTGTTGCAAAGTTTCAAAATACCAAATGTGGTTTTTAATAACATTGATGAAACTACTTGAAAAACTTCAAATTTGATTTTTTTCAAACTGCCATAGAAACTTTATTTTAAAAGTTGTCATAATGAATACACTTTGAGCAACTGCATTTACTATTCTAGTTTCTAGCATGTTTTGAAAATTGTTGTCCAAGTTCTTTAATATTTCTGTATATATATATATATGCAGAATAGACCTACAATGAAAAAAGTCAAAAGTGGACTCGGCTCGGATTCCTTTCTTATTTTCTGTACCCTTTATTTTTTATACATGGATAGATCTGAAGTTCTGTCAAAATTTCTGGAGACCCTGGGCATGTTTTTTATTTCGAATGTTGATCGAACCCTTGACTTGGCGTTCTTGGAATAGTAATAAAACGCAGAAGACATTATGGAATTCAAAGATCGTTCTATTATAGTGACAGCAAGAACAAGAAGAAGAAGAAGAAAAAAGGGGGGTCCACGTCCAGCATTTGTAATTGGAATTCACAGCATTTGCAAAAATGGTTAAAAGTCCATAAGAGAAGTGCAGTGCGTATATGGGGACGACAGAGGCACCTCTTCTACTTTTTTTTCTTCTGTTCAAATACGTGGTTCTTGACACATACCAATGTCGTATGTGAACTTTTTATGAACTAGAATGTTTGATGGACATTCAAGAGCATTTACATGATGAAATTTTCTAATATTTATGACATCACAGGGATAGAATTCAGTAAAGGTGCTTACACACTACTACACACTAGGCCAACGAAGGCAAGCATTCGTTTTCCTTTTGGTGGTCTAGTGTGTCACGAACGGACACCCAACACATTCGTTCGCCTTGGCTTAAGGTTTAGTCACCGATCGGTACTGGTACCTCAATGGGCGTTTGCAGTGCCGGATTACCAAATAGGCAGAGTAGGCACCGGCCTATGAGCCCTACGCCTTATATAGGCCCAGCGACAAGCCACCTCTGGTGTGTTGGCCAACCTAATGTTTTCAATTAGATCTATACTGGACCATAGACATAACCAATGGACAGGAATAAGACTACGTCACGGTCCCACCCACCCAGAGGGTATAAGGGCCATTTCTCACCTTTCTCTTCGTGCTTACCACAACCAAGTTACGAACTGGGAAACAGCCTGGACCCACCCAGTTGTGAACCCTCTAAGAAGACCCTGTCTGATGGGAGAAAAAGCTCTAAGGCATAAGAACCAGTGGGGACAGTTGGAGACACTTAAAATTATTTTTGGCCAACATTTCCAAAAACCACAAAAGTGTTGTTTCCTTCTCCTCTGTCTCTTTTCTGAAACCTCGAAATTGTTTCCATTCACTTTTGAGCAGTTAGTTTGTGGTGTTTGTGGGTAATTTCTTTTTAGGAAGTAAAAAAAAACCCCCATCAGTTAAGTTATTAAGTAGAAATGGATTGCCAAGTTGGTTCTGTCATTTTGATTGCTTCAAATATATTATGCACTTTTTTTTTCAATTGAGAAAATGTCTATAATATCATAAAGAGGAAGGGGGGGGGGGGGGTGGTGATGCAAATTTAGAAAGAGAGTGAGAGAGAGAGGAGGTTGGGTGGGCTAAGGTCGAATGCAAATGTTTCATTTTGCATGTTTTATAGAGCGATGATAACATTGGAGTTGGTTGAATAAATAAATATTCGTTGCGTAGAACTATGCGCACATCAGGAAATGCAACAACAACAAAAAATGTCACTTTGTGTTTATCTCTTTAACATACTTTCATATATATATTCAGAGAGATAGATCCCTTTATATATTAATTACAAGTTGCATTTTTTGAGTGAAATTGGGGGAGGGGGGGGGGGGGGGTTGAGTTCGGATATATAGAGATATTTTATGAAGAATTATAGGGAGAAAGAATGAAAGAAAAACCCTAAAAGAGAAGGGAGTTTGTTACCAAAATAACTGTTTTCTAGGTTGATTCCTGATATCTTTACTATTGAAAAAGTACAGTAAACATAATTTAATACCACGTGAGAATTGTGTTTTAATGAGATTCATAGGCTGTGGGGGTGGGAGGATTTGTACTGAGTGTTTCAGAAATAATAAGACACATTCTACTCATATGAGAGAATAAACTTATGAAATTTGACTATAGAAAGTTTTGCAGAAACTTGAATATATGGGGGTGTATTAAATTGAATATATATATATAGAGGTGGGACGAAACCTAAATTTTCTCGAATTCGAATCCTGAAAGGTTCTCGAATCCCTCGAATCTCTCATATAAGAATCCTATAGCCACAAAGGTGATTTAAAATGGCGTCGGTTGGTTTTTGGAAATTTAAAATGGCGTCGTTTGGTTTTTGGAAATTTAAAATGGCGTCGTTTGGTTTTTGAAAATTTAAAATGGCGTCGGTTGGTTTTTGGAAATTTAAAATGGCGTCGGTTGGTTTTTGGAAATTTAAAATGGCGTCGTTTGGTTTTTGAAAATTTAAAATGGCGGCGGTTGGTTTTTGGAAATTTAAAATGGCGTCGTTTGGGGTGACTCTGGAAAAGTCACTTTATTTTCAAGTTTTTTATGGTTTTAATGACTTATTTTAAAATTTAAAAAGCGTTTTGACAACTGTTGAGTAGGTCTTGACAATATTCTGAAAATAAATTTCTGGAGGTAAATTGGTCTCTTTTAAGACAATAAATATAGAAAAAACTTTGTTTTTCGGTACAAACTTTTATTTCTACTAAGATATGTTTTTTGTTTTTGTTTTTGGAACTATAGGAGTGTAATTGTTTTTGTTATTTTCTTGAAAAGCACAGTTATTTAATTTGTTGTTGCCTATTTTGTGCAACACTGTGTAGAAGATGCACATTTTTTTAAGTTATTCATAATATGTAGGCCTATAGAGGTTGCTTTTACAACTGAACGAAGAAGAAAGAGGGAGTTTGTTAAAAAAAATGGAGCCCTTTTCTCTCTTATGGTTTCCTCTGTTGTTATGCAGAGAAGAAGAACCTAATTAATTTAATGCAAATTGAGTGAGGCATGTTGCTCCTAATTCTTTGAATTCGAAATGAATATCTCTTTCTTTCTATCTTTTTTTTGCTTCTTGTTTGAAACATTTGAAATAATATTTGTTCAAATGTTGGATTTTTTTTTCTCTCTTTATGTTTCTCACTTGTTCTCTCGCCCCTTCCCCCCCCCCCACTTTCTATATTAATGTATATGTTACTGTCAATCTGCGAAATCAGTCAATCTGCAGAATGCCGAAACAATCTGCATAAACACCAACCTACTAGTGAATCTGCAAAATTCAGTACATTTTCGGTGTTAAATTTTGGCAGATTCACTGTACATAGCAGGTTGGTTGTTTTGTAGATTGCCTGATTCCGCAGATTGACAGCAACATCTATAGACAGAAATTTTAATCAGATTTAGTTTTTTTTAAGCTTTCTCTCTCTCTCTCTATCTATCTATCTCCCTACTTCCAATTAAAAATAATGCAGTCGTTTGCTGAAAAATGTTTTGCTGTTTCTATTTTTCTATCTTGAGGTTTTTTCTTTTAGAATTTTGTTGACAATTTTCGATACAAATCTCACTTCTTTTCAGTATTTTTGCATAGCTTTTTGTTGTTGTTGTTTGCAGTACAAGTTTACAAGAGAACGAACGATACATAAGGGTACATTTGATAATGACTACCTTTAATAATAATTTATAGATACTAATGTATGGGGTTTGGTTGTTTTCAAGTGCACCCTTAGGCCTTGTTTCCATTGGGGTGAAAATGTGAACTTTTTTCAAAATTTCAACTGGTGAAAAATAGAAGAAACGTGTCCCCCCCCCCCCCCGCTAATTCACTATCATAGGACAAAGGCCACGTTTGTTCAATTTTTCACCAGTTGAAATTTTCAAAAAAGTTCAAATGTTCACCCTAGTGGAAACAAGGCATTAGGGGTGAAAATTTTCGCCTGTTGAAAAATAACAAGTGTTTACTATGGGAGAAGTGAGCCTAATGCGCATGTCTATTAGTTGGCTAATATAACATCACCGATTGGTAAAAAAAATACATTGAATAGAACGCTCTCAATTCCAGAAAAGTGGTTGGAACTTAGTTGAAATTGATTCAACTTTTGTTTAAACCTTTTTGGTGAATATTTGTACTTTTTTGCGTTTTTTTGAAGGCGTTCTGGTCGCCATCTTTCTTTTCTTTTTTGTATTTGGTGAGTGTTTTTTATTGATATTTTTCTCCATTTTCTCATCATTTCAGGTAAATTAATGCATTTTAATTAGTCGTAAGATATATTTAACTATAGTTTTACAGAAAAATAACGCCGTTTCAATATAAATATTGATGAGAAACGGCAATTTATGGTTTAGTTAAAGTGATAGAGCAAAGGTGGTTTTCTCACTTCAATTGGCCTAACATAATGAACAACCGTTAATAATAACTAGGCGGGGGCCACGTTTGTTCTGTTATTAGTCGCCATATATCGAATTTCTTTTCTCCTACTAACACATTTTCTCCGTAGGAAACACTGTTATTTTTCAACCGATTGAAATTTCCCACTGAGTTCAAATTTTCGCCATAATGGAAACAAAGCCTAAGAGAATAATTTCTAAACTTAAGAATGCTCCATAGAAGAATACTTGTGTACATGCAAGGTAGATGGCGCCTGCAACCCCTCAGTAGGTGGCCAACTCTACTCGTGCCAATTAGTTGAAATAGAATGCAGGCTTTTAGCACTAAAAGCGTCCAAAACAACCTTAATTATCAGAGCACGTGGACAAACTTAACCCAGAACAAAAGTGAAGAGAGAGCACGTGTAGAAATGGCGATCACGCTAATTAAAAGTTTGCCACGTGGGTGAGTCAAGAGTTGAAGAGTGTCTTCAGTGCATTTCAATGGGATGAGGGCTAGTGGCGCCATCTAATGCTACACGGACAAAATAAAGGATCTACTTGCATTCTTAATTTTAATTTTTGGTTTTCTTTTATTTTTAGATGGAAATTCTATGATTGCAAGTGCAGTTAGTCAATGGGGGGTCAACATGTAAGTTCAATTGGAACCTGGTTTGTATATGCAAGAAATCACTTTTTGCAAACCTTTTCGTTTTTACCCATGATGCAACGTGATTTTAAAATTTTTAGCTAAGAAACAACTAATATATAGATAGAATTTCAAGTTTGTTGACAACTTTTGTAGAGTTATTCACTTTTACTAACAAACATGGTGTAAACTTGATCTTAAAATACCATTTAAACCTTTAAAATGGTTAGAATCTCTATAATTTGCTAGTTAGAACCCGTTTTACACCTTTAAATTAATTTTAACACTTTTGATTGATAAACAAAGCTGATAACTTAATGAATATTTTGAAATGGTTTAGTTCAACAAATAAAAATAGTTTTCAATTTTACACCACAAATAACCATTTAGTCTACCTTTAGACAAATTGCTGTAATGTTTAACTATTTGTACTTGCAAGCATTTTACCAGACCATATTATACAAATTACACCTTTAAAGGGCTATAAATAACAATGCAAAAATTGTGAACGTTTATGCTTTGATGCAGTATTTACACCTTTGAATTGGAAATTCAAATTAAGTGTTTGGCAAATTGCAGATACAGTTAAGTAGAATAGTATAAGTAGATAATTGTCTAATGGTGTAAGTAGGTGATTGTCTAATGATGTAAGTAGGGACTGGTCTAATGGTGTAAGAAGATAATGGTTTAATTAGGAAAGAAGATAATGGTATAATGGTGTAAGAAGATAATTGTCTAATGGTGTAAGTAAATATATGGTCTAATGCTGTAAGTTGAGACTGGTTTAATGGTGTAAGTTTAGAATGGTCTAATGGTGTAAGTTGATAATAGTCTTATGGTGTAAGTAGATAATGGTCTAATGGCGTAAGAAGATAATGACCTAATGGTGTAAATAGAGAATGATCTAATGGTGTAAGTAGAGAATGATCTAATGGTGTAAGTAGAGGATGATCTAATGGTGTGAGTAAATATATAGTCTAATGCTGTAAGTTGAGACTAGTTTAATGGTGTAAGTTGAGACTAGTTTAATGGTGTAAGTTGAGACTAGTTTAATGGTGTAAGTTGAGACTAGTTTAATGGTGTAAGTTGAGACTAGTTTAATGGTGTAAGTTAAGAATGGTCTAATGGTATAAGTATAGAATGATCTTAATGGTGTAAGTAGATAATTGTCTAATGGTGTAAGAAGGTAATGAGGTGTAATGATGTAAGTAGATGTTAGTGACATCCTTACATGCACCTTTTAATATGTGGAGACATTTTAATAAAAAATATAATGAAAGAAATGAGAGGAAAAGCAAGATGGCGCTCAAAGTATTATAATAAATGTTATGTTATCTCTCCACCCTCTCACTTTTGGCTCTTTTTCTAGTTGTTTGCGGATAAACTGCAGATTTTTTTTTTGGCAATCGATTCGTTGGTCGTTTTAACAAACCACAGAACAGACTTGTTTTCATTTGTCCAAATTGGTGTATACCTTCTTCATTAATTTAGCCAACCAGCCGCGAATGAATGAATGAATTATCATCATTTTCATTTCATTCTTATATCTTTTCAATCAGCACCTATCAAAATTCATCAAGTTTATTCTTGGGTGTAGTAGTAAGGGGAGGGGGAGGGAGACAGGATGTTTTTATGGGAGAAAGGGAGGAGGAGAAGGAGGGGACGACATCATCATCATTATTATTATTGCTGACTTCAGTGATAAAACAGGAAGTTCCCTTTCTTCTTCAGTCATGAGTTTTGGCGCTTTTTATAGCCATAATATTGTAATTGATCAAATAATTCCATAATTTATAACTCAAAATGGCTGCTTTTCTAAAAAAACATTTTCAATAAAAAGGAAGAAGAAAGAAAAAAAAAAAAAAGAGGAATTGCATATTTTTGTGACAATCTTGCCATTTTTAAAATTTAAATCATAATCACTTATTATGATGTTGTAATAAATTGTTAAACCTTTAGAATATATTAAAATGTTTATAAAAAAAACTTGTGAAGTTACTTGAAAGGTGTAAATTCTTAAACCTTTTTATGTATAGTTACAGGATTTTTAGATATATTTTATGCCATTTTTTTTTGGCAATATGGTGTATGTAGGATATTATTGTATTATGAAACTCTTAATTTTCTGACAATGCATTATTTCAGTTGAACTATTGAACATATTGCAATTGTTATTATTAGGGCTCGGATTTTTATGGAAAATGTTTCTAAATC
This sequence comes from Brachycybe producta, assembly GCA_036925085.1. Taxonomy (NCBI): domain Eukaryota; kingdom Metazoa; phylum Arthropoda; class Diplopoda; order Playtdesmida; family Andrognathidae; genus Brachycybe; species Brachycybe producta. Next base: position 469,695 of record JAUPFP010000073.1, read on the forward strand.
TGTGGCTCAAGAGCCAATTGTGAAGTAAGAATCCTGTTTAAATCAACTAACAATTATGATTTTTTAAATTCATAAACACTATATAGTTAGATGCTAGAACTTTCTAGTTGACTCCTGTTAGTAACCAGACTATAGAACATATTGCAGTTGTTATCAGTAGGGTTCGGATTTTCATGAAAAATATCATGCAAAATGTTTCTCAATCTGTGGCTCAAGAGCCAACTGTGAAGTAACAATCCTGTTTGAATCAACTAACAATTATGATTTTTTTTTAAATCATAAACATTAGTTAGAGGCTAGAACTTTCTAGTGGACACCTGATAGTATAACCAGACATCTAGCCTCTAACCAGCCTTTTTTTATTTGAAAATGCATAATTGCAGTTTCTCTGATGATGATGATTACTTCACAATTGGGCACTTAAGAGGACACAAATTGAGAAACATCATTAATTAATCATAAAATAAAGGTCAAAATTGCATATTTTAGAAAAAGACAAACATTATAACTGTGCTTAAACGCATTAAAATAATTTAATAATTATTATTTTAATGCACAGTTATATTGTTTGTCTTTTTCTACAATATGCAATTTTTAAGATAAATTAATTTTATTTATAATATTTGTTTAAATTGAGAAACATTTTGGCTTTGAGATTTTTGAATAACAATCCAAAGCCCTGATCTAAAAAAGAACGTGATGGCTAAATACCCGACTATAAATGCGTGTATTTGAAATATATTTAATAAATAAACACAATAACAATATAGGATCTATTTTAAATTTTATATACTCTTTGAGTTTTTCTAGTTTTATTGTGGATTTAATTTTTTAAATTTTAAGAAATTTCATTTTTTTATGAACATTTTCAAAATTTTATTACAATTGTGAATGAGGTTATAAGGAAGGAAAAAGGGGGGGGGGTTGTAAAAAGTAGGGATAAATAAACCTAGGGGATAAAAAAAGGAGCAAGAGGACATTTAATACAAAGACCATTTTCTCTTTAATGTAAATCTTGTAAAATCCAAAAAAAAAATTTCATTCGTCATCACTGATATAATATTGTGTATGTATGGGGTGTGTGCGTGTCGGGGGGCGGTAAAGGTATTAAAAATATATCCATGGGTGGTTTCAAAGTTGAAAGACATTAAAGTCTGTATGTGTAGAGAGAGAGAGAGACACACAGGAAGATATTGAAGGAAAAGGGGGTGGGGAAGGGATTTAGATTGGAAAAGAATAAGGAGGGACTAACTGTCCCGAAACGGGATTCTATCTGAACTAATGCCTTCCGGTATTATACCAGCTTTAAGCGGAAGATGGTTGTCCCATTATAGAGCAACCTTTTTCCCTCTCTCTCTCTCTCTCTCTCTCTCTCTCTCTCTCTCTCTTTGCTGGCACTGTTCATTGACAAGGAGACTTTGGAAAGGATGAACTGAGTTTGGATATAGGGGGGGGGGGGGTTGGTTAGAGGCCCTCCCCTACCCTTTCCTATAGGGTCACACACAAGCCATATGTGGTCGTGTGCCTATATACAAAAATAAAAAGAAGAACGGTGGTCTCTCTCATTGTTTCTTTCATTTTTGGGTCGTCAATTTCATCCCAATTCAATGGATGAAGAAGACTAAAAAAAAGTAGAAAGAGAATTAGGGATTGGAAAAGAAATGTGTTGTAGTATATAGGCCTATACTGTATTGAGTTTGGAGGGTTCAAAACGTTTATACTGAAATAGATTGCTTATCTGGATGAAAAAAAGGAGGAGGGATGGGGGTTTGTTGAGGGGAAGAAATAGGAGGAGGAGTGTGTTCTTATTTAATGTTTTCCGTGGATGAAATATTTATTTGATCAAAAGCAGCCAGCCAGCCACGGCCACTGTTCAAATATATACTTAGTATGTATGTTTGTGTGTGTGAACTTTTAAAGGGAAAATATAGTGATCAATTTCATTTGATTATGATATGTGTGTGTTTGCGTATGTCTAGATCATGTGTCTGCTGCCCTTTAAGGATGATGTCTATTTGGTGTTCCCTCTGTTATAGGCCCTTTGGGCTGCTTGCACAGTAATTATTCAAATTTACTGACGTAAAGAGTAGTTACACCTTCAGTGGTGTTGGTGAACTGGAGTGAATGGAAGATACACCTTCAGAGTTGTTGATAAAATGTTGTCACTGATAAATACAACATAATTGGTGGTGATAAAGTGGTGTGAATGGAAGATACACCTTCAGTGGTGTTGATAAAATGGTGTAAAAGACATTGAAACAGTCACAACAGTCAGTCTCGAGACGATGGAACATTGTCTCTAGACTGTCTAGCGACTGTGTCTCGACACTCGCTAAACAAGGTTTGAATCAAGCCTTGAATAAAGCCGCAAAGTCGCACGACTTTGTATCCTAGTGTCTCTTAGGCTTTATATATAATTTTCATCATTTTAATGCTGATACATTTTTTTATGCTTCATTTATTTATGAAGGCATCAATTTTAAGAATTATGAGGCAATTGTTGTCAATTCATTGGATTTTTGAGACTTATTTTTTATAACAATACAAGAGAAGGAAACAACAACAACAACAACAACAAAAAAACATTCCTATTCAGTAAATGTGTTCGGGAATCATTTGTATTAAACGGCATAAAACATATTTTTGAATATATGGGGGATGAATCTGATGCTGCTGCTGAACAGCATTTTTGAAAAAGGTGTAGAAAAGAGAGTTGGATTGGGTTGTTGGAGGGTGTAAAGGAGGAGGAGGAGGTGGTTTGGAAATAAAAATAATAATAATAATAATAATGGTGGTATGCCAGTCACGTCCCATTTGTGTAAGATCTTGTGTGTAGCAACTAATCGCACCCGAGCGAATTGCTCGCAAGTTTGCGAATAAGACAATCAAGAAACACACCAAACACATATAAGATATTTATTTATAAAGGGAATCTCTCTCTTTCTCTCTATCTTTCTCTTTCTTTCTCTCTCTCTTTCTCTCTCTTTCTCTCTCTCTTTCTCTCTCTCTTTCTCTCTCTTCTGAAAATGTCTTAAAAGAAAAGAGATCTTTTAAGAAAGTAATTTTATTGAATTTTATATAGAGATCTACAGTATATATAGTGTGTGTGATTGTGTGCCACTCTATAGGAGGAACTTAACTTGTACAAATGATTTTCATACAACCATATTAAATAATGGAACATATTTCATTCAGAAAAAAAGAGAGAAAATTGCAAATTTTTCTCTCTTTTTTATGATTTTTATTTTCTTTCTTCTGTTTGGTATTAAATCGATATTTGTAGGTTTTTATATTATTATTATTATTATACCACATTATAATTACTAAAATAAATATAAGGTTTTTTTTTATTATTTCTATAAAAAAAATGAAATATAAACAATATGAAATACATAGGGGAAAAAAGAGATGAATATCTAATTGGATATTTTCCTCAATCTGTGTATTCATCATAATAATTAGAGGTGGGATGAATCCTAAATTTTTTCCAATCCGAATCCGAATCCGAATCCTAAAAGGTTTTTAAATCTTTCGAATCCTTCATATAAGAATCCTATATTGTTCATTAAGAAAGATACAAATAAATGAAATATTAAATTATATTTAATAATAAAAAACAAAATGTGACGGCACTCGGGGTCGCCACAAGGTGATGATATTGGTGATCCGGATACCACCGAAATTGTAACAATCGCCGGTTTTTTTTGGTTAATGAACGATTTTATCGGACGTCAATGGAGTTAAAACTAATTTTACCAAAGTTTTTAACAGTTTTTTTTTATAAAGTTAGGATTCGAAAGATTCGAAAGATGAAAAAAGTGTGAAGATTCGAGTTTTCGAATCTCAAATATTTTTTTCAAGATTCGCAGGATTCGAATGTCCCCATCCCTAATAATAATTATACGCATTATGAATACAGACATACAGTAAGTGAATGATGGTTTGTCATTAGCTGATTTTCGAACTCTTTATTTTAATGAATGTTTTTTTTTTGCTTACGAGCGCGTCCTCAATGGAGTTTAACATAAACAGTTAGAAATTCGCGATTTTTAAATAGTTTTTAAAAAATAGAAGCACACTTTCCAATTTTTTGTTATTCTATCACTCGATCAGCATATATTTAAGGTGCACATTGCACTTTGAACCATCAACATTGAACAACTTTAAATATGAAAAATAAACATATTGCCGCCGCGACTGTGTATTTTAAAAATTAACGTTTTTTTCTTTAACATTGGGATCTATGGGCTCAATAGAAAAACGATGCTAGCGCTCTTTGTGGAGATTTTTCGAAGTAATTTTGCGATGTAGCCTCTTAAAGTTGAGTCATTTTCAAACTAACATAAAAAGCTTATTTTGAAAGATATCAAACGTAAAAATACTCAAGTGACTAAGGTACGATTCTAGTTTTTAAAAAAAACACTTTCTAGTTTTTCTTAATTTTGTCTTAAAATATACTCGTTTGTCAACAGTGAGTTTCAGACAGGCAATTAGAAATCGGGACATACAGAAGTTGGCTCTGCCCTTTTTGTGACGACTGGCAACTTCTAATTGGTTTGTTGTGTGGTTCGACGTTGAAAAGGGCGGAGCATGTGACGTCAGACTACATAACCAACCAATTAGAAGTTGCGTTCTTCATAAAAAGGGCGGAGCCAACTTCTGTATGTCCCGATTTCTAATTGCCTGTGAGTTTGTTATTTTCAACAATTTTATAAAATATAAACAACAACAACAAAAAAATGCTTAATTAGTTGTTAGAAAAAGGTTGAAAGCTCAACTCTCTCTCTCCCCACTTTTTCATTCAATGATGGATGTCTTTATAAGACACCATTATGAAAAATGTTTATTATTAACGATAATAACAAGAAAAAAAAAGTGGCACAACCACTAAGTTATTATTATATATTATTTAGACTTGTTGTTGTTGTAAATTCTATATTAGACATTTTGTTGTAAGTTAAAGAACTCATAGTTTTTCATTATAAAAAGAAGCTAATTTTTTGGTTCACGGATGACAAGTTTACAAACACTTGTTTTATTGTTTAATTTTCACAATATATATATATAAAAAAATAAAAGAAAAAGTGTGTGTATTATATGTCCTATTAGGTAAGGGGGTGGCGTGAAAGTCACTTTATTTCTCCTCCCTCCTCCCCCTTCATCCATTCTCTTAAATCTTCTTTCCCTCCATCTTTTTTTAAGATGAAATGACTTGAACCCCAAAAAAACCCCTCTGTATAATCAGTTTCCCCTCTTTTTTTAAACCCCACCTTTTATCCCCTCCTGAGTCCTTTCTAGTCTGCACGTCTCTTTTTTGGTTGATTACAACTCCTCCTACCTTTACCTTTTTTTTAAACATTTACCTCCCCCACCCCTTTCCCCCCCCCCTAAACAATCCCCTTTGCAATGGTAGGTTTACATTCACACCTTCTGTTACCTTCAATGACAAATTACCCTCCTGCTGTTCTTCCATTCAGAAATGGAAAAACGTTAATTGCTTCTGCCTTGGGGCATTTTTTTTGCCCCCCACTAAAGGGAGGTTCGAGTTGAGAGACAGAGGGAGGGGGGAGGGGGGTAGACTCTTTTAAATCAAGTGTCCAATCTCCCCCTTTTCCTAGTGTCCATCATCCATCCATCCACCTCTTTCTTGATTGTTTTTCAGGCAACATTTTTTGAGCCTGAATTATACTCAAAATTACTCATAGAAAAAGCCTGGAGAATGTTTTTTCTTTTTTCTTTATGGTGGTGATGGTGGCTCATATTTTTGCATCCGTGTGGTCCTTAATTCAACTCAGACTTGAAATTCAGACACATTGGATATTTGTTCAGTTACTTTTAAAAAAAACTGACTTGACCGATGATGATGATGATGATGAAGATTCTAGTTTTTTTTTGTTCTTCTAGTCTTGACTCATGTCGTGTTTCTGTTAGGTTGTTTTTATATATATATCAAATGATATTACGAGAATCAGATTTTTGTTTCGTGTTTCAGAACGTGTTATTAAAGACGTGCAAAAATCTGTTATTAATTTTTTTTTGGAATGTCTCAAGAGTAATTTTCTAATTAGCTATAAGATGTTAGTTTTTTTATTTTACAAGATGGAGATTATGATACAATATTTAATATTTCGGTTGTTAGTTTTGTATGTGTGTGATGCATTCTTATGTTTCATTTGTCTTGATGTATGTTTGTTCTTCTTGGTAGTCTCACACACACACTGACACAAAAAGTAAATGAAGTTGGGCATCAATAACAGAAGAGAAGAGTGAAAAAAAAATGTTACAAAATGAGAGAGAGAGTAAAAATGAAATAAGTCAGAAACACACCGGTCACGCAATAGAATAATTAGTAAGAACACACAAGTGGTTGACACATGCATGCACAAAAACACAATCACTCATAATGGCAATCTTCCATTTGGAAGTTGGTGACTTAGTCACTGCAAAATAGCTCACGAATGACTAAATTTCATCAAAATCTTGTCTACAATAGCTTGTGACTAGGATGTGACTGCTCGGTGGCTTCAATTCTTGAAGCACGATTTTTGAGTGATTAGTCACTAGTGACTGCTTGTTTGCTTCAATTCTTGAAGCACCATTTTTGAGTGATTAGTCACTAGTGACTGACTAATGAGCAGTCATCCAAAGGACAAGTTCCACTTGGAAGACTCATTTCTGCAAAACTATCATCTATGAAATGGTGGAATGTGAGCAGGATATGACTTATTGATGACATAAATTCTTGAAGTAGGCTTCCATCTTTGAGTGATTTGTCGGAGGCAACTGGCCAGTGAGCATTCAGCTAAAAAAACAAGTTCCATTTGAAGGTTAATTTTTGCAAAATGGATCGAATGGGATCCATTGTTTCAAAATGGTATGGTCGTTGACTGGTTTGTGACAAATTCTTGAAGTAGACCTTCATAATTTAGTGATTAGTCACTAGTGACTGGCCAAGAAGCACTCAGCTAAAGACTAGTGTTCATTCGAGGACTCATTTATGCAAAAGTCATTTATGACTAGTTATGTTGAGATCTCGTCAATCATAGTTTTTGGTTAGCATATGACTGGTTGGTAACATAAACTCTTGAAGTACATTTTTATTTTGTTGTGATTAGTCTGTAGTGACTGGCCAATGAACACTCAGCTAAAAGCTAAGTTCTAAAGGCTAGAACAGCTTTCACTTTGAGACTAATCAATCACTTTAAAATAGTCACAAAGGACTAATCTCATCTATATCATAGCAGTTATAACTTATAACCAATATGAATTCATCAATCAAACAAAAACCTATTTGAAAGTTGTAGACTACACCATTAAAGGTGTAAAGCCCCCATCACATTAGCAACTTTTGCAATGTGACGTGCAACTTCTCTGTTTATAGTGTGATATGACATGCAACTTGATAAAAATTTTCTTTTCAACTAAGTGTGAGACTCAAGTCTCTCATTGAGTTGCACATGTTCAACTTCTGAGTAACTTTTTTCTGAAACTTTCTGGACAAACACAACCAATCAGGCTGTATGCTGGAAATGTCATCAAAACTTTTGAATGAATTTCCGGTTTCATGACTTGCGGTTTATGGAACTTTTTGTCAGTTGATCCTAATGGCTTCCACAATGTGGAGACACAAAAGAAGTTTTGAAAACTTGATTTGTAACTAATTTGTAACTAGTTGTAACTAGTTTTATGTGTGGCATAGAGAAATTTCTTACAAAGTTCTAGTAGCAAGCCACATCACAAGTGACATTGCAAGTTGAATTGCATCAAAAATTGCCTATATATTGTGTGATAGAGGCTTTTAACTCTGAATATATGCTCTAAATGAACAATAAAATTGTTATTGTCATTTCAAATGACTATATATTTTTTTTTTGTTTGTTGCATATTTCAAAGCAAATGTCACCACTTCATCTAATCAAAATATGGGGGAGGGGGAGGTTTTTATATTCATTTTCTGCTTCTTCTGATAATAATATAAATTAATTTTTCTTTCGTTTCTTCATCTAACAACCCTCAAATATCTAAATATCTATCTTAACATTTTTAGAAAACTGTCTATACGTGCAATTTGTGGTTAAAGGATTGTGTCTGTCTTGTGGTTATATATACGTATATGTATATGTAGACTGTATGCAATATTACTTTATATATTTTGAGATAAGAAGAAGAAAAAAAAAAGGTTCGATGATAAGAGCAAAAATAAAACAGCTGTGACGTTTCTAAACACACACGCAGAAAGAACAAAAAAAAAAATGCACACACATACAAAAAAATATCAGAAAGAAATGGGCATATATGCTTTCTCTACAATCTACGGAATCAGTCAATCTGAAAACTGCCTAGGCAATCTTGCGAAAACCACCAATAAATTTGTAAGTGAATGTTGCAAAACCACTAACAAAATGGTAAGTGAATCTTGCAAAACTACCAACAAACTGGTAATAGTGAATCTTGCAAAACCACGAACAAACTAGTAATAATGAATCTAGCAAAACAACCAACAAACTGATAATAGTGAATCTTGCAAAACCACCAACAAAATGGTAAGTGAATCTTACAAAACTACCAACAAACTGGTAATAGTGAATCTTGCAAAACGCCAAAACCACCAACAAAATGGTAAGTGAATCTTGCAAAACCACCAACAAACTGGTAATAGTGAATCTTGCAAAACCACCAACAAAATGGTGAGTGAATCTTGCAAAACCACCAACAAAATGGTGAGTGAATCTTGCAAAACCACCAACAAAATGGTAATAGTGAATCTTGCAAAACCACCAACAAACTGGTAATAGTGAATCTTGCAAAATTCAATACATTCTAAAGTGTTGTTGAATCTTGGCAAATTCACTAGCAGTGGTGTTGGATGGTTGGTTGGTTTTGCAGATTGCCTAGGCAATATGTAGATTGACTGATTTCCGCAGATTGACAGTAACATATAGATGTAGATAGATATAGATATGGATATGGATACGGCAAAAGCAAGCAGACAATTTCAGAAGACTGGAAAAAGACATTTGGCCCTGTCAAATCTCACATAAATTACAACTAAAAAAGATGCAAAAGGGGTGGAAGTTTTTCATAGGATCTCAATGTATAATATAATGGTATATATACATGTATGAAGGAGAAGTAGACTGACAACAAAAAAAGGGCCCTTAGTTGCTTCATATCTATTTAAGTATACATCGTAATGAGCAGTTTTGGGATAACAGAAGAAGAAAAAAAGTGCAATCATATATTCAATATGCGGTTTCTCTCTCTCTCTCTCTCTCCCATTTTTAATGTACACAAAACCATTCAAAATATACAATATATAAAAAAATATCATCCGAGTCTTGTCTTCTTTTGAATGAGTTTAGAGGGTTTTTTTCTTCTTTTGGTTAGAAATATTAGTAATAAAGAGGGCTCGGATTTTTATGCAATATCAAGCAAACGTTTCACAATCTGTGGCCCACGTGCCAACTGTAATCATCATCATCATTAGGGCAACTTTCTAATCAAAAACACTTGTTAGAGGCTAGAACTCTTAGTTGACCAGAATTTTAGCCTCTAACGAGCCTTTTTGATTAGAAAAAAAAAGAAGCAAATTTGTAGTTGCTCTAATGATGATGATGATGATGATAATTGACACTTGGGCCGCAGATTGAGAAACGTTTGCTAGATGTTTGCATCAAAATCCGAGCCCTTGTAATAAAAAAAAAACAGCTCACTATAACCATCATCATCAATTGGATGAGAATCAAAGAAATAGCAAATATTATAAAAAAAAAATACATACAATATTTTAGTATATACTTGTATTCATTTTAATTTAGTGTGATGACTTTCAAGAAAGGGATTTTTTTATTATTTTTCATTGAAAGAAATTTGAAGACTAATAAATCACATACAAAATAAAACATTTAGAAGAAGAAGAAGAAAAAATGGAGAAGAAAAAAAGAAATAATTTTCGTGTCACAGATGTTATTTTTTTACTGTATATTTTCTTTATTTTGTGTGTGTTGTTCTTTGTGTCATTTTGTCATTTTGTTTGTATGTTGTAGAGAAACTTGAACGTGTTTTAAAAACTAGAAGGAGGGTAGTTCCATCACTTAAGGATATTTTCATGTTTGATATCTTTCAAATTGAGCTTTTTTATGTCTTTAAAAACGATCTAAAATTAAGCAGAAGATATTTTTCTATTTTTTTTTTAATATAAAAAGTTTATTTTGAAAGATATCAATATGTTTTAATATTGATATCTTTCAAAATAAACTTTTTATGAAACTGAGTATAAGCAATTTCTAAGTTACTTTTTCTGTACAAAGCAATAGTTTGATCCACTACGTTATAGCGAGGTAATGTTAAGCGAGGTATAGTTGTAGCATTCTTTTAGGTGTAACAATATATAATGATCAATTTGCTTATAATTATACGAGGGTGAGTCAAAAAGTATCCGCACTCTGGCTGTAGAATTTATTTTAATAAACTTTTAAGCCCCCTTTACACCTACAATTATGTCTTAAATAAATTTATAAATGAATTTAAAAATGCGAGAATGCGCGTGTGTACAATGACGAAAATGTTAAATTATTTGTTCAAAGTTGCATTAATTTAGAAGATGTTCTATTTTTTCTTAAATGATCACATCTACTATAGAGCGCTTTCTCAGGACCAGCATCATTCTTATGTAATTTACAAAGCTATATACGATGCGCTCTGCAACATATTTAGCACAACTCTCCCCCAATTCTCTTGTCTAGAAGGTCACAATATATACTATAAACTGTCACACTACGCGCTGTTCTGACAGGCAGTTAGAAATCGGGGAGAACTTCAGTTGGCTCCGCCCTCGTTATGACGACCGGCAACTTCTAATTGGTTTGTTGTGTTTCGACGTTAAAAAGGGCGGAGCATGTGACGTCAGACTACATAACCAACCAATTAAAGTTGCGTTCGTCATAACAAGGGCGGAGCCAACTGAAGTTCTCCCCGATTTCTAACTGCCTGTCTGTTCTGCGCACATTTTTAGGTAAAAATGTTCGAATACTTTTACTTGTGCATAACCGCAGATTGATACTTATAAATTAATTTATACATTTTATGTATGAAATCATTGACGAAAACATTCATCATTTAATTGACACAAATTTGTAAGTAAAAGTTGTAGTTGTAAAGGGGGCTTTAGAAAAAAACCAAATACACCATTTTTTTTTTAGAAATAATCTCCTGGCATTTCAATATGCTTTGTCCATGGAGAAGGTAACTCCGATACAAATCCCTGGTAGAGGGCAGCAGCTCTATCAGTACTAGTAGAAGGTATAATTCAACTGATGAAGGATTGGCTTCAAACCAGATGAATACAAGTGAGATCACAATGATTAGAGGGTTGTATTCCTGCGATACAGAAGCCAAGGGGAAATCACTGCATAAATTTCCCAAGTATACAGCAAATACAATTGCTGTGGAACCAGTCCAAGGACTGAATGACAAGATGAGATGATCTGTCAACAAGCATTCGGAATTATTCCCTTATTTAACAAAATGTTGCAAGCCACGAATGCACTGCTGTCTTCACTTCTTCATCAGATGTGAATCTTCGTCTTCGAAGGCCTGCTTTCAGGAGACCCAAGCAGATAAAAGTCCGATGGAGCATGATCCAGGACTATAGGTGTAGGATGCTTTAACACCTCAAAACAACGTTTTTGCAGACGTGCATTGTCATTGGAAGATCACAACATCCTTGGAGAGCATGCAGTCCTCTGCGTTTAATCTCCAAAGTTTTTAGGCTTCAGCTCTTCAGTGAGCATGTCACTGTAACGAGCACAGTTGATTGTTGAACCTTTTTTTTCTTCCAGATAGTGTTCCAATACTGGCCCTTGAGAATCTCGGAAAACCGGAGTGCCGATAATTTTTGACTCATCCTCCTCGTAGAAAACACAATTATGGACTTAGACCTTTATATTTCCAATTAAACCCAACTGGATAATTCATTTGAAAACTTTTGACAGATCACTAGTTACCTAAACCACTCGTAGCCTCTTAAGAAGGTGATTTTCATTTAAAAAAAAGCGTAATTTAGGGTGTCACGCTTATAATTATGGTTACAACCTACAGCATACTTAAAAAAAAATGGTGTAATTTACTACCCCTTAGCTCAAGTGTCATTTATGATTGACATTGAAAAAGCTATAGGTAAGATTAGGTCTTTACAACAACACCAATTGATGATGGTGTTGCAGCGTGTGAAAAAAAAATGCTCAACTTCTGAATCCTCAACACTAAAAGACTAGAATATGTCAAAATATTTTTTTTTTTGGGTGGCATAGATGATAATGATGAGAAAGTAAGGGATTTTGACAAGAAGATAGGCTTTAAAAACAAATGGAGAGGAAAAGTAGGGCTGAGTGATTGAGAAATGTTAAGAGTGTGAGAGAGAGAGAGAGGGAGAGAGGGAGAGGGAGAGAGGGTATAGTCTATATTGCCCATCAACAGTGGCCAAAGAATTGGAAGTGATCATCTCTATAGCTATTAACTAAATAAACTAGCAGCTTGAGCTTTTTAGAAGAAAAAAAGAGGGAAAATCAACGATTGTGTCATGATGATGATGATCATCATCATCGTTTGTTGAGTGTTGGGGCAATCCCAGTGACTTTTATTTTTAGATAGATATATATATACATTATAGTGAGTGTGAGTGAGGCCCCCAAAGGGACACTAATAGGATTAGTCAATCTAACTGCAGGGCGTGAGTGGCTCAACTTATAAGGAGAAAGAGACACACAAATGCCAAACTCATCTCATCCACACATCCTTTGAAAATCTGTGTGTGCCTTATTTTTATACATACATCTCTCTCTCTCTCTCTATCTCTCTTTCTCTATCTCTTTCTTTCTGTCTCTCTCTTTCTCTATCTCTTTCTTTCTGTCTCTTTCTTTCTCTATCTTTCTTTCTCTCTCTCTCTCTCTCGTTCCCTCTCTCTGTTTTTCTCTCTCTCGTTCCCTCTTTCTCTTTCTCTATCTCTTTCTGTCTCTATCTCTATCTCTTTCTGTCTCTCTCCATCTCTTTCTGTCTCTCTCTCTCGTTCCCTCTCTCTTTCTCTCTCGTTTCCTCTCTCTCTCTCTCTCTCTTTTTCTCTTTCTATCTCTTTCTCTCTCTCTTTCTCTCTCTCACTCAAAAAGAGTATAAAAAAATTACAAGGAAGAAACGAGGAGATGAGGATAAGGTTTCAAAATTTGCTTGAAACCATCTTTTAGCTTTACTACAACACACACACAAAGCCTAATTTTGATAGCTTTCTATTTTTCTTATCAAGACAATTTTTGAAGCTTAATGGGCATTTTTTTAAGGTTCTCATTTGAAAAGGTTTTTTTTTTGTCTTCTTCTTGTCATGAATGTAACTGGTGTTTTGGCAACACTGTTAAACCCAACAGATGTTGCCACACACAACAAACACACATGAGAGAGAGAGAGTAGAAATGAGGGGGAGGTGGCCTCATTTGCATATATGCATACTAGACGAGCTCTAATTTGCATATTTTGAGGCCATTGATATGTTTGTGTGTGTGTGTGTGTGCGCGCGCGCATTATGCAAAACCGATTTTTCTTATCTTTTTGAGTTTTTTTTTTGTTGAGAAGAGTGAGAAATGGTAATCAATATTGGTTTGCATTTAAAAAAACCAAATATCGACACAATTAACCACTTTGTTAAATTTGAAGTGACCAATTTGTGGGGAGAAGAGTGAAATTTCCATATGATATGTTTATTGTGCAAGAAAGAGGAGGAGAGGAGGATCATTAATGTAAATTGATTAATGAGAAAACATTTGAGTCTTTTGAAATGGAAATTTATATGATGAAATCGGTTTCAATTTCTCATATTACAGAGTAAAGAATAAACTTAAATGTTTAATTTTGACTTGATTGATTAAGCATTACTTTATATAATACCTTGTACACACACGAGTTAAATGAATTCAAATTAAATGTGTTTAGGTGAATTATATGGAATCCAGTTAAGGACATGAACCAAATAAAAATTGACTTTTATTATTAATATTTTAAATTGAAATACTAAATCAATATTTTGGTCAATAGTTTATTAATTATATTTAAGTATTAACTCAATATTTTCAGAGTAATTAACTGAATAAATTGAATTCGACATATTGTTTGTTTGTCCTTCACGGGGCTCTGTAGAACACGTTTATTATTTAAATGCATTTAAATTATCAGGTGTGTACTAGGTATAAAGGGTTTGGATTCTTGATGATTGGTGGGTATATATGATAGTCATATAAAAAAATTTATGAGTTTAGCTTTATCTTTGACTATATAAGAAATAAATATAAATTGGAAAAAAGCTGTAATTCAAGTTGCATCAATTGGAATGAGCCTGAACTGGCTTATGTGTTATGTCACTTACTTTAGTAAACACACTTCCTAAACTGAATAATAACCACAGAAAAAAGGTGTAAATTGAATAAGAGCTGCTCACTTACAGAAAAAAGCTTTAAAGGTAATAAAAGCTGAAGAAACAAGCTGTAAGCTTAATAACAACCACAGAAAAGAAGCTATAAATTGAATAAGAACTGCTCACTTACATGAAGAAGCTTTAAAAGTAAATTAGAGCTGAAGAAACAAGCTCTAAGTTGAATAACAGCCACAGACAGCAGCTTAAAAAAACACAGTCACATGAACAAGAATTGAATACAAGCATTAAACTGAATAAGAGCTACTCAGACAAACTCTAAAATTAATAAAATCTACAAAAACAACTTCTACATTAAATAAAAGCTAAATAAACAAGCTTTGAAGTGAATAAGAGCTACAGAAAACAGCTCTTAGCTGAATAACAGCCTCAGACACCAGCTCTAAGCTAAGAAAAATAGTCACAGATACAAGCTATGATTATACGCTTTAAATTGAATAAAAGCTATTCAATCAAGCTCTAAATTGAATAAAAAGCTAAAGAAACAAGCTTTGAATTGAATAAGATCTACAGAGAAACCATCTCCAAACTGAATAAAAAAAATAAGCTATCATCTACTGTATGGGAAAGCAAATAATAAATTGGCTAAAAACTATACCGAGCAAAATTTCAACTTCTGAATAAGCTCTAAACCAGAAACAAATTTTTCGAGCTTAGTATTTTTCAAAAGCGGGAACATAATATTTAGCGCTTTTATTCATAATTCAACCAACATCTCGGTGGTCCACTTATCTAGTTAAGGTAACCCAGCGGATTTGAAGTTTATATTAAAGGGAGAGAGAGAAAGAGAGAGCAATAGGGATTTTGGTTTATTAATTCCCTTCTTCTGTGTCTATAGTTGAACTCAGCAAATTCGCAAATATATCTCATATAGAAAGGGGATGGGGGGGTGGAGGACCTGTGTGCATTGTTATTTAGCTTAGTTACTGATCAAATCCCTTTTGGTTTTTTTTTCTTTCTTTCTTCTTCTTCCCTTTTCTTTCTGAATGAAAGAAAAGAAGAAGAAAAAGTAGAAATCCCTAGCGCTTTTTATATATATATTTTTTCAAAAGCAGAATCTATATATGTGTGTGTGAGGCCCCAATGTAAGGCCCAAATGGTGAACCTGAGCCCCATATCCTCTGTGATTGACACAGAAGCTTACAGAGCTGGCTTAAATCCTAGGGTGGTGAAATGATACACAGTTTCCATTGCCTTTGATGTATTATTTGGATTGAAGGGAGAGAAAGAGAGAGAGGACCCATATATACAAAAGGAAGAAAAAGAAACCGGGATTGGAAGGGGGGGGGGGGGTGCAAGATATAGAATTTTGGGGTGGAGGAGGAGTTTGTTTATACGTGAGGTAGATCTATATGTATTCTATCAAACCCTCCTCCGACTCCTTACCCCCCCCCCCCCCCCCCACACCCCTTACCTCTAAATTTATACGTGAAATGCATAGGGAGAAGTTTTTTTTTTTTTGAAAATGTTACCGAAAAAAGAAGAATGAGAAGAAGAAAAAAATAAACAATGGTATATATATATAAAGAAAAAAGAGAAAACCTGGGGTAAAAAGACGTAAAACAAAAATGTTACCATGGTGATGGGTTGGGTATAATCGTCATAGCCCTCCTCCACACCCTCCCCCCTTATGGCATAATATTTTCCGTTAGTTTCTATCTGTATGTAGGGTCCTATATATATGTGTGTGTGTAGTGATATATATATTCACTTGAATCATTTGCATACAGTATCTGTTTTGCATATGGCAAGATTTCAGGGTTCAGAATTTGTGGCCAAAACACATTGTGCATGTTGATTGCCATGGATTTTTTTTTATGTGGAGGGAGTTTGGGCGCTGGGAGGGGCCATCATCTTCTTGTCTGCAGATTTTTTTTTACAGAATTTGCTGGGTTTCTCTCTTTTTTATTTTGTCTTAGATGAACTGGGGGACATTCTTGAGGGAGAATATTGTCTTTGGTTGGCTTTTACATCCTTTAAGAACTCTAAACTAAACTCTAAACTAGAACTCTTAAACTTTTTTTTATAAATGGTGGGGTTTTTTTTTAAATTCAAATTGATCACTTCAGTATGAATTTCATCAAGGCCTATATTATTTTTGGATCAGGATAATACGGAATAAATTAAGGTGTGTGTGTGCATGGTTTCCATACACCTCCAAGATTTCCTTTTGGAAGGAACATATAACAAAAGCTGTAAGCAAAGCCAATCAAAGGGGCTGTGGTTTGTACAGCCGGACTTTGAAATATTGTAAAGAAAATGTAAAAAAAAGGGTCTGTTATTTTATCCTTGTCAGACCACAAATTAGAATATTGTTCACCAATTCGGAATCCTTTTTCGAATGAATCTAATACATTAAATAGAAAAAGTATACAGCATTTATGGCTGTTAGATTTGTTAAAAGGTAAATACATGTATTTTGACTGTGTAAACCTCATGCTAGATGAGCTTCAGTGGGAATCGCTAGCAAATCGTAGAGCTGAGCAAAGCCTTGCCCTTCTTGAACACTTGCTTTGCTAGTTCCAGTAGAGAACAAGAGCATTGTTAGATGGTATTCTTACTAGAAACCTGCTAATACATAGAAATGGACATGAAATAAGGTTCGCATTCTTAATGATTGCAAAGTCAAAGCTAGTGCTAAACTCTTCAACTTTTACATGAAATGACCTATAAAAAGTTCATGAGTTTAGCCCTACCTTAGACTAAGCAATTATTAAAGAGTACCACCACCACCCTAAAAGCTGGAACTGATGCCATATTTGTGGTCTTTCTTTCGAAAATGTACTTCGACTAAGAATTCATTTTGCTGATGATTTTGTCTAATCGGAATTATTCACCATGACAGGCAATTAGAAATCGGGGCGAACTTCAGTTGGCTCCGCCCTTTTTATGACCACTGGCAACTTCTAATTGGTTTGTTGTGTGGTTCGACATTGAAAAGGGCGGAGCATGTGGCGTCAGACTACATAACCAACCAATTAGAAGTTGCGTTCGTCATAAAAAGGGCGGAGCCAACTGAAGTTCGTCCCGATTTCTAGTTGCCTGTTTCACCATGCCACATGGTTCTCGAGCTCATTGCAGAAGAGATACACAGAGTTGGATTGAATACTGAGTCATTTTGCTCCTGAAAGGCAGAAATGGAGCTGGAGCTCGAGAGGCGGTTTCCACTTTGAGAACCACCTTAAGACAAAGCAATATATTAAATTTCCATATTTAATATCAATAATTATCCATATTTAGCTTTGTTTTATTTTAGTGAATTTTGTCTTGCGTCATTTTTTTTAGCTTGTGTCTTTTATTTTAAAAACAATATGCTTTTTAGGTAACTGGAGTTCATTTTTTTTCCATGAATAAAGTTGTTGACACAAGAGGGCGCACCAAGAAGGAAAAAAATGGGAACAAATTTTTTAAAAAACAATAAGAGAAAAAAACCACACTTTCATGACATTAATTATGATTTTTATACAAGGGGGGGATGATGAGGGTACACAAAAAAACCAGCGTCATCAAATTTATTTAGAAAAATACATTTGTGTTGTTAACTCAAGTCACTTGTTTTTAATAGTTAAATACAGAAAAAAAAAATCCAACGAAATATCAAGTTTTTACGGAGCCCTGTAAGGGACTTGTCAAATTTAATCTCGACATGTTGACTTTTTATAAAACTCGACATGTCGACTTTTTCCAGAATCTCGACATGTCAACTTTTAATTTCGACATGTCGTATTAATCACGACATGTCGACTTCATCCTCGACATTTCGACTTTATTCTCGACATGTCGACTTTTAATCTCGACATGTCGACTTTCTTCTCGACATGTCGACTTTCTTCTCGACATGTCGACTTTTAATCTTGACATGTCGACATTTAATCTTGACATGTCGACTTTTTTTAAATCTCTTTTATTCGGCCATGTTAATTATGCCATATTGTGCACACCATACTCTAATAATTAAATTATTGCTTCTAGAAAAGGGCACTTGCAATAATTTAATTATTAGAGTATGGTGCGCGCAACATGGCATAATTAACGTGGCCGAATAAAAGAGAGTAAAAAGTCGACATGTCGAGGATAAAGTCCACATGTCGGGTTTTATAAAAAGTCGACATGTTTGAGATTCTGGAAAAAGTCGAGATTAAAAGTCGACTTTATTCTCGACATGTCGACAAGTCGAGAGATTCTGGAAAAAGTCAACATGTCGAGATTAAAAGTCGACATGTCGAGAGATTCTGGAAAAAGTCGACAAGTCGAGAGATTCTGGAAAAAGTCGACAAGTCGAGAGATTCTGGAAAAAGTCCAAATGTCGAGATTAAAAATTGAAATGTCGAGAATAAAGTCGACAGGTTAAAAAATTCTGGAAAAAGTCGACATGTTGAGAATAAAGTCGACAAGTCGCCTTTTTCCAGAATCTCTCGACATGTCGAGATCTTGGAAAAAGTCAACATGTCGAGAATAAAGTCGACATGTCGACGTTAAAGTCGGTATGTCTAGATGAAGGAAAAAATCGCAACAGTCCTCTGCAGGGCTCCATAAGTTTTTTGAATTTGTTTTTTTCTTGTTTTTCTGAATCCTTGCGGCAAGGCCAAATGAAACATTAAATTTTCTGGTTTTTCAAAACTTGATAAATTTTTTTTTCTTTTCATTTTTATTTAATACACGAAAATATTAAAACGTGATGATGGAACTAGTTTAAGATTTTTATTTAAAAAAATATATAATTATCTTTATACTTAAATAAAGTTATGTTTATAAAGAGGGGTTTATAGCATTTAAAAAAAAAGATGAAGGAAGAGAGAGAGGATTATGTAACTGCAGAAGCAAGTATTTAAATTTGTGTTTTGATTACGACTTATTGGTGATTGTATTTGATTTTGATCAAAGTTTTTTTTTTCCTTCTCCGATGAGGTTTTTTTTTTCTCTTCTCTCTTTTGTTGTTGATGTTATAATCATGTCAAGGGAAAAACACAAGCTGACAAATATCGCTTTAAGGGCTAAGTTACATGATACACCAAGTCTCCTCTATACACCACCCCTTGATATGATTTTTTTTTTGTATTTTAGTCTTCATCTCTAAAGCAATAGCTTCGGGTCACATTAAGGAAGAGGCTTCAATAAGGAGGAGGGCTTGTAAATGTTGTGGTGGGCCCCCCTCCCCATTCCATTCCATTTATTGCGTAAATCGTGATCCTTTAGCACCCAACATTTGACCACAAACTGCAATCAGAGTATGCAATCAAAGAGGTTTCTCTTTTTTTTGGGGGGGGGGGGGGTGGTGGGGGATCATCATCATCATCATATGAATCATAAGACCACAAAAGGGGTTTATAGTATTTGCTTCTAGCAAACGGTATACAGATTCATGATAGAACAAACTTGGTGTTTGAACTTCAAATTTTTGAACCATCTATCTGAGTAAGAATTTCAAACATAGGAAAAAAAAATCATATGTTCAATTGGATTCAATAAACAATGTTTTTTTTTGTTTCTATGTTTGAAATTCTGCTCTGAGGGTAGGTTTATACTCCAAACTTTGCATAAGATTCACAAGCTTTGAAGCTCCTAAAAATTAGCTCACCAAAGCTTAGCTTGTTCATAGAAACATGTGGTCTTGCAAACTTCACAGTATTTTCTAACTTGTTCAGGTTCACCTTTTTTGTTCAAGTGACACCTTTTTTGCTTCTAGAAGGAGAAGGGTTCTGCTGGCCAGAAGTGCCAGAGCAACCTCTTCAAGATACAAGCAATTAGAAATCGGGACAAACAGAAGTTGGCTCCGCCCTTTTTATGACGAATGCAACTTCTAATTGGTTGGTTATGTAGTCTGGCGTCACATGCTCCGCCCTTTTCAACATTGAACCACACAACAAACCAATTAGAAGTTGGCGGTCGTCGTATAAAAAGGGCGGAGCCAACTTCTGTTTGTCCCGATTTCTAATTGCCTGTCTTCAAGATAAAACACTAAATTTCTTAAAAGAATCAGCATTAACAACATGACCAGGTAAAATATTCCATAATGGTATGGTTCATTTTTTTTTAAAGTGCTGATGACACGAACTCTTTTGAGAGAGAGAGAGAGAGAGAGAGAGAGAGAGAGAGAGAGAGAGAGAGAGAGAGAGAGAGAGAGAGAGAGAGAGAGAGAGAGAGAGAGAGAGAGAAAGAGAGAGAGAGAGAGAGAGAGAGAGGGAGGGAGAGGCTGCAGATGTCTAGAGACACTTTTAGACACTACTTTTTACGCATCTTTAAGCTGGTACAGCAGTGCACCAGTGGCACTAAAGGCACAGTCACACTAGGCTGGTTTACAAGCCGCTGGTTGCTGCTGGCTATTAGCAGCAACAGCAAGCAGCAGCTGCTTTGGGTTCACACTTGTCCAGTCAGTGCTGGTATTAGCAGTGCAAGTCATCCAATCACCATCTTGCAAAAACACAAACTCTAACAACAACCAACCCAAGCAGTGGAGTTTCAACTACCACTAGTGCCACTACTAGCAACAAAAAGTTCACACTAGATGGCAGCAACAGGAAGGGAGTCACATGACCAGCTGGTAGCTGCTAAAGTTGGACATGTCCAACTTCACCAGCCACTGTTAAAATCATTAGCCCGCTGGAGAAAGCAGCTGCTAGTAGCAGTTCAGACTATGCTGCTAGAGCACTACAACCAGCCAGCAGCAACCAGCGGCTGGGAAACCAGCCTAGTGGGACTGCGCCATATCACACGCACGCCGGTTGGATTTGTAGCATTTAGAGGCTGGTTTTCGTGCTTGGCACCATTTTTTTTATTTGGTGCTCCGCAAGTGTGCTACACGCACATGCAACCGGAAATAGTTGCTTGCCTACTTTTCAGCTCTCACTGACAAATGAGCCTGATAAATTTACCCCTCGAATAGAACCCCAATATTGGTGTTAGATTGTTTCCACCTAGACGTGTCAAAATCCACGGGACGTTTTCTTGTGATCTACTATAATAGTTTGGGTACAGAGAGAGAGAGAAAGCGAGAACAAATTCCCCTCTGAACACCCTCCTCCCCCTCCCCCTCCCGTCAAATTCCCCACTGAGTAAGTCCACAGGACAAGCAATTTCAAGGCAGAGAAACCATGAAAAGGTGTGGAGGGGGAGGAGATGTTGTACTTGGCAAAAAAAAGGGGTGGAATAAAGAGTGCAAGAAAGGTCCCCGTGTATTTTGCAATATGATCTATCCGAACAATTTTTGGGGGTCTATTGTATTTTTTTTTTGGTCATCAATCACGCTACAATTGACATCAATATGGAAGGCCTTCTTTTTCTTTTTGTTTAAGGGGAGGGGGTGGATACTTTAATATGCTGTTTTGCAACACACACACACTTTCTCATTTTGGGGTGTTTTTAGGCCTTTTTTTCCTAAGCTTTTCTGGTCCATTTGAAAAATCTTTTAATTTTTGACCACTGGTTTTGAAAACTCCTCCAGTGTGTGTGTTTGAAACTTAGATTTCAAGATTTAGTTGGAACCCAAACAACATCCCATATTATGTCTAGATTTTGATTGAAAATAAAACAGTGGAAAAGATGAAATAGTAGAAGGGACGAGAATATTTGTTTTCGTGTTAAAAAAAATAATTTTGTGTATGTTATTCTAATACCTTGTACACACAAACATGAGTTAAATGAATTCAAATTAAAAGTGTTTAGGTGAATTATACGGAATCCAGTTAAGGACATGAACCAAATAAAAATTGACTTTATTATTAATATTTTAAATTGAAATACTAAATATTTTGTCAAATAGTTTATATAATTATATTTAAGTATTAACTCAATATTTTCAGATTATTAAATGAATAAATTGAATTCGACATATTGTTTGTTTGTCCTTCACAGGGCTCTGTAGAACATGTTTATTATTTAAATGCATTTAAATTATCAAGTGTGTCCAAGGTATAAGAGACCGTAAGCCTATTTTTCGCGCATATTCAATACATGTAATTGATGCAAAAAATTTGCAGCAAAATAAGGGAATGGAATATGTACGAAATGTTATACAAAGAATTTACAGATGTTTGTTATACCTAGTACACACCTGATAATTTAAATGTAATTTAAATAAGAAACGTGTTCTACAGAGCCCTGTGAAGGACAAACAAACAATATATCTCGAATTCAATTTATTCAGTTAATAATCTGAAAATATTGAGTTAATACTTAAATATAATTCAATAAACTATTGACAAAATATTGATTTAGTATTTCAATTTAAAATATTAATAATAAAAGTCAATTTTATTTGGTTCATGTCCTTAACTGGATTCTGTATAATTCACCTGAACACATTTAATTTGAATTCATTTAACTCTTGTGTGTACAAGGTATTAGCTTCCTGTAAATTATAAATTCCAATATTTTAGGCCTTTAGTTGAAAATTTGGTTTTTTTATTTTCTGAAAAATTTAAATTTTGGCGTCTACAACGTTTTGGAAATGCCCACTTCAAATGATTAGTACTACATA
This sequence comes from Brachycybe producta, assembly GCA_036925085.1. Lineage (NCBI taxonomy): Eukaryota > Metazoa > Arthropoda > Diplopoda > Playtdesmida > Andrognathidae > Brachycybe > Brachycybe producta. The sequence goes on from JAUPFP010000073.1 coordinate 492,644, forward strand.
TTTGGTAGTTTTTAGTGAAACTATTTGAAGCGTTTTCACTATAGAGGAGGGATCGAATCCCTCGAATCTCGAATTTCTCAAATCCTTTATATAAGAATCCTATATTATTCATTAAGAAAAATACAAATAAATGAAATAATATTAAATATTAAATTATTAATAATAATAAAACACTGTGTGACACTCAGATGTGCCACAAGGTGGTCATATTGGTGATCCGGGTACAACACCGAAATTGCAAGAATCGCCTGTTTTTTTTTTGTTAGCGAACCGCTTCTATTGGACGTCAATGGAGTTAAAACTAATTTTACCAAAGTTTTTAACAATTTTTTTTAGGTTAGGATTCGAAAGAGACGAAAAAAGCGCGAAGATTTGAAGATTCGAATGGCCCATCCCAAGTTTTCACGATTGTTTAGTTTGACGTTTATTCAGCTTGGCGCTAGTTTAGCGCCACCGTTCTCCTCCCACACACACACACACACACACACACACACACACACACACACACACACACACACACAAAAAAAACCGTGTTTAGAAATGGTTAAAAAATTTTTGGGGGTATTGTTTCTGCATATATTTGGGTTCAAGTGTGAAACAGGTTTTATAAAAACTGTTGATGTAGAGAGGCGTAACACATTTAAACTAATCTAAGAAAAAATAAACTGTACTTTAATATAAAAGAAATGATTGTTATATAGTTTAATCTTTAAATGAACCCCCCCCCCCCCTTTTTTTAAAAAATAATATTCGGTTTAGAAGGATGAAAAAAAAACTCCTCCTGTTTCCCCTCCGGGATATCTTGGGATAAATTTAAGGAGTATTATAATTTTCAAACACAAATTTTCTACTCCACCCCTTTATCAAAGATTTATATAAAAAAGAATTTGTTATGAATTAATTATAGGGCTGTTGTTTTTTCTCTTGTGTGTCCGTTGTTTCTGTTGTAATCAGTGGCGAGATTTTTTGGGGGGTTTTGTTTTTTTGGTTTGTGGTGAGATTTTGTGTTGTTTTTTCTTCTTCTTTTTCTGAGCCCTGGTTCTCACTATAGACGCCTATATGTGGTAGAAATCTGAGCAACCCAGAGTAACCCTGCAACCGCGGCAGCATCCTCTAGAGCATGCTGCTACTGCAATCTCCTCGGAGTATCGTGCAGTCAAAAATCTCTACCCTATTTTAACAAGGAAGTGTTATACCTAGTACACACCTGATAATTTAAGTGCATTTAAATAATAAACGTGTTCTACAGAGCCCTGTGAAGGACAAACGAACAATATATCAAATTCAATTTATTCAGTTAATAATCTGAAAATATTGACTTAATACTTAAATATAATATATAAACTATTTGACAAAATATTGATTTAGTATTTCAATTTAAAATATTAATAATTAAAGTCAATTTTTATTTGGTTCATGTCCTTAACAGGATTCCGTATAATTCACCTAAACACATTTAAGTTGAATTCATTTAACTCATGTGTAGAAAGAAGCGAAAGAAAGATGGGAGGGGAAAACACTTTTTTTCTTTTTGAAAGTAAATTAGGTTATGTTAGGTAAGGTTCGGTTAGAGTCTACTTTCCAAAAGAAGAAAAAAAGTGTTTTCCCTTCTCCATTCCAACTTTCTTTGGTTTCTTTCTAAATCCCAGTAAAAAAAAACTTGCATTTTTTCATTCCATATTTGTGTAAATTAAATGATGAATGTTTTCGTGAATGATTTGGTTAATAAAATGTATAAATTAATTTATAAAGTACCAATCGGTGGTTATACACACGTAAAAAGTATTCCCACATTTTTACTTTATAGATAATGTGCGCAGAACAGTGCGTAGAGTGACAGTTTATCATAGCCTTGTAACCTTGAAAATAATAGATTTGAAGAGTTGCAGAGTGCATAGCTCTTTGAAAACGTAAATAAATAGCTTTGGAATTTAGCACAAAAATGAATGCTGAGCTGAGCCTGAGAAAGTGCTCTACTAGATGCGCATAAGGTTAACGCGCAGAAAATGTATCAAACTATTTAAGAAAAATAGAACATGTTCTATTTTTATGCAACTTTTGTCGTTATACACATACAATCTGTCAATCTACAATTATAAATTTATTTAAGAAATAATTGTAGGTGTATAACGAGCTTAACCCTTCCTTCATGAATAACTGATTAAAGGCGTTTTACCGCCATTGTTTAAAATAGGGGAGAGAGACTGGCTGCAGGATACTCGGTGTCCAGTTTGTTGCTGCAGCATGCTCTAGAGGATGTTGCCGCTGCTGTAGATTTACTCTGGGCTGCTCACATTTCTACCACATATATACTATTTTAGTCTACTTTTTTTTACTGTCCAATATGAGATTAGAATAAATATGCATTTCAAGTGCCCATAGGGAGGAGGGCTATGTTGAGCACCTGTGGCATTTTTGGCTGCTTCTGCTGGTTTTCTGTCTTCTGCCGTCCGTCTGTTATAACAACAATAACAACAACAACAACAACAAAAAAACTGAACCACACCCAAGACACTTGTTTTTGCCATTCATTTTTAAACACTTAGTTTTTTGTTTTTGCTGTTGTTTTACTGATAATAGGGTGGTGCGTTCAGTTTTTATAAAATCTGAAAACTATACATTAAAAAAAGCTTTTCTACAAGTGCTCTGAAAGATGATTTCAGTAACTCGAGTTATAACCAATTTCTGGGGTGCGTCTATATATGTGAAACGCACTGTACATGAAGCATATATGCTTGCTTTCAAGAAAAGTAAGCAAATTCTTGAATTGTATGTACTTTACATTTTTAAAGATCATTATTATTACTAGGGCTCGGATTTTTATGCAATATATCAAGCAAATGTTTCTCAATATGTGGCCCCAAGTGCCAATTGTGAAGTAACAATCTCGTTTAGATGATAAAAGATGATTAAAAACAATAGTTAGAGGCTAGAACTCTAGTTGACAACTGATAGTAACCAGACATATAGCCTCTTTACCCAGGTTTTTTTTTTTTGATTAGAAAAGACATAATTACATTTGCTCTAATGATGATGATTACTTCACAATTGGCTCTTGGGCCAGAAATTGAGAAACATTCCGGTTGATATTGCATCAAAATCCGAGCCCCTAATTATTACTAAGTTTCTACTAATTAGACTTCGAGAGTCAATTGAAATAACTCCTTAATTAACTAAGAGAAAGAGGAGAGAGGTTAAAAAGAAACAAAAAATTCAGACATAGGAGACAAATTTTAATTAAGAGACAATTCGGTTCTGACTTAATTTCCATTTCAAAGTCAATCTAAATTGAAATGTAACAAATTGTGTTAAGTTTTTCCTATAGTAAAAGTGTATAAGGTAAGGTACAACTACAACAACTATCCATACAAATACATAGAGAGAGAGAGATCCCCCTGATGACTTGGTGCAATCAAGTCATTTTCACATTTTCTCTCCTTATTCTCCCCCCTTTTTTTTGAGGAGTTCCCTTAAGAATTCCCTTCTTCAAAATGGTTGATGATGGGATAATTTTTTTCTTCTCTCCTTGTGGTGCTGCTTTTTTTGTTGTTTCATAAACTTGATTCACACAAACCGCACATGAGTCACAGACACACAATTGAGACACTGACTTTTGTTGTGTTTCATTTTTAAAAATGGGTTTTCATGTTGACAAATTTTGATATTTTGTTGTTTTTTTTTTTGTTTGAAGGAGGGAATGAAATTGTGTCTGAAATTTGTCTATTCATATCAAATAGGTAAAGAATATGGTGTCATATTCTTATTTTTCTGGCTACTCTCCTTCTCCTCCTCCTCCTCCGCAGGTTCCTTTCCTTGCTGACTGACTCAATTGTGTGCCCACAAATGTTTTATTATGGATTCAAAATCCCTAAATTCTAAACCTTCCATAGACACACATTATGACTATTATGGATGCAGTTTTTTTTTATAATATTATCCTGGATCCATACTTGGATCCTCCTCCTCCTCCTCCTTCCTTCCCTGCATTTCTCCAAATGCAAGGAAAAATAAACTGTCATACGCAAACGCAATCATTCATTTATTCATACTGAAGCCCCTTTTTTTTACGTATGAAATCTCTCCCCCCCCCCCTTCCAAATGTAGTAAAAGAGTTTCTTCAATGTGTGTGTGTCTTTGCTTCCTTTTTTTAAATAAGAGTGAATTGCATATTATGCTGGGTGCAGAAATGTCCCTTTATGGTAAACCTATTATGGATTGTAAATTCATATAGGTGGACACCACTGTCTGTGGTGGTGATGATGGTGGCCACTGCTGGCTACAGTGGTGAGCTAGGGTGGCTATCTTACAACATGATATACAGATTGTGACCAGAGACACCCACATGTCACACATGCAGTGTTTGACAACACAAATCGCACTCTCGGCTGTAAGAGTGGCACAACTAAAAAAAAAAACACTTTTTAGGGAAAATGAAACATTCAAATGAATATACAAATGAAGAAAGATACGCAGAGACAACATGTGTGTACATACTGATACACTGACACACTGAAACATAGATCATATACACACACACACACACACTGAGACAAAGGCTATTCCGAGACACATTGAGACACAGAGAATCCAGAAGATGAAAAAAAACTGATACAAATCACACAGATACACTAAGACACATATTTCACAGACACATTGAGACAAAGGTCACACAGAGACACTGAGACAAAGGTCACATATAGATACACTGAGTCACAGATCATCCAGACACACTGAGACAAAGGCCACAGATCATCCAGACACACTGCAAGACAGATCAGACAGACACTGAAACACTGAAAGGCAAATCAGACAGATACTCAAGCACAGACAGTCCAGACAAGACATTCAAGCACAGACAGTCCAGACAGACACTCATACAGATTACGCACACAAACACTGAGACACTTAAAACAAAGATCATCCATACAGACACATACTGAAATACAGATCATTCACAAAAACAGTTGGCACACTTTACCCAGAAACACTGAGAAACAGATCACAAATACAGATAATTGACCCTGTGTGTTTGTAGTGCGTGTATTTAACTACAGCCGCCGCTCCCCCCCCCCCCCCCAAAAAAAAAAGAAAATCACAAATCTGTGGAAAATCATGGAAGAAAGGCATCCATCCTTGTGTGACAATTAAATATTTCCTTTAATATGGTCCTACAAATTGTTATTGGAAGAAGCAGCAGCAGCAACACACAAAAACAACAACACAGAACGAGAAAAAGGCCTCAAGGGACATAAGGGCTTAAATATTGATCCAAATTATACACTTACGGTTTTCAGCTGATGGCTGATGATGTCCATTTATGTTGTCCGCTTTTATAAGGAAGGTTCCTCTCTCTCTCTCTGTTTTCATCTCGTCTTTTGATGCATTTTTGACCACCTTCATTAAAAGTTATTCGCTTTCTCTCCATTTTTTTTATTTATTGTTTGAAATTGGTTCCTTTTTTGGGAGGAAGAAGTTTTTCCTTTTCAAATGTTGTTGTAGTTGTTGTTATTTGAACTGTCCAGAAGAAAAAAGTATGAGAACAAAAAAAAATTGTGAAAAAATAAAAACAACAACAAAGTTTATAAGATTTTTTGCAACACTAACAAATCCTGATAATGATGATGAAATAGGTCCTTAAGGCTTGAGTGTGTCATTTCACATTATTTGGGGCACCATCACAACTCCTTTAGATATATATATATACCCAATGTCAGGAAATCCTTTTTTGGCTAGGGTCCCGTTTGTGGTACAATACCAGCAGATCGGATTTGTGTGGCGGTTGTTGTCTCTGCATGTGGCGGCGGCGGTGGCGACGACGACGGTGGTGGCGACCGATGTGACGGTTGTTTGGTGCCCACACACATTCTGGTTTGCACATCTTTGAATCTCCACATTTTTATCCAGTCTTCAAAGAGAGAGAGAGAAAGAGAGATTGAGAGAGAGTGACTAAGAGAAAAATAGCCTTCATTTGCATTTGTAAGTTTAGTGCCATCTCAGGTAATTATCACATTGATAATAGTCCCTCAAATAAAATGGGGATTTTGCTGGGAGGAAAATTGATGGAAGAATGTGGTGGTTGTGGAGGAGGAGGAGGAGGAGGAGGAGGAGGCTGTGTGGTTAATACATATATATATATATTCAGAAAGAGAAGCTTTTTTGATGCTTCTATGTTTGTGTCTTTTCTAAAAGTTAGAAAAAGAAGGGCAAAAATACATTGGTGATGATGATGATGATGGTGGTGGTGGTGGAATAATGTAAGCAGAATATTTGGCATTCAAAGGCCTAACTTCCCTCCCTCTCAGCCTTTATCCTCCTCATCCAAACGCTGGCTTCTTTTCTGTATTAATTTGTAAACTAACCAGTAAGCTTGAGCGAAAATAGGGATTTTTTTCTTCTTTCCTTTTTCGGAATATATATATATCCTCATGTATGTTTCATATAAATTTTAAAGCGCCTAATCTGGGTTTTGTTCTGACAGCCTCATGCATGTTAAACGGGCTTCTTCTTATTATTCTACTGAGTTTTTTTTTTTCGCTTTCTTTCTATTATTGGAAGCCCTGTATTAAGAGAGTAACACGCGCACACACGTTCAATGCATATAAACATATACATTGAGAGCACACATGCACATTTACATTGAGAGCATACAACAGACATGAAGAGCACACACACAGATTGAGAGGCAAGCGCACATGCCCCAGCATACATGCCAGCTCACACATTAAGATGTATTGCATGCATCGAGAGCACACATGCAGATTAAGAGGCAAGCACACATGCCCCAGCACACACACACATTGAGATGTATTGCATCATTGAGAGCACACACACACACACAGATTGAGAGGCAAGCGCACATGCCAGCACACACACATTGAGCTGTATTGTATGCATTGAGAGCACACATTCAAATTAAGAGGCAAGCACACATGCCCCAGCACACACACACACATACACATTGAGATGGATTGCATCATTGAGAGCACACATACACACACATAGATTGAGAGGCAACAAGCACACATGCCAGCACATACTGACACACACAAATTGAAACTACAGACACACGCATACATACTGAAGAAAAAAAAAGCGCATATAGATTGCTTATACATAAAATACGAAATCAAGTATAATATAGGCACCAGGGAAGACTACTTACTACTACTCAGTTGGAAACAAGTCATGTGGAACTTGGAACAAGGGAATTCTTAATTGTTTCTCTTCTTTTTGATATGGTACGCATGCGCGTTATTAGTACTAGGCAAAGAGATAGCTAGATAGATAGATAGATAGAGAGAGAGGTCTCTATGTATATATTTGTACAATTTTTATGAGACTATATAGCTAAATTAAGGCGGAGTTGAGGCTGTGTTCTAGATTTGACTTTCAAATGGAGGGGATCAATTGGAGTATTGAATTTTACACGCTGAGCTGAGTCGTAAACGAGTTAGGCTTATAAAGACTTTTTGAGAAGAAAAAAAAAACTTGCATATTATATAGGCCTATATATATAGAGAGCGAAAAAAGTATGGAGAGTAAAAACAGAGCTATGTTTAGAAATTAGAATATATAAAGGGAGAAAAAAATACCCTTGTTTATATATATACTGTATGTATGTAGACATAAAGAGAGGGAGAGAATTTTTGTTGCATTTGGGGATGTTTGTCAAATTTTGTTGCTTTTTCACATTATTAAGTCTGAACAGTGTTTTTAGAAAATTTCTAGAAAAGTTGCAAGCAAAAATGTTTAAATCTAAAGCTCTTATCACACTAGCAACTTTTGATGCAATTCAAAGTGCAATGCAACTTGTGATGTGACTTGCAACTAGAATTTTTGTAAAATAAAAGAGCCTGTTTTGAGGCTAGAATTGTGTAGTTGACGTTGTAGTGACACGAGAATTCTAGCCTCAAACTAGTTTTTTAGAAGAAAAAAAAGCATAATTGTGGTGATTTTTTTTTTAGAAAGATGCAACTGAGTTTTCGAAAATCAAGATGGCGGTGTGTTTTTCTTAGAGTTTTTAAACAATATGAACAATTAAAAAAACATTCAAATTGGTAAAAGTTATGACAGTTGTTGAACTGCAGGATTATGTAACTTATGACTTAATAACAGTCTAAAAAATGATTTTGTTTTAATAGAACGCAGTGTAAACCAATCTAACTATTGATTATTCAAACTAAAAATTAATTGTGGATGAAATTAAATATGAAGACATTGTTGAGTCTCAGTTGATCTTCAATTTAACAGTTAATTGAATCAACTGTAAAAGAAAAATACATGCTCATGTTTAAGGTGGTTTTAAAGTGCAAACACCCCTGGTTATACCTGGTGCATACCTGATGTAATTTAAATGCATTTAAATAATAAATGTATTCTACAGAGCCCTGTGAAGGACAAACAAACAATATGTCGAATTCAATTTATTCAGTTAATAATCTGAAAATATTGAGTTAATACTTAAATATAAAATATATAAACTATTGACAAAATATTGATTTACTATTTCAATTTAAAATATTAATAATTAAAGTGAATTTTTATTTGGTTCATGTCCTTAACTGGATTCCGTATAATTCACCTAAACACATTTAATTTGAATTTATTTAACTCATATGTGTGTACAAGGAATAAGTCTGCTTTTCATGAAACAACATTAGGTGACAGTTGAAAGTCCTATTAGAAACTGGAAGGGTTAACTTCATCATTTAAGAATATTTTCATGTTTTGATATTTTTCAAAATAAGCTTTTTTATGTCCAGCTTCAAAATGACATAACTTTAATTAATTTAGTCTACAAAAAGTTTATTTTGAAAGATATCAACATGAAAAATACTAGTCATTTATTCCGCTATCTCTTCTAGTTTTTAAAACAACTTGAGTTTCTCCTTGAGTGTTCTTTTGAAACGCTTCAGTTAAAAAAAAATTTTCTGTTCATTAAACAGACTAATATTTGAATATTATTCACTTTAAAAACCACAAAGTTCCAACAACTTCAAATAAGAGGCAATTAGAAATTGAGACAAACAGAAGTTGGCTCCGCCCCTTTTTATGACGAACGGCAACTTCTAATTGGTTTGTTGTGTGGTTCGACGTTGAAAAGAGCGGAGCATGTGACGTCAGACTACATAACCAACCAATTAGAAGTTGCCGGTCGTCATAAAAAGGGCGGAACCAACTTCTGTTTGTCCCGATTTATTATTGCCTGTCTTCAAATACGAGTTGGATTCCTGAGCTCCGAGGATTCACAAGTTGATAGCTCAAAATGCTAATTAGTTTTTTCTTCATAAAAGTAAACCTTAAATGTCAGAATGTCATGACAAGTCATAAGAATTCTACTTGTGTTGACTCCAGGTGCTGACTACAGGATGTTGTCAATAATAACAGTATTATTGCTCGGATTTTTATGCACTATATCAAGCAAGGTGTTTCTCAATTTGTGGCTCAAGAGAGCCAATTGTGAAGTAACAACAGTTTAGAGGTCAACCAACAATTACGGTTTTTCTTTTTCAATCAAAACTGGTTAGAGACTTAGAACTCTGTAGTTGACAACTGATAGTATAACCAGATATGTAGCCTCTAACCAGCCTTTTTGATTTAAAAAAAGCATAACTGCAGTTGCTCTATAATGAGGATGATTATGTCACAATTGGCACTTGGGCCACAAATTGAGAAACTGATTTGCTTTTGATATTAACCATAAGAATGGGATTCTCTCCTCGTTTTAATATTCGAAATGATACTTTGTTTTTTTTAGACACATGTTTTATTCAATTAAAGTAGACAACAAATAAAACAAAAAATCAGAAAATGAAACTGTTTGGTTTCATTTTAATTTATTGGAACGAATAAAAAATGATGTTAACAGTTTGATTAACAACAAAAAACCCTAAAACAAGAGTGAAATCACCTGCCTTTTATTGGACAGACACAACAAAAAGGGTTTTTCTAGCATTGAAACCAATTTTTATCTCCTTTGTCTTGTCTCTTATTACACAGATCATGAATTTGAATGCGAAATTGTGAAAACACAACATATGTTAACGTAATTCATTACATGTAATAAAATATGATATGGTAACAAAAGGGGTTAAAAGAATAAATTTTATGTTTGTTATGTTAATATTCCATTATAGCAGTTTGTATATTTTAACGAGCCAGTGAAATAATGTTTCGAACTGGCTTTTAATATAAGAAGAATAAAAGCAAATTTCATTCAATTTGCTAGTCTAGTTTCTAGCCAAGAAAAAAGCTGGCAACAGTTCACTTTAAAAAAAAAAAAAATAGGATAACATGTTTATTTTGAAAGATATCAATCATCATGAAAAGTACATTCAGTTTACTAGTCTAGTTTCTAACAAACTTTAAATTTCTTGTTAAGAATCAGCTTTCTGAACATTTGATTTACATGTACATGGTTTCTTTTAAAATGAATAGTTCTTGAAGTTTGAAAATGTTCCTTTTCAACTATTCGAAATTTACTATTCTACTTTGTAACAATTTTTAAATTGACCATTCTAGCTTGTAACAAATTTTAAATTGACTATTCTAGCTTGTAGCAAATTTTAAACTGACTATTCTAGCTTGTAACAAATTTTAAATTGACTATTCTAGCTTGTAGCAATTTTTAAATTGACTATTCTAGCTTGTAACAATTTTTAAATTGACTATTCTAGCTTGTAAGAAATTTTAAAACAAAAAAAAATAGATCATTTTTCAAAATGAACTATAAAATGTTTTATTTTTTAAGATAATTGCCATGAACAAAACTTTCAACATAATCATTTACCATTTTAGTTTTGGAACAAAAACAAAATAAATATCTATAAAGCCACCTTAAGAGGCTACATCGCAAAATTACTTCGAAAAACCTCCACAAAGAGCGCTAGCATCGTTTATCTAATGAGCCCATAGACCCAATGTTAAAGAAAAAACGTCAATTTTTAAAATACGAAGTCGCGGCGGCAATATGTTCATTTTTCATATTTAAAGATGTCCAATTTTGATGGTTCAAAGTGCAATGTACACCTTAAATATATGCTGATCTAGTGATAGAATGACAAAAAATTAGAAAGTGTGCTTCTATTTTTAAAAAGGATTTAAGAATCGCGAATTACTAACTTTTATGTTAAACTCCATTGAGTTTAACATAAAAGTTTTCAAATAAGAAAAAAAAAACGTCCATTAAAATGCTTGTAAAAATACCTAACAATATTTTTTTCAAAAACCACAATTAAAGCACAGTGAAGCCAATACATTGGCGCACGTGCTGATTTTTTTCTGGTTTTATAAAATTATTTTTAGGTATTTTTACGAGCATTTTAATGGATGTTTTTTCTTCTTCTTATTGTTATACTCAATGGAGTTTAGCATAAGAGTTAGAAATTCGCGATTTTGAAATAAGTTTTTTAAAAATAGAACCGCACTTATCAATTTTTTGTCATTCTATCACTCGATCAGCATATATTTAAGGTGCACATTGCACTTTGAACCATCAAAATTGGACAACTTTAAATATGAAAAATAAACATAATGTCGCTGTGACTTGTGTATTTTAAAAATTAAAAGTTTTTTTTTAGAAAAACGATGCTAGCGCTCTTTGTGGAGATTTTTCAAAGTAATTTTGCAATGGAGCCTCTTAATGCACTTTTTGCTACTTCATAATATTTAAAGCCATGAAGATGCAGAGTGAAAGAACAAACTATGTTGAATTTTAAAGCTTTTCGAAAGTGTTTATTCAATTTTTTTAGCTTATTTTTTCCAGTTAAGTATAGAAAGAAAAATAACTGTAATAATTTAAGAGAGGAAAGAGAACCAGCATAATGATGAAAAATGATGTTACTTTCTTTTAAAATGGCTGTGTACCTTTTTTTGTTGTTGGGTCTAATCTTTTGGCAATTTGATTCTACCATAAATGTAGTATAGGCAAAAAAAACCCTCCACCTATAAATGTGAATATAAATACTTTACAAGAGGATGATGAGGTTTATAATAATAATATATTTTGGCTTGTAGCCTCTAACCCTCCCTCTCTCCTCCCTCTCCTCTTTTTGTATCATATATATGAAAAAATACACATGGAGTCCAAAAGATAACACAAAGGATGTTATATTTTTTGGCAGCAGAAAGCAATGCACTTGATGACATGAGCCTCTCTCATTTAGGCCTTTTTTTTAATCCTATGACGTATTTGAATCCTATTCTACTATGTTAGGTATATTTTTTTTTTCTTCTTCTTCTTCTTCAATTAATGTACTTGCAATAATTTAAATTATACAAGAAATATGATGGAAAAAAACATACATTTAAAGCTTAATATAATTCTGACAATCTTGAAAAGTGTTTTTGAGGTTTGGAATTATCTCTATATGGGATTAGAATGTACCACTTAGATATTTATTTAACATTGAAGTAATTAATCATACAAGAGCTGCTTTTTTTTAATTGGACATTGGAGCAAAAGCGATTTTTCTTGGTCACAGTTGCTTCTTTAAGCTCATTAAGCTTAAAAAACTAAGATAAACCTCCATCTTGTTGTTTTGAGCAGACGACAGTGTATACGAGTGTTACTATAGGCCCTATAGGGTGTTACTAAAATTGCCAAGAAATGGCCTTAACAATCGTTCAATGAAGATACATTAAAGCGCAAAATGTAATAGAAAGTATTGTTCATTAAGTGGCCGCCTTATAGAAATTTTGATTTGGTCCTTCCATTTTTAAATAATGTTTAAAATCTTACATTTTTTTAACTCCATGTTAAATCTCATAGACCCAAAAAACCCGTTCAACAAAAGTTTGTAGAACTCTCGTTAAAAACGATTTAGAACAATGACAAAAAAATTAGCACGTGATTTCATGTATTTGCTTCACGATGTTTCCTTTTTATAAATTTTGAAAAGGTCCTATTTTTTTTAATAACGTTTAAAATCGTACATTTTTTTTAACTCCATGTTAATTCCCATAGACCAAAAAAACCATCCAGGAAAAGTTTGCAGAACTCTCGTTAAAACAATTTAGAATAATAACAAAAAAACTATCACGTGCAGTAATGTACTTGCTTCATGCTGATTCCTTTATATAAGTTTAGCACGTGCTATTATTTTTCTAGTAATTTTTATGTAACTTCATACCTGGATAAAAACCATTTTTACACAAAAAAAAAAACGATTGCAGCACCTACATTTAGAGATTTTCTGGCAACAGTTGCTTCAAAGCTTGTAATTTGGATTATTAAAGGACCTTGCAATCAACAAATTACTAAAGCTTAAAATTACTAAAGCTTAATAAAGCGTAAGAAGCTTACTAAAAATTAATAAAGCTTAATAAAGCATAAGAAGCTTACTAAAACTAGCACACAAAACAATGTTTGTGTTTAGTTTCGAAGCTTTTTTTAAGCTATTCGAAGAGCTTGTTATCTGAAAATGAGTTAAATATGTTTTCAAGTAATATATAACGGGCAGTTCTGCCCAGCACTAAGATTTCGTTTGCCCCGCCCTTTTATGAGCCTTTTATTATCTGACATCATAAAAGGGCGGAGAAAAAGAAATTCTAATGCTGGGCACAATTGCCTGTGAATTTTGCTCTCGTCATTTATGACGGGTTACCCCACTAGTGTTATAAAAACTGGATAATCTAACTTTCTAAAACGTTTCAGGAAAGAACTATTTTCTAGAAATATCACCCATAATTCATTTAAATCTGTCTAATTAAAGTAAATTAGAGTAGTTAAGAAATCTTTTTTTTTTCTTTCAAGTTTAATTTTCTTATTTTCATCATTTTCATTATGAGAGAGAGAGAGAGAGAGAGAGAGAAATTAAAAATTATGAAGATGAAGGTTATACATTGAGGGTCACCACACAAGATTTGAAAAATCAGCTATAAAAATGAAGCAAATGTTTTATTAAAATGAAGAATGAGATGGAAAAAAAAACCCACAAATATAGACGCCGCACTGTAACTTGAAGGTTGTGACGTCAGAAGAGTTAACCAAAAAGTTAGTTTTATTAGATTACAGACTGATAGCAAAAAGTTCTCAAGAGTTTCAAAAGTAACTTTTCTTAAAAATTATTTTTGATATTACCCCTGTTTTAAATACAGGCAATTAGAAAACGGGATGAACAGAAGTTGGCTTCGCCCTTTTTATGACGAACGGCAACTTCTAATTGGTTTGTTGTGTGGTTCGACGTTGAAAAGGGGCGGAGCATGTGAGGTCAGACTACATAACCAACCAATTAGAAGTTGCCGGTCGTCATAAAAAGGGCGGAGCCAACTTCTGTTCATCCCGTTTTCTAATTGCCTGTGTTTTAAATCAGTCAAAATGATAGAAGCCTAGCTTTTTGATCAACCCCTCTCTCTCCAGTGCATGACGTCACAGGCTTGAAGTTTACAGTGCGGCGACTATAATATAGGCTTAGTAGACATTGTGATGAATGAATGAAAAAGTCTACTCTGCTTGTGGTTGGTCTGAAGTCACTTAAAATTTTAATTGCCTTTAGGGCTAAAGATGAATTTGATGATGATGATGATGATGATGGTGTCTGTAAATTTTTCTGCAACCCTTTTTCTAATAATTATTACGAATTTTGTCTAGGCTTTTTATATACGTTTATTATATGAGAAAGTTGTTACTGTGAAATTAGAAATTACAGTGCGTTTTTTTTTATTATTATTTTCTGTCTTGTCTTATTTTAACAAGACAGTTTCATTATCATAACTTGACCACGTTTGAAAGAGTTATCTGTTTCTATGGGTCGTTAAGGGTAACACTTAAAACTAAATTATTCTCACTTCTAATATGTGTACAACATTTGTACAGAGTGATTACAAAAACAGAAAAAAAAAAGCTGCAAATCAAAACATACTTGCAATAATTAACATGCGATTTAATTGCAAGAATTGAGACAAAATTACATGCTGTAAAGCGACTCGATCACAGCTCTGCAATATTTAAAGCAAACAAAGGTTGTTAAAAATCAGGAAATTTTTTTATCAGATTTTTTTTTTGATTATTTTTAAAATGAACATTTTTCGAGAAAAAAAAATGTTGCACATTTAATAAACACCAATAGCATTATATCATTTATATGCTTGTAAGATTAAAATCTAGGAATGGTGGGGGGACATTCGAATCCGGCGAATCTTGAAAAATATTCGAGATTCGAAAACCTCGAATCTTAGCGCTTTTTTCGTCTTTCGAATCTTTCGAATCCTAACCTTAAAAAAACTTGTTAAAAACTTTGGTGAAATTAGTTTTAACTGGCCATTTTCTTTTTTTAATTTTGGCCATTTTTGAAAAAAAGTAAGATTTCATTTTTTTGTTGCATAATATTCCGGTACAGAATTTTAAATTTTTTTGAACATTTTTATTCTTTTTTTTTAAAGAAGAAACTAGACTAGTTGTTAAAATAGAATTATTAGAAACTAGAATCATAAATAATATACAAATTTTCTGGCCATTTATTTTTAAATTTTGGCCGTTTTTGAAAATAAGTAAGACTTCAATTTTTGAACATTTTTGTTCTTTTTAAAGCCTTTTTGTGACTTCTGGAACCAGTCGAGGCCTCCTGAGGCATTTTCAGGACATTATTTTTAAATTTTGGCCATTTTTAAGAAGCAAAGTTTCTATTTAGTTTTAGAATTTCTGTGTTTTTAAAAGCTTTTTTTTGGAACGTCGTCAAAGGCCAGTTGATCACTCCTGAGGCATTTTCAGTGCAATTTCTCTTAATGTTGGACCATTTTTTTTTTTAAATATATTTCATTTTAAATTGTAAAAAAAAATTGTTTTCTATCTTTTTTTTTTGAGGGACTTGAAACTCGGAGCAGAGAAATGAAATTTTATTTTTATAAGACTTATTTCTTTTGAAAACACCTTTATTATCTCTTTTTCTAGTTTCTTGTTAGTTTTAGTATTAAGGGAGGATAAAACCAAGAGATGCAATTTCAGGCTCTGTTGAGGCGAGGGTACTTAAAGGCCCCCTGAGAAATCACGACCGTACTTTTTAAGAACCTCCAATATAAGAGAAAGAAGACGCTGAATCCCCCCCCTATTCCTCCTATTCCTATTCCTCTTCCTCTTTCTATATATATATATTGTGGGTGGAAATTACCCCGAATTGCATTTTCTGTGACTTTGCCCCACATCTCATGGTAGAGATTCAACTTAAAGACGAATAGAAGAACCCCCCTTCGCATAATATGTGTTTTAAGAATTTGTCCCACTTCTCCTCTACGACATCCCCTCCTCTCTTCAGCATATATTAGAATAGTTAAAAACATAACTAAGAAATTTAATATAAGATTTGTCTCTCCGCTTAATTAGTTTTTATTACTTATTATTATTACTGACTGCTTAATTATACTTATTATTATGAAGACCTTAGACATACATTTTTTAAGTAGTCTAGCCTGTAAATTTGCTAATGAGGTGTGTAGAAAGTTAAACTTTTAGCCTTTTATTTAAAAAAAAAAGCTATATATAGTGACTTTTTAAGAAGAGGGAAAATATTCAAATGTTTCTTTCTTAGAAACTAGAATAATAAAGCAACTGGTTAAAGATTTAACCATTTTCAAAGATTTCCTTTGGAAGAAATGTATAATTAAAACAGTAAAGCCAATAAAAGGCTGTTGTTCGTACAGCCGACTTTGAAATATTGTAAAGAAAATGAAATTCTTTTCAAGAACACCCTCAAATAACCAAAGATGAAAAGCTGAAATTATTCAACTTTTCAACCAGTTGGATTTCGTTTGAAATTTAAACCACTGAATACGGTTCTGGTTGCCATTTTTTCTTTTCATTTCGTTTCGGCGAGTGTTTTTTTCACAAATAAAACGTTAATACAATATTGTTTATTTTTCATATTTAAAGTTGTCCAATTTTGATGGTTCAAAGCGCAATGTGCACCTTAAATATATGCTGATCGAGTGATAGATAGAATGACAAAAAATTGGTAAGTGCGGTTCTATTTTTAAAAACTATTTCAAAATCGAGAATTTCTAACTCTTATGTTAAACTCCATTGAGTACGCACTCGTAAGCAAAACAACATCCATTAAAATGTTGATAAAAATACCTAAAAAACAATTTTAAAAAACCACAATTAAACCACATTGGCGCATTTGCTGACTTTTTTCTGGTATTTTAAAATTATTTTTCGGTATTTTTACGAACATTTTAATGGATGTTTCTTTTGCTTACGAGTGCGTACTCAGTGGAGTTTAACATAAAAGTTAGAAATTCGCGATTTTGAAATACTTTTTTTTTAAATAGAACCGCACTTACCAATTTTTTGTCATTCTATCATTCGATCAGCATATATTTAAGGTGCACATTGCACTTTGAAAATTTAATATTGGCCAACTTTAAATATGAAAAATAAACATATTGCCGCCGCGACTGTGTGTATTTTTAAAATTAACATTTCTTTCTTCAACATTGGTGTCATATTGCCGCCGCGACTGTGTATTTTAAAAATTGACGTTTTTTCTTTAACATTGGGTCTATGGGCTCAATAGAAAAACGATGCTAGCGGTCTTTGTGGTGTTTCTACGAAGTAATTTTGTGATGTATCCTCTTAAGGTTAAACTTGAATTGCCATCTTTCTTTCCATAGTAAACTGTTACTTTTCACCAGTTGAAATTTTTGCCACTGTGGAAACAGTGGATTTGCATAAAATGCACAATTACTAATAAAAAAACTTCACTTCTTTGAATAATTCTTATTTGCATAAAAGTTTTGGTTTTAGTAATCACTTAGAGTGATTAGGAATCAGAGGCGGACCTGGCCAAAGGGGCAGCTCTGGCAAATGCCAGAAGGGCCGGTTTTCAATTGCATGGGCCAATTGTTATTTTTTCAAAAAAATATTTTGCCAATCCAGTATAAAATAAATGCCAGGGCCAATTGATTTTCCCAGCAACGTCTCTGTTATGAAATCATCTTAATTTCATTTATTTAGTTTTGATGTCGTTTAATCATTTTTTTTTTTCAGCTGCTAAATAATGTTGAATAAAGAAAATTGCAATTCTGATGATGATTTTGCAGTTTAAGCAACTTTTTTTGTCTTGTTGTTGTTTTGTCATCATTAATAAAAAAAAATGTGTATTTGATGACTTTTTACCCCTTTTTTTTAAAAAAAAAAATGAAAATCATCGAAAAAAATACTTAATACTGCAAATAAGTAGGGTTCGGAATTTCATGCAATATTGAGCAAAATGTTTCACAATCTGTGGCCCACGAGCCAATTGTGAAGTAACAATCACGTTTATTAGACCAACCAACAATTAAGCTTATGATTTTTTTTTTTCAATACCGGTTAGAGGCTAGAACTCTATAGTCGACAAATGATATAAACCAGACATCTAACCTCTAACCAACCTTGATTAGAAAAAAAAACATAATTGCAGTTGTTCTAATGATGATGATCACTTCACAATTGGCACTTGAGCCACAAAAATGAGAAACAGTTGCTTGATTTTGCATAAAAATCCGAACCCTACAAATAAGAATATGTGTGTTGGAGGAAGGGGGGTGGGGGATATCATATCTAGGCCCTCACTTAGAACCATTTGGCAATTGTTCTCTCTTCTTCTTCTGACAATTTTGGTTTGCAAATTTCAAGTGTGATGCTGCATCCATTAATGATATTTTTGCATTTCGTGTCTCTCTCTCTCTCTCTCTCTCTCTCTCTCTCACTCACTCTGTGTGATGCAAAATACAATTTGTGTGAGATGTCATGTCATGTTAACGTGTTTATGACATATTTGCCATCATTTTAACAACAACACAGAAGAAGAAGAAAAAAAAAATCTGCATATCATATATATCGAGAAAGAGAGAATTTCTTATTTGTCAGTCAGTACAAATATGAGTTGAATTGTCGGTTTCTCTCTCTCTCTCTCTCTCTCTCTCTCTCTCTCTCTCTCTCTCTCTCTGAACTATATTTCACACATCCCATGTTTTTTTCTCTCCATATATTAGAAAGTAGAAAGATTCTTTTAAAAAAGTTTTTTTTCTTCCTATTTCTAATATTTTCCATCAATGGAGAAAAAAAAAGTCATTATGATGGTTCTTATTGGGTGGCGCACGTATAACGCGTCCTGTTTAAACAGGAGCAAACAGAAAGCAAAACCACAGATGAAATTTTAGTTACATGCTTAATAAAATCCGAAACATACTGTTAAAAAAATTAATGAAGTTGTTGAATTTTAGAAGAAATGATTATTATTTTAAAAAAAAAAAAAGTCTGGGTTTCTAAGGCAATGATTCCCCGACCTTCTTCGTTTGGAAAGGAACCCCTTGAAATATTTTGTAAAATCTCTGAGAATCTCTACCTGGCTGTGTGTGACGCATATTATAGGTTCGACAGGGGTAAATTAGAAAGTAGATGTGTAAAGTAGTAGATGAATAGGGGTAGAGCAAGAACGTCCATTTTCAAGGAAGAGGCATTAAATCGTTCGAAGACGACTTAAGTACTGGTCGGGGTTGTTGTACTTAGTAGAGCTCGCTTTTTCAAGCTGCGATGTATTGAGACTAATCCTTATCTTTTCATTAAGAGACCGATGCGGATTTGCCCCGCCTATCTATAATAATGGGAGCCGTTATTATTTCCCTTCGGAGCGCCTCGGCGGCTCCATCTACAGCCATTTATTCAATTCAATTCAATTAAATACACCTGCAATCAGCTCGGAAGCCATGTGGCAGGGTGGATTGCTCGCAATCACGACTGATTGTCATTATTTAAAAATAAGACATCACCATGAAATTGAAATCGTCCTAACAAAGAACTATTCACAGGAAGAGAATTCCATAGTCTAATAACATTAGGAAGAAAAGACCAAAAATATGCATTAGTCCTAGCCATTAATTCTTTTATATTTGGTTAGTGAGAATCATTAGATTTTCACAGGGAGATTGACGGAGATTGTGGACTTTGCATGGAATTCAAGGAGATTGTTGACTTTGTGTGGAATTCAAGGAGATTTACGGAAATCATTGACTTTGCATGGATTTCAAACTTCTAATAGTGAAGCAACTGGCAAGTGTGCCCAGCACTAACTTTTCATTTGCCAGCCCTTTTATGAGCATCAGACAAAATATCAACCAATTAGAAATTGAAAAAGGGCGGGGCATGTGACATCAGACCAAGTAACAAAACAATTAGAAATTGTTGACGTCATAAAAGGGGCGGGGCAAACGAAAAGTTAGTGCTGGGCACACTTGCCTGTTGTAAAACATGACATTCCTGGGATAAACTGCTGAGTCATCTTTGGATCCACTGTCTTTTAGCAGCTCCTATTGGCTAATGCTCCATCTACCTCCCATACATGTTCTAAGTCTGAAATACAATAATCTAGGGAAATTCAACACTGCAAAGGTTCAGTGTGACCATGTGCAAGATTTTCAGAAATTTTCAATTACTGCTATTAGGCAGCAAATGAAAGCCGACCCTTTCTGAATTGCAGATTATTCAAGAGTTCTTTCTATCAGAGAGACGTTTCTTTAACTTGAAACTCTCTTCTACTCAAGAAAAAACAACTTACAAAGTCAAGATCGGATAACACGAAAGGAGATTTCTGTCACTTTCGTATTAATCGGGTTTTCAATGTAATAATTTTTAGACAAGGACACGTTTAACTTGCGCCATTGAAAAATATATTTGGTTGAAATTGGAACTCTAAAAAAAAAAACTCTTCTTCTGAAATAAGGCAGAAGAAGAAAAAAAAAAAAGAAGAGTAAAAAATGTTTTTTGACAAAATTGGTTGTATGTATGTGTTATGTGTGTGTGTGAACAAATCATAAATAGGGTTCCATGTTTTTACCAAATAATTCTTAAAAAAAAGTTATGTATTTGTAGAGAGTGAGTGAGAGAGATTGAGAGATGGAAACATGGAATGAGAGAGATATGGAAAGATGGAGAGTAAGAGATGGAAAGATGGAAAATGAGGGATGGAAAGATGGAGTGAGAGAGATGGAAAGTAAGATAGAAAGATGGAGTAAGTGAGATAGAAAGGTGGAGTGAGTGATGGAAAGACGGAGAGTGAAAGACATAGAAAGATGGAGAATGAGATATGGAAAGTGAGACAAAGATGGAGTGAGAGTGAAGGAAAGATGGGGAGCAAGAGATGGATGGTGACAGAGATGTAGATTGAAGGAGAGTGAGAGAGATGGAAAGTGAGATAGAAAGATGGAGTGAGAGAGATGGAAAGTGAGATAGAAAAATGGAGTGAGAGATATAAAGGTGGAGTGAGAGTGATGGAAAGATGGAGAGTGAGAGATGAAAAGATGGAGTGAGAGAGATGGAAAGATGGAAAGTGAGATAGAAAGATGGAGTGAGATATATAGAAAGGTGGAGTGAGAGTGATGGAAAGAAAGAGATGGAGAATGAGACATGGAAAGTGAGACAAAAATGGAGTGAAAGTGATGGAAAGATGGAGTGAGAGAGATGGAAAGTAAGATAGAAAGATGGAGTAAGTGAGATAGAAAGGTGGAGTGAGTGATGGAAAGACGGAGAGTGAAAGACATAGAAAGATGGAGAATGAGATATGGAAAGTGAGACAAAGATGGAGTGAGAGTGAAGGAAAGATGGGGAGCAAGAGATGGATGGTGACAGAGATGTAGATTGAAGGAGAGTGAGAGAGATGGAAAGTGAGATAGAAAGATGGAGTGAGAGAGATGGAAAGTGAGATAGAAAAATGGAGTGAGAGATATAAAGGTGGAGTGAGAGTGATGGAAAGATGGAGAGTGAGAGATGAAAAGATGGAGTGAGAGAGATGGAAAGATGGAAAGTGAGATAGAAAGATGGAGTGAGATATATAGAAAGGTGGAGTGAGAGTGATGGAAAGAAAGAGATGGAGAATGAGACATGGAAAGTGAGACAAAAATGGAGTGAAAGTGATGGAAAGATGGAGTGAGAGAGATGGAAAGTAAGATAGAAAGATGGAGTAAGTGAGATAGAAAGGTGGAGTGAGTGATGGAAAGACGGAGAGTGAAAGACATAGAAAGATGGAGAATGAGATATGGAAAGTGAGACAAAGATGGAGTGAGAGTGAAGGAAAGATGGGGAGCAAGAGATGGATGGTGACAGAGATGTAGATTGAAGGAGAGTGAGAGAGATGGAAAGTGAGATAGAAAGATGGAGTGAGAGAGATGGAAAGTGAGATAGAAAAATGGAGTGAGAGATATAAAGGTGGAGTGAGAGTGATGGAAAGATGGAGAGTGAGAGATGAAAAGATGGAGTGAGAGAGATGGAAAGATGGAAAGTGAGATAGAAAGATGGAGTGAGATATATAGAAAGGTGGAGTGAGAGTGATGGAAAGAAAGAGATGGAGAATGAGACATGGAAAGTGAGACAAAAATGGAGTGAAAGTGATGGAAAGATGGAGAGTCAGAGATGGAGAGTCAGAGATGGAGAGTGAAGAGAGTGAGAGATGGGAAGATGGAGAGTGAGGGAAAAGACAGAAAGAGTTAGAGATAGCGAGAGAGCAATGGCGAGAAAAAGAGAGAGCAATGGCGAGAGAGAGAGAGAGATGGCTCCTTTAGTACAAGAAGGAGAGAAAAAAATGAGAAATTGAGAGAAAACTCAATTTGATTCCTATTAACATTCATGTGATTAGTCTCAAAAGAGAAGGAATGGAGGAGGCGGGGTTCAATGTGTGTACATTTTTTGGACATTCATTTATAATATATATATATATTGGGCCACATATTACTACCACCCACTTTATATACATAGAGATATCTCCCTATCCCTATCCTTCCTATTCTCACTCCCTCTTTTTTTCTAATCCCTGTTTTTCTATACGGGTGATCGCCTATGTATGGAGCCAGGTATTTTCGGTTGATTGCATTTGAATGCATTTTTTTTTGTCGGAGGGACTTTTTCAAGAATAAATGCAAAAAAAAAAAGAAGCAGCATTGAGGAGAAGGAAGGAGGCTATGAGGTCCTAATATTTCCTCCTTGTTTAATGTCACCATATTACAATCATGGTGGTGATTTGGGGGAGGGGAAGGAGGAGGGTGCACATTTTTTCTCTTTTATTTTGGGATGAAAATAAAAATAGTTCTTTTCAAATGAAGTCATTGCATGAAATGTGCCTCTGGTGATTAGATTTGATATAACAAGTAGCCTAAATAATATGTTCATAAATGAGACACACACATCTAGAGGAGTGAGTACTACTGACACATCACATAACAAATATACAACACCATTAGATTTGCCTCTCTTTCTCTCTCTCTCTCTCTCTCTCTGTTGATGTTATTTGTGCCAAATTAAGTTTTAGAGAAGAAAAAAAAATGGCTTTTGGCGCTCGCAAAAATTTCATAAAAAAATATAAAAAATAATGAAAGTAGTAACTTGGTTGTAGAACAAAGTTTTAAAGTTTTGAAAGTAACGGCTGTTGACAGTTACTTATGAAAGTAAAATGTGTTGGTAGTTACTTTTAAAATAGTAACTTATTTTTACATTTGTTAGGATAATTAGTTACTTTCATAAAGTAATTGTTTTTTTGTTTAGCAATAGTTTCACGTGTTTTTTTTTTTTAAATTAGTTAAAAAAATCTCCACAAAGAGCGCTAGTATCGTTTTTCTATTGAGCCCATAGACCCTATGTTAAAGAAAAAAACGTTAATTTTTCAAATAACACAGTCGCGGCGGCAATATGTTTATTTTTCATATTTAAAGTTGTCCAATTTTGATGGTTCAGAGTTTAAATATAGGCTAATTGAGTGATAGAATGACAAAAAATTGGTAAGTGTGAGTCGATTTTTAAAAACTATTTCAAAATCGTGAATTTTTAAATCTTATGTTAAATTCTATTGCGGTACTCAATGGAATTTCACATAAAATTTAAAAATTCGTGATTTCGAAATATTTTTGTTTAAAAAAATAGAACCGCACTTACCAATTTTTTGTCATTCTATCACTAGATCATCTTATCTGTCCAATAGAAAAAAATAAACATGAAAGAGAGAGAGAGAGATTTAAAGAGAGAGAGGGATTGAAAGAGAGAGAGAGAGATTGAAAAAGAGAGAGAGAGAGGTTGAAAGAGAGAGATTGAAAGGGAGATTGAGAGAGAGAGAAAGTCTATTGGATGTGCGTAACATGGATGTATGGACAGGCAACAAAAAAAAAAGCAATAGCCATGCATGTGGAACATTGTACAAGACACATCCAATAAGAGTTCTTTTAATTTAATATCTGAGAATTATTAAATTTCCAATAGACTGACCACGGGAGCGTTAGAGTGATTACAACGACTCGCAGTCTGACAAGACTTGAATAAAGAGGGAGAGTAAAATAAGAAGGGGGTTGGAAAAATAAGGGTGTAAAAAATAGAGAGAAATGAAAAAAAAAAAATGAAATTATGAAATGTTGGTTGGTAAGGTTGTGTTACAAGACAGAGAATGAAAAAAAGAAAATAAAGATGGAAGAAAAAGGCAGTGAGGCGTTCTTTCTTTTTTTCGTGCCTGTTTGCGTTGATGAAGAACTGAGAGAAAATATGAGATTGGATAGTGAGGGGGGGGGGGGAAGGGGTTGGAGTGAGGGTATGTTCGAAGATATTGCTCACATATTATTTGTGACGTTGTTTTGTAATGATGGAGAATGAAACTCATAGGGAATTTTTTTATCCCCTTTCCTCCAAAAAAAAAAAGTCCCTATATGTAATATATAGAAAAAGTTGTAGGTGGTTTGACAGTTTTCTCTACTTTTTTTTTGGTTGTTTCAGTAGACGTGTGAGAAATTTCAGGTTGATTCATAACTTCCAATTTGTTTAGTTTTGTGTTAGATGGGGGGGGGGGGGGGGGGGGTTGGTGGGTTTAAAGGCGCTGAGGATGTGTATTGTGTGATTGCCCTATCGATAATTTTTAAGGGGTTTCTCAGTTTAAAATACAGTTTTGTTGTAAAATCGTAGTGAAAATACTTTTAAGACTTTCTCAGCGAATCAAGTCAGTCTCAAACTTTCATTTTTGAAGACCTTCTGAAACGTTTAAGAGACAATATAAAAAAATTCAATGCAATTTGAAGCTTTCAAGACAATTTTAAGTCATCAAGACACCCTTAAAGATTTCAAGACACCCCCAAACTACCAAGAAAATTTCACACTTTGAAGAAATTCAAATTTTCAAGACAATTTTAAAACTCCTCAAACTATCAAGACAATCAAAAATTCTCAAGAAACTCAAATACGCAAGTCAATTTGAAACTTTCAAGACACTCAAATCTTCGAGACACTCAAATCTCCGAGGCACTCAAATCTCCGAGGCACTCAAATCTCCGAGACACTCAAATCACCGAGACACTCAAGTCTCCAAGATACTCAAGTCTCCAAGATACTCAAGTCTCCAAGACACTCAAGTCTCCAAGACACTCAAGTCTCCAAGACACTCAAATCTCCAAGATACTCAAATCCCCAAGACACTCAAATCTCCAAGACACTCAAATCTTCAAGAAAACCTCAAACTTACAAGATAGTCATATTTTCAAGACAATCTTAAAACTTTCATGATTCATGACACTCAACATTTTAAAACACTTTTAAGAATTCTGCGATACTTTCAAACATTTGCAAGATAATCTCAACCTTTCAAAGACACTTAGATAGTTAATATGTAAATTCAACGTTAGAAGATATTTTCTGCTTGGTTTATCAAATATAAATACAAAATGCAAATACAGAACTATAAATCCTCTAATTCGGATTAGTTCTTTCTCGATATCACATATCTATGCATTTTCAATATTTTTTCCCGTCTGTGTGTATATTTTGATGTAATTTATTTTTGTGTTTTGTCTTAGAGCTTCAGGCAAAGTGACAAAAGAAATAAGGTTAACTAAAATTGTACTGAAGGTAGCGCTGTTATTGCATATATACTGTACACTGTATATATATATGAGAGAGAGAGAGAGAGAGAGAGAGAGAAAGAGAGAGAGAAATTGCAGCAATTGAATGATAAACAAGAAGAATTGATTCTTGTTGTTGGTAAATGTGTATGTTTTAGGATGGAAAGAAGTAAAAGTAAAAGTTGCCTTTAGGGGTACCACAATGTATATATGGTAATCGTCTTACCGCATTTAATCCCATATGTCTTCCAGGCTTAAACCTACTTAACTTAGTGTTCACTTTATTAGGCGAAAAAGTCTTTTAGGACAAATAAAAACATTGAACTTTTTTTTTTCATTTTTTGTGTCAATATCGATGATGCATTTTTTTTTCTTCTTGTTTTCTTTGTGTGTGTTTGTGGAGAGAGAGAGAGAGAGAGAGAGAGAGAGAGAGAGAGAGAGAGAGAGAAAGAGAGAAAGAGAGAGAGAAAATGTATTCCTTTAAATCAAACCACAAATTCAAATTGCATTAAAAAATGGCTGAATAAGCGCTAAAATTAAACAAAAGCTAATGTGGATTTGGAAAGAACAGCTAAATTGTTGAAGTGTAGTTAGTACCTTGTACATACACATGAGTTAAATGAATTCAAATTAAATGTGTTCAGGTGAATTATACGGAATCCAGTTAAGGACATGAACCAAATATAAATTGACTTTAATTATTAATATTTAAAATTGAAATACTAAATCAATATTTTGTCAATAGTTTATAGATTATATTTAAGAATTAATAACTCAATATTTTCAGATTATTAACTGAATTAATTGAATTCGACCTATTGTTTGTTTGCCCTTCACAGGGCTCTGTAGAACATGTTTATTACTTTGTAATTTAATTGAGATGGTGTTAAGAAGCAACAAACATTAACAGATACTTGAAATTATTTTTTTTTAAAAAACTAGAAGGGTGATAGCTCAATCACTTAAGGGTGTTTTTATGATGATATTTTATAATATGATATTTTATAAATATATTTTAAACTCTTGAACAATACTTAAATGGGTTAAGTACTAAACTAAGATAAAACTAAAGGAAGTGAGAACTAAATTGGACATGGGATGAATGAAGAAAGGATTCAAATTATTAAAAGCTAAATTGAATAAGAACTAAATTTAATTAAAGTTAAATTTAGCAAGTCATAATGTGTTAAACTAGTATGAAGAAGAGTTAAATGAATTAAGTCACTAAATTCAGAAAAAAAAAACTAAATGAGATGAAAGTTAAATTAGACAATGGATGAATGAAGAAAAACGCTAAAATTATTAAAAGCTAAACTGCGGAAGGTCTTAACTTTATAAAAGCTAAATTGACCAAGAAATAAAGTGGATTTAAATTAATAGCCAAATTGTTGAAGTGCTAAACTTTTTTTTAAAAAAAATTAGTTAAATAAATTAAGTACTTAACTATTAAATAACTAAATGAGATGAGATCTAAATTGGATGAATGTAAGAAGAGCTCAACCTATTAAAAGCTAACGTGTACAATAAACGAACTATAACAATAGCTAAACTTAAACCAGCAAATCAATTTAGCCCTTAATTTTCATTACTGAGTAATAGTAATGATGATGATAATTGAATTGCGGTTTGTTCGTAATTATTATATTAAGATGTTTATTAATTAAAAAATGATTTTGTTCAGGTTTTTTTTTGTCTTTACTTTTCTTAAGATGAATGTTTAAACAATTTATCAGATTATATTTGAAAAAGAAATTAAGACACTTTTGACATCTCTCAATGATGGTTACATAATTTGAAGTATGTTTAGAGAGTGTGAGAGAGGCTTCAGGATATATATATATATATATAATAAAATGATATTAAATATATATATATATGTGTACACATTGATATGTATTAATTGAAAAATGGATTGATTAATGTTGCTCATCTATGTGTCTAATTAATCTTATTTAAATACGGAATGTGTCAGCTTTGAGCATTTGCGTTTTTAATTAATGGCAATGGTGCGTGGGTGGGAGTCGAGTGGAGTGGGTGCTTTTACATTGAATCTATATATATATATATATATATATATATATATATATATATATATATATATATAATACACAGACAGTCAAATGTTTTATATAATTTATATATTGGAGGTTGGGAATGAGAAAGATGGGGGGAAAAGGAGTCTTGGGAATTTCGAATGTTCTGCACATTATACAGGGTGTGCAGCGATTTGAACGCTTTTTCTTTTCTTCTTCTTCTTCAGTGTTTTAGGAACAGTACTGATTTTAAAATGTTTACCACTAAAATTGCACGTGTAACAGTCTCTGTGTGACCAAATCTGTACAATCAAGGTTAGAATAAAATTGTGCTGAAGCTTATTGGAATAATTCAACCAGTTATCTTGAGTTGATATTCATGTTCAAGTTTAAAATTCAATTTCAAAATCAAGTTTTGAGTTAGAAGTTCGAGTTTCAAATATACTGTAAGTTTCAAGTTTGAGTTTCAAGTTGAAGTTCAAATTGAAGTTTCAGTTGAGCTTTAAGTTTGAGTTGGAGATTCAAAGTTTGAGTTGAGTTTTAAGTTTGAGTTGAGTTTTAAGTTTGAGTTGAGCTTCAAGTTTGAGTTTAGCTTCAAGTTTGAGTCAAGTTTTATGTTGAGTTTTAGTTGAGTTAAGTTCAGCTACAAGTTTGAGTTCCAGTTCAAGTTGGAATTCCAGTTCAAGTTGGAATTCCAGTTTAAGTTGGAGTTGAGTTTTAAGTTTGAGTTGAGCTTAAATCTAAGTAGAGTTCAAATTTGAGTTCCAGTTCAAGTTGGAATTCCAGTTTAAGTTGGAGTTAGAGGTTCAAGTTTGAGTTGAGCTTTAAGTTTGCGTTGAGCTTAAATCTAAGTAGAGTTCAAATTTGAGTTCCAGTTCAAGTTTGAGTTCCAGTTCAAGTTGGAATTCCAGTTTAAGTTGGAGTTAGAGGTTCAAGTTGGAGTTGAATTTTAAGTTTTGAGTTGAGCTTCAAATTTAAGTAGAGTTCGTTTGAGTTCCAGTTCAAGTTTGAGTTTCATGTTTGAGTTGGAGTTTCAAATTTGAGTTGGAGCTTCATGTTTGAGTTGAATTTTAAGTTTGAGTGGAGCTTCAAATTTAAAAAGAACTCAAGTTTAAGCTCCAGTTTAAGTTTAAGTTGGAGCTTCAATTTTGAGCTGAGCTTTTAAGTTTGAGTTGAGCTTCAAATTTAATTAGAGCTTAAGTTTGAGTTCCTGTTTAAGTTTTAGTTCCAGTTCAAGTTGGAGTTGGAGCTTCAAGTTTGAGTTGAGCTTTAAGTTTGAGTTGAGTTTCAAGTTTGAGTTGGAGCTTCAAGTTTGAGTTGAGCTTTAAGTTTGAGTTGAGTTTCAAGTTTAAGTAGAGTTCAAGTTTCAAAGTTCAGATTTAAAAAACAAAACAGATGTTAGATTGACAATTGTAAGACACTTTCAACCACTCTGTAATATATTCATTTGTATCAATTGGAAAAAGCCACATTTTAATTTAGTGTACAGTCAGTCTTTCTATATTTTTTTTTCTCTCTTCCTTTTCATCTCTACAAATATTGGGTAGGTAGGTTGGTGGTGGTGGTGGTAGCCAGGCGCACAACTCCTGTATATTTCATTTAGATATATATGGAGGAGAGAGACTATAGGGACAAATAACGAAATTTGCATTTCAAATTAGGTTTGGTTGGGTGTTGAACACCAATGAAAAGCGGCAAAAGCAAAAAGGAAATAAGGAGAAAGAAGAGAGAGAGAAAAAAAGAGATAGAAAACGTTGAGACAGATAATTAGCACTTCATTCTCTTTAGCACTTTTTTTTGAGGGGAAGGCTGTTTCTTTAAACCTGTAAATTGTGATTATCATTTACATTTGATATAAAAGTAAACAAATTTCTCTCTCAATAGATTTTCTATTTATTCAGTCATTGATTTTGTACTTGTGTAAAATGTGTTCAATGTTTCTCATTGGCCATTAGAAATGAGCTAATTAATTCTTTAGTCATTTGTAGGTTGTTGTTTTTTTTTTTCAGTAGATACTTTTCTAAAAATAAATGCTAAAAGAACATCCACATTTCTGCATGAAAATCGTTAGAAATATCTTTCTCTTTATTGATTTTTAAGGTATTTTTTTTAAAGTGTAAACGCCTCCTTTAGAAACTCTATGGGTTATTCTGTATTACAGGAACAAAAATTAAGAGAAAACTTGAAAGTGATTTAGAAACTAGAAGGGTAGCTCATTTTTAGGACAGGTTGAAATTGTAGATTTTTTTCTTTTTTGTTCTTCTTCACATTAGTTTGTCCGGAAATAAAAGAAGAATCGGCAGAAATGCTAAACTCAAATCTGCACAAATGCTAAACTGAAATCTGCACAAATGCTAAACTGAAATCTGCACAAATGCTAAACTGAAATCTTCAGAAATGCTAAACTGAAACCTAAAGAAATGCAAAACTGAAACCTAAAGAAATGCAAAACTGAAATCTGCAGAAATGCTAAACTGAAACCTGCAGAAATGCTAAACTGAAATCTGCAGAAATGCTAAACAAAAATCTGCAGAAATGCTAAACTAAAATCTGCAGAAATGCTAAACTGAAATCTGCAGAAATGCTAAACTGAAATCTGCAAAAATGCTAAATTGAAATCTGCAGAAATGCTAAACAGAAATCTGCAGAAATGCAAAATTGAAATCTGCAGAAATGCTAAACTGAAATCTGCAGAAATGCTAAACTGAAATCTGCAAAAATGCTAAACTAAAATCTGCAGAAATGCTAAACTGAAATCTGCAGAAATGATAAACTGAAATCTGCAGAAATGATAAACTGAAATCTGCAGAAATGCTAAACTGAAATCTGCAGAAATGCTAAACTGAAATCTGCAAAAATGCTAAATTGAAATCTGCAGAAATGCTAAACAGAAATCTGCAGAAATGCAAAATTGAAATCTGCAGAAATGCTAAACTGAAATCTGCAGAAATGCTAAACTGAAATCTGCAAAAATGCTAAACTAAAATCTGCAGAAATGCTAAACTGAAATCTGCAGAAATGATAAACTGAAATCTGCAGAAATGATAAACTGAAATCTGCAGAAATGCTAAACAGAAATCTGCAGAAATGCTAAACTGAAATCTGCAGAAATGCTAAACTGAAACCTGCAGAAATGCTAAACAAAAATCTGCAGAAATGCTAAACTGAAATCTGCAGAAATGCTAAACTGAAATCTGCAGAAATGCTAAACTGAAACCTGCAGAAATGCTAAACAAAAATCTGCAGAAATGCTAAACTGAAATCTGCAGAAATGCTAAACTGAAATCTGCAGAAATGCAAAATTGAAATCTGCAGAAATGCTAAACAGAAATCTGCAGAAATGCTAAACAGAAATCTGCAGAAATGCTAAACTGAAATCTG
Organism: Brachycybe producta; assembly: GCA_036925085.1. NCBI lineage: Eukaryota > Metazoa > Arthropoda > Diplopoda > Playtdesmida > Andrognathidae > Brachycybe > Brachycybe producta. The sequence continues at coordinate 523,894 of JAUPFP010000073.1, forward strand.
CCAAAATGCTAAACTGAAATCTGCAAAGCTGCAAAACTCCGAAATACACAACTGTAAGGTTCAAACTGTGCAGAATCGCATAACTTAAAATCTGCAGACCGAAGAGGAAGAGGAGGAGGAGGGGTTGTTCACAAATTGCCAACGTTAGGACACAAATTTTGCTTTGAACCTGTCCTAATGATTTCAGCTTATGAAATTATGAGCATCTGTGGTTCTGTTTCCATTGTTAAAACAGTTTTATAACGTGTGGTTATGAAATATGTAGAACTATAATAATGAAAGGGACTTTTTCTCTCCTCCTCTTTCTTTTCTATATGTGAATCATTTATTACAGTCAATAATTTAGTGTCACACATAACAGTTCATTATGATGATTGAGTGATTCAATCAGAAAAACTTGGGTTCCTTTTATTCTCTCTCTCTCTCTATTTTATTCTTGTGTAATGTTATGTTAGTGGTGCAGAAAGAATATAATTGTTTATTTCACATCTATAAATGTCTTGTTATATTCTTTTCACTTTGCAGAATGAAAAAAAAAGAAGAAAAAATCCTAATAGGTATAAAGGATGATATTTTATTTAGAAGAAGGTTGGTTTCTGTTCTTATGGTTGTTATATTCTTCCCTATTCGACGATAAATGCAATTTATTTTAACCTAAAAGTCTTGAAGGTGCGTCATCATTCTGGAAAAAGGGAGTAACAAAAATGAGGAGGAGGGTGGGTAAAATTAAAATTTAGAAACCCTCACTAGAATGGAGCTTTCTAAATAATACAGGGTTCAAAACCAAGGACCCTACACAAGGATAAGGACATATACAAGTCCCTATAGACACCTTTCATTTTTTTTTACTTTTTTTGAAGGCTAACTTGCGGTTAATGTTAGGCTCTGTAGATGAAATGGGGGATAACTTTAGAAGGGGACAAGAGTTTCTCTTTCTAGCTTATTCAGGGGGTTATTTAGCTATGCTTTTTTCTTCTTTATCGGTTTCTAAATCTTCCTCTTGGAATCTCTAGTTTTTTTTAAAAAAAAAAAAAATAACATGGTGACGGGATTGTTGAAAAGGTGCATTCACAAACAACTTTTTTGGGTGTGTTGGAATAAAGTATTAAAAGGTGAATCAACTGAATTGAGACTGTGTTAAACAAAATAAGGACTAAACAATTAAATATAAAACATGACAGAAATTACAATACCTTGCTAGAACATGCACAAACCTGTTAGAACATGCGCCAACCTGTTATAACATGTGCAAACCTGTTATGAACAAACTTGTTAGAACACGAACAACCATGATAGAACATCAACAGACTTGTTAGAACATGCACGAACTTTTTAGAACATGTACGAACTTGGTAGAACGTGCATAAACTTATTATAACATGCACGAACTTGTTAGAACATGAACAAACTTGTTAGAACATGCACAAACTTGTTATAACATGCACAAACTTGTTAGAACATGAACAAACTTGTTAGAACATGAACAAACTTGTTAGAACATGAACAAACTTGTTAGAACATGCACAAACTTCTTAGAACATGCACACACTTGTTAGAATATGCACAAACTTGTTAGAACATGCACAAACCTGATAGAACATCAACAAACTTGTTAGAACATGCACGGACTTGTTAGAACATGCATGGACTTGTTAGAACATGCATGGACTTGTTAGAACATGCACGGACTTATTATAACATGCACAAACTTGTTAGAACATGAACAAACTTGTTAGAACATGAACAAACTTGTTATAACATGCACAAACCTGTTAGAACATGAACAAACTTGTTGGATCATACATAGACTTGTTGGATCATGCACAGACTTGTTTGAGCATGAACAAACTTGTTAGAACATGAACAAACTTGTTGGATCATGCACAAACCTGTTAAAACATGCACAAACTTTTTAGAACATGCACAAACCTTTCAGAGCATACAAAAACCTTTTAGAGCATGCACAAACTTGTTGGATCATGCACAAACTTGTTTTAGTATACACAGACTTGTTTGAGCCTGCACAAACCTGTTAGAACATCTACAAACTTGTTCAATAAAACCCTTATAAATTCACTAAATAAAACCATTCCTGATGCACGTGCAACCTCCTCTGAGAAGTAAATTCCATTTTTGAAATCACCCTAGGTACAAATGACCAAAAGTTCGAGTCTGCACGTGCGAAAATCTTATCATATTTTTTAGAGCAGTCACCAGAAAGCACGGGATGCAAGTTGTGGGAGCCCTTAACTGAAAAAAAAGATTGCCAGAATTGTTACCAGGAATGGCAGAAGAATAAAAACTAGAAAGTGGGACAAATCCTAAATTTTCTCGAATCCGAATCATAAAAGGTTCTTGAATTTCTCGAATCCGAATCCTAAAAGGTTCTCGAATTTCTGGAATCCGAATCCTAAAAGGTTCTCGAATTTCTGGAATCCGAATCCTAAAAGGTTCTCGAATTTCTCGAATCCGAATCCTAAAAGGTGCTCGAATTTCTCGAATCCTTCATATAAGAATCCTCTTATTTATTAAGAAGATACAAATAAATGAAATAATATTAAATATTAAATCATTAATAATAAAAAAACACAAGTGTGGCACTCAGGGTCAGGCCACAAGGTGATGATATTGGTGATCCGGGAACCACCAAAATTGCAACAATCGCCGGTTTTTTGGTTAGTAAACGCTTCTATTGGACGACAATGGAGTTAAAACTAATTTTACCAAAGTTTTAACAGTTTTTTTTAAAGGTTAGGACTCGAAAGATTCGAAAGACAAAAAAAGCGCAAAGATTCGAGTTTTCGAATCTCGTATATTTTTCAAGATTCGCAGGGATTCGAGGATTCCAATGTCCATTCCATCCCTATTAAAAACATTTCGTTGCGCTATTCATTTCTTTTTCTTTTTTTTTTGGTTCCATTCTGTATTACGAATGGGATGTCAACTTTTGTTATTTTCAATCTTCCTCCGGATTTTTTTTTTCTGATTTTTCTCTCATTTTTGCTTGATTTCCTAGCTATCAAAACCCCCCTCTCTTTCTCTATCTATCTATCTTACACCCTTCTTATTTTATACGTTTGTCTTCACCCAACCATTGAGATTTTTTTTTTCTTCTTTTTTTTTTGGGGGGGGGGGGGAGATCTTAATACTTTTTCCCTTGCGTCTAAGTTTTCTTATGGCCGACCAAATTGTAGTGATAACAGTATTGTAAAAGCTTGAAGTACTGTCTTCTGATACGATACTTTTCTTTACGACTCCCTTTTTTTTCTATCTCACTTTCTCTCATACTTTTTCTTCACCATTTTACTATATATATATATATATTTTTTTTTTTTTTTTGGTACAACAACCCTCCTAGTATTTTTTTTTCTTCCTTCTTTTTCTTTCTTGAGTTGTGAAAGACGAAATCACGTACTAAATTAGGAGACGAAATGTTTATCGTCGTCTTTTAAGCTTTTATACTTTCTGTACATTATATATATATATATATAGAAAGAACAACCTTTCCTTCCATTTCAACTTAACAAAAGAAGAACTGTTTGATTTCAAAACTGTGATTTTCTTTCTTAGCTTTTGTTCTCACCTCTATTATTCTTTCAATTCCCACCCCCTTCCTCCTCTCAATTCCACCAACCTCTGGAACAAAATGTGTCTGGTGGTGGTGGCGCTAAGAAAACGTCCACCCGTTTCAAAGTAGTATAAAGGCGCGTATTCATCTGAGCACGAACGGGGCAAGGCAATGGCAAGGCAATGGCATAGTTTGGCACATCACTGGGCTGAGTTAAGTTTGAAATTGTTTGGAAAAATTACACGTGGTGATTGTCCTAAACCGCAGTCCAGTGATATTCATAAAGCACTATATATGGGCAGGGCTGACCAACTCTTAAGAAAATTAGGGAGATTTTTGCTAGGACAGATTCATATTATTGGTCTTTTTTTCCCCCCAAGAGTTATAACTTATAAGACAATGGAACTCTCTTCCTGAGGAAGTGGTGAATGGTGATAATTTTGTTTTGTGGGATTGACAATTGTATATTCATTTTATTTTTTTTATATATGTGCACGTATACGTGCTTGACAATGCTTAATGCTGCATGTGGACTTTTATGTCCCTCTGCCATAGGCTTATTTGGCTGCAAGCAGAGTACTAATTGTAACTGTAATTGTAAAAGGCGAGGCAGAACGATCATACGTATGTGGACGTGTCATCGAACTGCTGCAAACTGCATTCGGTTGTTACACATGTTACACATGCCAAATGAAGAGGATTTGTCATAGCAACGTGGACGTGACTAGGGGTGCCTTATATCAGCTAACTAGTAAATTTATATTCTTCGAAAAACCACGTTTAAAAATATTATTTTAAGGTCTAAGGACAATAACTGCACAGCAAATGATTAAGAAAACATTAACCTAACTGCATAATATGTTGTATCCCATTTGAACGCTCAGAAAAGAAGAAAAAAGCCTTGATTGCACCCACAACTGGCAAATTGGTTTTGTCAGTTTTTCCGTTAGCATTGGCATAGTAACAAGCAGATAATGACTTTACAGCCTGGGGTGGGGGTGGGGGCTGTTTCTCAAAAGTACAAGTCTTGTAATACAAGTGAATTCTACAGAGACCTATGAAGGAGATGCTTCACAAATTCACAAGTTGTTATTACGAATTGTTAATTCATAATTGCCAGTTGTGGGTGCAATCAGGGCTTTTTCAATTTTTCTGAGCGTTCAAATGGAATACAACAAATTATTGAAGAGGTAGGTTAATGTTTTGTTTATTATGCGATATGTTTTTATTGCAATTAAGGCATTAAAATGTTTTTAAAAGCGGTTTTTCTAGGCGACAAGTGATGCAAGCTCCCCTACTCATCCCGCAGCACTAACATATATTCCCTTAAACAAAGTTCAGCAAAAAAAAATCATCAGGTCAATCTGAACATATTCCTTTACATTGCAACCGATTAGTTAATTTGGGAGAGTTTAAAAATAAATGTGCTGAGAGGTTTCTGAAATATTCCTTCCTTAAAACATGAGACGTTTTACCTGCTCTACTTCATGTATAGAGGAAGGGGTTTTTTCTTTAGGATTTTCCTGCTTTATTCTTCTGTCTACTCTTTTAAGAGTGTCCACCACCACATTCTTTGTTGTTACATCTGACAATTCTTACAATTTCCTGCTACTTTCTTTCTTTGTGTTTGAAAAAAAAGCACACATACTAAGAGGTTGAGTAAAGACAATGGTGGTGTGGTGGCATTTCTTGTCATCTTTATCGTTGAAAATGAGTTAGTTTTGTGTGTGTGTGTGTGTGTGTGTGTGTTGTTCTAGTAACGGACACACTTCACACTCACACAAAAAAGGTTTCTTTTCTAAATTGGATTATGGGGAGCTTGGCCTAATGGCCAATTCTCGTTTAATCTCATTGTCCATCTAATAAATTGGATATTAGAGATCATAGCAAATAAAGGTGTCCAATGGATGGCTTGTTTCAAGTCCAGTGTGTGTTAGTCATGTGGTGTGACAGTTGGAGACAAGTGTCATAATAATAGTAAATCATGGTTATTAGGTGACATGCTTCATTGTCTTTGGGGTTTTTCTTTTTTCTGTATCCTTTTGAGGAACTGGTACTTGAAGTACCCCAGGTGCTTAAAAATCAGGCCACTTTGCGTGCTTCATATAAAACTGTCCCAAAGGCCTAGGGTATTAAGTTGATAGAACTCTCTTACAGCGGATTTTATGTATGAAAATAAACTTGCATTATGGAGGATCTTCATTTTCTGACAATGCATTATTTCAGTTGCATCCAGGAAGGAACACATTGCACAAATGTTAACTGGGTTTATATCTTTGGGTTTTGACAATGTATTTAACATGCTGCAATTTGGACTTCTGTCCCTTTGCCACAGACCTTCTTGGCTGCTTATAGAGTCATTTTTCAAATTTATATTTAAGGATACCGTTTTTCTGGCTTTCACCATGTCATTATCACCAGCAGAAGCGGCCCTTGCAATATGGTGCATACATGGTGATTCATAAAGAAGGGACACAAACGGTCGTGGGCACGGAAGCTTTTCTCAGCCCAGAGCACATTCGGTTTAAGCCTTTTGGACACCCTAAAATTGGAAGATGGGGCACGATTTCGTAATTTCATTTCTTTTATTTGCCATAACTTTCCACAAACAATTTACACAGAAGGTTCTCAATTAGTTTAACAGTATTTTCAGTGGTCCACATCTTTTTTTAAAGTCTAGTCTTTAATAATTAATAACTAAAAGCAAACTTGAGCCCCTTTGAGTCTTTGTTCACGTTTCAAAAAGCCGTCCACACTATGAAATGTTTTTGCAACAATGTTTAAATGTTTCCTATTTCGATGGGACTTTCAAGAAACATTAGTCGGAGCTGACGCGATTCGGCTCCGAAACATTTCAACATTGTTGCTGTGGGGTCTGAATCACAACTGAAGCGATTCAATATCCCTGCAACAATGTATCGCAACAAAGAATCCTGGTGTGTACTAGCCTTAATATTATCTTTAATGGTGTTGATTTAAAAATCTAAATTGAGTGATATATACTTGATTTTATTACAAAGTTTCACACCATGAATTAAGTTACACTTTAAATTTTGTTGATGGTCTTATGGGTTTGTTGTACTTTTTTTTTTTGCCCAAATGAAACAACCCTATTTTTATAAGAAGGGGGGGAGGAGGTGTGGGGGAGGAGGTGGTGCTCGGTTGTCTTTTATGTTTTACCGCGCTCATTTCTAGTTTTATTTTTCAAGAGAGATCTTTTCTCAATCAAATTATTGGTGCGTTAATGTAAAACTGTATGTGTGGACATGTTGTTGGGTTTGGTGTTTTCTTATTCCGTCTAGAGCTTTTATTTTTGTCCATATCTTCCTCTCCTCCTCCTCCTTTGCTTGTTCTTTCTCAGACACATTTCACTTTTAGTCTCTATGGAGTTGTTGGAATTGGAGAAATGGTGGAATGATTAGGACGGACGTGCAATGGTGTTGGTTGGGGGTAGTATAGTCAAGTGAAATAACCCCTCTCTCTCTCTCTCTATATATATATATATATATATTTTATACATGTAAGATGTTTGAGGGAATGATCTTTTCATGTACAGGGTGTCCTCGAAGGAACTTCCAAAGGATTTTTAAAAACAGGGCCGGATTAAGGTTTGGGCGGACTGGGATAATGCCAGGGGCATATTGAAAATAATGGTTCATATTCTATAATAGAAATGAACCATAATTCCGTAAGCCCTAACCATTTATTGAGGGGTTATTTTTTTTTTTTTTTTGGCCCAGAGGCATGTCTCTATTTTAATTCGGCTCTGGCAGGGGAGCGTCGCTTGGGGCGCTTGCATCGCTAACGAATATTCTCATCTTAAAGTGTGTATACACCGCCAATGAATGGTTAACCAACACCTTCGTTGGTCTAGTGTGTACGTAGTAACGAACGACAAGTTCGAAAACGCATTTGGTGCCCTTGCCTAAGGTACAGTCACCATCATGCAGTGGATATGGTCCAGCATAAGGCAGCGAGATTTGTCCTGCGGCAGATAGATCTATAAGTTTATTGATAGTGTTACTGAAATGCTGGTGGGGCTTCATTGGGATAGTTTAGCTCATCGTAGATCAGAAATTAGTTTATGTACGTTTAAGAAAAGTGTACGTGGTCAATGTCCCAAACCACAGTCTAGTGATATATGCAAAGCATTGTATGTGGGAAGAGGTGACCATGGCACTCAAGGAGTATTTTTACAGAGTATTTTTTGTAGTTGTATTTGTAATTGGTACAGCAAAGGGTTTTCATTGGAAGGCCTTCCGCAGTGCGTCCGTTGCTTGGCGTTGGCTTCCAATCCCTGTTCATTCAATCCGAACGTCATGCATTGGCGGCCAGGTGTCTAGCAAGTGCTCCTAATATGTTCTATTTTTTTCCCAATCAAAAATGACATTTGTGTACCTAGAAAATTAGTCCGCGTAAAATGCAATAACTACAAGCAGACAGGGCCTGCCCTAGAGTATGAGAGGCTCGAGGCAGCGAGCGGAAAAAAATGTTTAGTCAGCAGTGTGGGGCTCCTGAAAGCGCTACCCAAGGCGATTGCCTCGCTCGCTTTGCAAGGCCTGCAAGCAGACAGGGCTCGAACATAGACCTTCTCACAAAGGTTGCAAAATAACTGGGAAATCACCTCTTCCCTCGGCTGGGACAAGGGGCTAGTTTGGTCAACTAAGCTGTTTTTGGCTATGGGTTTGCTCAGTTGAGGTTTGGCAAATATGTCCTTGGGGCACGGGTAGCCTAAAGCCTAACGACATGCGAGCCAAAGCTTGGTTCCAATGGCAGCGATGGAACATCCCGAGAGCACCATAATGCTGAGCTCCTTGCTCTGAGCTTTATTTGGGGCCATCTGATTCTGGACACTAGATGCTGGATATGGGCATTCCTTCATCTTATTCAGCTGAGGTTTATTATGACCTGGTGGAGTTTGTACACCTTAAGGTGTGAGTGACTTTAAAACCAGCTTTTGGTGAGTTGGATGATCATGGTTCTATTAAACACATAGAAGAAGAACTCTCTATGCAAGTGTTTTATCTGCGGCTGTTGCTGCTGCTGCTGCTGTGTTCTTTCTGTGCGTCCATGTATGGATGGTTTCTCTTGATAACATTTCCCTATGAAAAATTCATAAGAAACTTCCATCCGGTGGTGTTTTTCAGCTGATGTTGTTGGTGGTTTTTCAAAGTGCGACCATTCGAAAGAAATTCACACTTGTTACCCTGTGTAGTATCATTGGTGCACTTTTGGTCTTCCCTTTTTAGCCTTTTTTTTGTCTCTCTCTCTCTCTCTCTCTCTCTCTCTCTATATATATATATATATATATATATATATATATATATATATATATAAATATGCATATGAGACATGGAGCTCACTATGTTTTTTCTATATACATCCATTATATAATGGATTTATATATATTTTCTCTTTCTTTTTTGAATTTCTATTTCAACTGCAATTTTTTTAACATGCTTCAACCACTCAGGAATTGAAAAAAAAAGGGTATTTCAGCTAGGGTGATGTTGGTCTTAATGAATATATATGTTACTGTCAATCTGCGGAATCAGTCAGTCTGCAGATTGTCTAGGTAATATGCAAAACAACCCAACATGCTAGTGAATCTGCAAAATTTCAATACATTCTTAAGTGTTGAATTTTGCAGATTCACTAGCATGTTGGGTTGTTTTGCAGATTGCCTTATTTCGCAGATTTCCCCTTGCAAAAGATGGAGGAGGAGAAGGAGGAGAGTGGGGGAGACAATAGATGGACGTTCAAAAACTCAAAAAGTAGTTTTCTATATATTCACAGTTAGTTTTACTCTTGTTGGTGTGGTGTCAGTGAAGCATGCTCGAGAAGAGCTGAAAAATAAACAAGGCTATATTTTTTTTGTTGTTGTTGTTGTTGAAAAAGGATAAAATAGAATGAAAGACAGAATCGGAAGTGACAGTAGAGAACTTGAATCTGTATATTTTGTAGATCTTCCTTTTAATGGAATCTTGACGACCATTGAAAAATAAAAAACCTAACCCTCCCTTCCTTTCTTCTCCTGTTTAAATTAGCTTTTGGAGCTTCTGTTTTTATTCTGTGTGCAATGGAAAGGTGGTTACTTTTTTTTTCTTCTTCTCTGTATTTTGAAAGAATTTTGTGTACTTTTCGTCAAGTTGGACATCAATGATAGGCCCTCTCCTCCATCTACTTGAACCACATCAATTGAGACAAGGGTCAGGTCTCTTTTTTTTCTTATTTGTTTTTTGATAGTCAAGGAGATGAAAAAAATAGCCAAAGTTTAGAACTAGCTGTTTTAGCCCTTTGTTGCACCTAAGGAAAATAAAGGTCTTATATATGATAATATAAATGATAAATTTTGGATGGATGTCAGGATGGATCTCTAATGTTCTGGGGTATATAACTTGGAAATGGGACCATCTACAATAAAATGTCATCAGATCAAAAATCATCCACATATGCCACTGATGCTACCTATTTAATTTCATAATTCCAGTTTAATTAAAACTACATCAAAACCTCGATTATCCGAACTAATTGGGAATAAAGGTTCGATTTACATAATGTTTGGGTTAAGTGTGATTTTAGGCGAGTTACTTCCATAGGTAATAGGCTTAATACAAATTCGTTCATTTTACGATTGGAGCTACAACGTCTGCAGATTCCAACAATAAACGAGAAACATTAAAAGGTTCGAATTAGCGAAGTTCAACTGCAATTAAATTATCGATTTAGATGTAACAAAGGTCTATAGGGTTCCATTGCAAGTTAGGTTCGGTTGAAAATTTAGCTATGGTTTATTTTAAACACCAGACTTGTTGCCACACATAAAATTAACTGCGGTTTTATTTTAACTGCAGTTAAAATTACAAAATTAACGTTTTTACTTCTGAAAAATATGGACAAATTTTACTTTTTAACATACATTTTTTTATGTACATTATGTTTGAATTGAAGTGTTGAGTATATATTTCAACTTGACATATTGTGGTGTTAACAAGGGATTCAGAAAATGGAAGTCTTCTGTTTTTCTAGAATATTGCTGAACTGATGAAAACTTGACTAATGAGTGGCTGTAAATTTGTTGTTTCTCTTTCTGGTTAAGTTTCCAATAGAGAGAATAACTGAGTAAGTGGGGAAAGAGGGGGGGGAGGGAAACTAGAGACAAAATGTGGTAATTTGCATATCTTAAATTGTGGATTTTCTATATCTCAAAATGCACCTTTCTTTCTTTGAATGTTTTCCTGTTTGTGGCAAATGGCGAATATGCTTTTAGCCCTTTTTTTCTTCTTCTTATTCCCCTAGATTCACCCAACAAATAGAAAGATATTAATCTTTTAAAAAAAACATTGCATCTGGTTAGTTGAATTTGCATACGAATTACACTAAGGAAGAGGAGGACAACGTTTGGGGGAGGGGGAAGATATTTGACTTTTGAGAAACCCCATTAAAAGAAAAGGACCCTATAATGGCCACATGCTTATAATATGGATGAAAGAAAGAAGAGACTTAAGTGTTTTTGGGTTTTTGGTGGTGGTGATGTTATTTGATGAGCAAAAGAGTTGAGATATATCTATCTCTCTCTCACTATCTCTCTTAGCTTTTATCTGTGATTGCTTTGCTCTCTCTCTCTCTCTCATTATGTAGAGAGAGAGAGATAGATGCCTTTGATCTTCCTTAAATGAATAAAGGCTTTTTATGTGGAGGTTTTTGTGTATAACCAATGTTAATAAGATGAAATCAACTGGCATTTGCAAACTTTTGAAACCATCATCATCATCATCATCATCATCAGTGGTCGACCTCTATCATTTGTAAAAATGGTAGTTTTCTCCATTTTCCTGAAGACCTTTTTTAACTACATTATCCTCCTCTTCCTCCTCCCCATCATTTCTAAACCCCTTTTTTCCCTCCTTTTCTTTAATAGACCTCCCCCATATATGTCCTTCCCCCACCCTATCCATTATGTAAACTTTTAATTGGCATATGTAATGAGGAGCTCCTTTTACAATGCCTACCTCTCTCTCTCTCTCTCTCTCTGATGATGCATTTTAGAGAGAGAGGAGGGGGGAGTTACAGTGCCAGGGTTTTTCAGATTTTTGGCTGCTCATATTAAATTCATTCATTTTATGAGCTACTAATTTGTCTCATTTTGGTAGCAGTTTATAGAGAACTCATAGAAAGGAAGAAAGATGGAAATACTGTATATTTTTGGTGTTATTTTTAGAGAGAAAAACAAGGGTTAATGGTAGGCCTATTTATTATTTGGTTGGCAAATGCCATTTGCTGTGAATGCTAGTAAAAGGTTCAAAATTCTGACAAAATATTAAAAAAAATATCTAAAAATATTTTAAAAATCAGTCACTTTTGCACCTGACAAAGTACAGTTCACTTACTAAAATATGTGGCAAGAAAAATTAACGCGCATGCGCTGCCACGTTACAATAGAAATTAACAAAAATCTACACAAACACTAACATAGTGGGCGCACTCTTTAATTTCCAATTATGCTATACATTATTTTTCTTATCATAGAAAACTTATACAAAGGTACACAAACACCTATAGATGGCGTTGGAGTCGCTTTTCAAGCCGCCATTTTCTTCTCGACATAAATAAGACTAATTGCATTTAAACACTTCTTGATTTTTAGCCATTTGGGGGGGGGGGGGGGGGGGGGGAATGGAATAAAAAATCTGACTAAATTTGAATTTGATACTTCTAGTATCAATTATGGAGCCTGAAAAAATGCCCTGAATGTCCTGAAAAAGGCCTCGACAAAGGCATTTTTCAGGACATTTAAAAATAAACACAATTTGGTCAGGGTTTTCTCAGTTTACTATGGTGCCAACTGATGGCGCTGTTCAAAGCAACTATTTTTTTTAATGTTTTATATCCACCTTGGGAAAATTTGTCCCACCCCCCCCCCCCCCCCCCCCCCCCCCCAATTTCCCATTTTTTTTTCGCTGTCAAAATACAACTTTTTTTTTTCTTCTCTGTGTGTGAAGTTGAATTTTTGAACCAACAGTAAGGTTGGTGGTTGTCAGAGGATGTATTTACTCAAAAGAATGTTGGTAACTTTTAAATTCTTAGGGCGTGGTTCTCTTTAAAAAAAAACTTCTTTATTTAGAAATATCGATATAAAAAATAACTGTAAAAGTGTATTTGGGTCCAAATTCAAGAAGAAAACTTTGATACTTTGAAATTCAACTTGAAATCTGCAAGAATAAGGTTCCAACCAGGGTCGCGTGATTTACACCATTGTGGTTAAAACCATGGTTTTAACCAAAGACAACGAATTTTATTTTCAGTCAATTGTACTGAGTCTATTTGGTTTTTAATATGCAATCAAAAATTAGACTTGATTCCCACAATATGCTTCACTACATAGGTCATACTGTGACTCATAAAGGTCATGGAAGTTTCAGAATGTAACTGAAGGTTTTATGTCTTATGTTTAATCAGTGCTGCACACTTACATTATTCAGACAATTTGGGTTAATCGAATTATTAGTTTAATTACTTTAATATTTATATTTCAATTAGTATTTGATCTTTGAATAAAAAAATGAAAATATGCATAATATGCAAAATGCAAAAATATACACTTCCCAGTGTGGCAGTGTCTTATAGTCAGTGCAGTATTTTTTTATAAAAAAACATTTTATGGTTTAAACAAAAGAAGAAAAAAAACAGGTTTAAACCAAAAAAACCAGGTTAATTTGTTTTTTTCCTTCAAACTAAAAAAAACGAGCCACCCTGGTTCCAACATGGGTACTAAATAGTACATAGCATTTGTTGTGTAACTTGTGTTGGAACCCTGTTTAGAGGCTTCGTGTTTGATATTCTAATGTCAAAGTTTTCATTAACTTAAGCCACAGTAGTTCTCTAAGAGGCTCTTGAGCATCTCAAGGCAAAATTTCAAGAAAAATACTTGACCTCTAAACTTTTAACTTGAACCCTTTGAACAGGGTTTTTATTATAGAAAACTCCCTGAGAACCGTGTTCTGAAGGGTTCAAGTTGAGGTTTAAGTGCTTACTTTTTCTTTTAATTTGAGCCACACAATGGCTCTCGAGAATCCCAAGACACAAATCCAAGATTAATATTTGATCTCTTAACTTAACTTTTGAACCCTTTGGAACAGTTTTCCATTTTTAGAAAAAAGAAACACCTTGAGAATCCTGTTTAAAGGGTTCAAGTTGAAGTTCAAGTGCCAAAGTTTCATCTTGAATTTAGACCAAAGTGATGTGGGAAATATTCTTTTGTCACCTTTTTTTTTTTTTTTTTGGTGAAAAAAAAGTTTTGGTTTGGTTTTTATGTTAGAAATGTCCCATTTAAGAGTAATTAGGCCTACAGGCAGTTGTAGTGGTCAAGTGGTCAGTAACAAATTACACGGGGATTTTCTCTCTCCTTTATAATGATAGCTTCCGGGGGATTTTATGTTTGTTTTCCGGGTAATAGAATCCCTATTTGCTGAAGTTGTTTATTGAGAAAGAAAGAGAGAGACATTTGGGGGTCCATTTGTAAAACTTGACTAATTCAAAATCAATTGTGTTTTTGTTTGTTGTTGTTATTGTAGTTTTGTTGTCCATTTGTACAAAAAAGTATTATGGACTTTTAAGACATTGCTAACCTCTAGGTGGCACTGAGTGTCTCATTTCTACCTGTTTAGAAGAAGAAAAAACAGGTAGAAACCTTAAATTTTGGTTAAATTTTCAATGATAAAGCCATGTTTCCATTGGGGTGAAAATCATAGAAAGCCCACATTTCAAATCTAAAACAGGATACTTTTTGTAATGAAAACCTTTCCTGAGGGTTGAAGTTGAAGTTTAGGTGGTATTTTAAACACCTAACACCTCATTTTCATTATTAAAGTTAACAGTAGTTAAAATAATACACACAGTTCATTTTTGAGTGGAAGTAATAACAAACAAACGTGGTTAAATTAACCAAAGATAATTTTTATCAACGATGGAGTTAACACGTTGTGGAAGTTGTTCCATAATTCAAGAAGAAAACTTTAACTTGGACCCTCAAAACAGGACTCCAGTACAAAAAACCTCTCTTGAGGTTTGAAGTTCAGATGCTACATTAATTGCTGTAATCTTTTATAAAAATTAACTGTAGTTAAAATAATAACCACAGTTAATTTGTGAGTGGAAACAATTACAAACAAACAATTTTTTTTTATTAATCGCAGTTAAAGTTACCAACAATGGAGTTAACTCAATTGCATTTATATACAACGTGGTTAACCACATTAATGATGGTTAAAATATCGATTCCATGCTTTGAACACACATATTATGGCTATAAGGCCTTGTTTCCACTGGGATGAAAATTTGAACCTTTTTAAAATTTAAACAACGTTCAAATTTTCGCCCCAGTGGAAACAAAGTCTAACCAGTGTTTATTTCAATAAAATTCTTGATAATAACTGCGACGATAATTACTTTTTTGTGTGGACACTTCATAAATTCATTATTATTAGAGGCTAGAAAATTATAAAGAAAATCATGTAATAGTAATTTCATAATGATGATGATGATGATATCTTTTAAAATAAACGTTTTATTGCCCTCAACTCTTCTCAACAAGTTTCAAGTTAAAAGTAATCCAATTTTTTTTAAAGACTTGTCATAAAACGTTTATTTATTTAAATATATTTTCTTATGAAATTGTTTTATGTGAGTGTTATTGTTCTTCTAGTCTCCTAATAATGAATTTATTCTTAAAAAGTCACTTCTGATTTTACTAAAATTTGTTAATGATTGATTTTTTTTTTAGTGGAACCACACTTTGGTTTTTTTTTGTGTGGTGGTTTTGACATAAAAGCAAACAGGATCTTGAATTTTAAGACATTAATTAATGTGTTGTTTGGTTGTGAAGACTAGAAAAATTGGTTGTTTTAATCTTATGTGATTAGAGGTTAGAAGTTAATCTGACAAAGTTAAAATGTTGTTGTTCATTTGGAGGAAGATTAGTAAGCCAATCATAGAGAAACACTGAGGGGGAAGAAGCTCTTTCAGAAAAAAAAAGCCTTTCTACTCTTCTTCACTTTTTACCAAAGGTTTGATATGAAGTTTGGCACTTGAAACTTCAAACTTGAAGCCTCTGTGTAGAGGGTTGCAATATAGAAAGAAAAAACCCCTGTTTAGAGGATTCCAACATAGGAAAAAAAACACCTGTTAAGAGAGCATTTATTAAAACTGGATTTTAATTTGTTTGAAACCTGTTCAGAGAGGTCAAAGTTGAAGTTCAAATGTCAAGTCTAATTCTTGAATTTGGATCTAGGCCTAAATATTAGAAACTTGCTAAAACAATGGGGGGAGAAACTTATGTGTTCACGTTTTTAGAAGCTGTCTTATGAAAAATTAAAAGTTTGTTAGAGACTGGAATAGGAATTGAATGTTTTTTATATTTATTTTATATATTATATTATATAATAATATTTTAAATTGAAATACTAAATCAATATTTTGTCAAATAGTTTATATAAATTATATTTAAGTATTAACTCAATATTTTCAGATTATTAACTGAATAAATTGAATTCGACATATTGTTTGTTTGTCCTTCGCAGGGCTCTGTAGAACACGTTTATTATTTAAATGCATTTAAATTATCAGGTGTGTATTAGGTATTACAGTGTAGTTCACTTTTAATATATTTTCGAAGTTGCATAATCGTTGAATCATTAGGTATTTTACAACAAAAAATTATTAAAGCAACTGAAAAGTAATTAAAATGAACTGTAAAGTAATTAAGATTTTTGACAAAAAAGTAATCAATTACAATAACAAAATTACATGTTTTAAAATTACTGAAATAAAATACTGAAAAAGAAAAATTAATTTCATTTACAGTAATTCATTATTGTTTGGCAAATTACCACGGTGGCTGGTTTTTTTTTTTAGTTTGAAGGAAACAACCAAATTAACCCGGGTTTTTTGGTTTAAATCTGTTTTTTTTTTGGTTTAAACCATAAAATGTGTTTTTTTATAAAAAAAAATAACTACATTGACTATAAGACACTGCCACACTGGAAAGTGTATATTTTTGCATTTTGCATATTATGCATATTTTCATTTTTTATTCAAAGATCAAATACTAATTGAAATATAAATATTAAAGTAATTAAACTAATAATTCGATTAACTGAAATCGTCTGAATAATGTGTGTGGGCAGCAGTGATTAAGATCAAACATAAAAGACCTTTATGAGTCACAGTATGACCCATGTAATGAAGCATATTATGAGAATCAAGTCTTAATTTTTGTTTGCATATTAAAAACCAATAGATTCAGTACAATTTTCAAAAGAAGTTAGTTGTCTTTGGTTAAAACCACACCACCCTGCAAATTACTTCCCACCACTGTAAATGCATTTACTGTAACCATTTTTTTACTAGTAGTATTTTTTTAAACATGAAATGGGGTGTTTTCTAACTACTATCCTTTTACAACTAAGGTATTGCAAAGGTAACTGAGTGAGTGAGAGAAGTCCACCTGAAAAGGTGCAACGCAACTACTTTTTCCTGGAACTGACCAACAAGTCAAGTCCTTTTTTTCCTTGACAAAATAATTTTTATGAGGTTTTGTTACATTGCTTGTAGCTATAAATAATAAGACGAAATCATTTTTTTTCATCATATATATATATATATATATATATATATATATTTTAAAGCCTTATTATGAGATATATATAATCTGGCAACTGCTAATTAACAATTAACCTTTCAATTATTTTTTTCTTTCTATAAAAGATTACATTTTTTTTTTTCTTGTTCATTCCCCCCCCCCCCAAAAAAAAATAAATAAATAACATGAGAAATTTTTGTTTTTCTCTAGTATGAATTTAACTTGTTTTGGTTGATTCTAAATAAATTAAAGGGTATGGGAGTATTTTTTTGATGAACAAAATGGCGCCAATAAAGCGCATCAGGACTGAGGAACCAACCACCAAAAAATGTTTTGCTACCTTTAAAGAAAACTACAAAGCAGTGAAATAACAGGCATGTAAAGACAGGGAGATACAGTCGTTTGCCCCGCCCTTTAATGAGCGTCAGACCAAATATCAAACCAATTGTAAATTGAAAAGGGCGGGGCATGTGACGTCAGACAACATAACAAACCAATTAGAAGTTGCCGTTCCTCATAAAACAGGAGGAGCAAACGACTATCTTACTGTCTTTACTTGCCAGCCCTTATATCCTCTTGGTGGGCGGGGCATAGAATAATTCCTGTCTTTACTTGCCTGTTTGAAATACTTTCACAATAAAAAAAAGTGCCACCTAGTGAGGTAGGTGTACCATGAAATAGAAATTGTACAGCAAAGTACTGTAACATTTGTTTAGAAGTAAAAAATTAATGTATTCGGACAGTGTAACCCTCATGCTAGATGAACTTCAGTGGAAATCGCTAGCAAACCGTAGAGCTGAGCAGAGTCTTGTGCTTCTCGAACACGTGCTAGCTCCAGAGAACAAAGCATTGTTAGGTGGCATTCTTACTCGAAACCCACTTATACATAGAAATGGCCATCCAAAGCCAATCCTGATGTCATCTTTTGTGGTCTTTCTTTCCAAATGTATTTTCGACTATGGAATTCTTTTCCTGAAGATAGTTCTGCATTAAGAATTCATTTGACAATGATTTGGTCTAAGCTTTGTCTAAATGACAATCATTTATGATTGGGACTCATTTCCCCTCATGTCACATGGCTCGCTAGTTGATTATAGATATACTTGCATGTGGCAGAGGGGATAATTCCAAAATCCCAAATCATTAAGGCTGGCCTTTTAGACAAAGTTTTGAATGCAAAGAACCAGTTCAGAGGGTTGAAGTTCTGTAATTTGCACATAATTTGAGTTGTTTCAGTAGTCGAACTACAGAAGTAGCTGAAGTCGTTCTGTAATAGTTCTGCTGACATTTTCAAAGGTTTTCTACGAATTTTAGTTGATTTTGTATGAAGCATAAGTTTTCACTTCAAAAATGGCCATTTTTCTAAGGGAAAAACTTCTCGGAAAAATCCGTTATTTTTTTTTTGTGCACAAGACCTTAAGTAAGATGGCGCTCAGTAAGATGTTTCAAACTTCAAAGTAGAAATAGAAAGTTTGAACACAGAATGTTTGCTAATTTTTTTTTTAAAAAAAGAAATGCAAACAATTGAGTGTATAAAGGTTGGGTATTGAACCACCACCAAATATAAAAATGTGTGAGACACCAGAAGAAGGAGTTTTTTTTTTAAATGTGGTGGTCGCACTTTGAAGAATGGTGTCTGGCGCCATTTTTCTTTTTTAGAAAACTTTGTGAGTGTGTGAAGAGCCATAAGAATCTTATGTTGACACCAGTGTGTGTGTCCTCTGACATAATGGTGTACAATGGCTGTCTCTTTGCCAAGTTTTCTTGATGGGTGTGGGTTTTTCATGTTGAATAAGAAGGAGAATTAAGAGGAGAGGGAGGGTAGAAGAGTATAAAGGTGGAGGGGGGGAGGGGAGGGGGGTGACACAAAGCCCACCAACCTGGGTTTTCTATTTTGAAGTGTAACAAAAAAAAAAAAAGAAAATAAGTTCTGGAACTTTTGTGTCCATTTTTTGTTTAAGAAAAATAGTAGAAAACTTTCTTTTTTATTATTATTTTCATGAGAAAAGCTGATCCTGTTTTTTGGTGGTGGGTTGGAGGAGAGGGTGAGGGGATGATCCGGAAGTGGAATGTAACACTGGTGTTCCACTTTTTGTTGTTTTCAACACCCCTTGTTAGTTTTTTTTTTCTTTTTCTTTTAAGTTATAATATTGAGAAAGGGTTATGAAACCGGGTCGCATTCGATTATTATTATAAAAATAACAACAACAACAACAACAATAAGGAAAAATGTTTTGTTGTTTTCTCTTAAATTTTATTTTTCTTCTCTCTCTCTATTTTCAAAGGTGGTATTAGTGGACGCCCAAAATTATTTAGCCTATGGCCACCAAAAAAAAAATGTCTGAATTTTTTCACGATTTTTTGTATGAGTGCAAACTTGAATTTGAACTTTGAACTACATTTGTCTTTTTTTTTAGTATAATTCGCTTCTGAATGTAAGACCTACTACTGATGATGATTTTTATGAAAATTATTTTTGTTGTTTTGTGGTGGTATAGCTGAAATGAGAAAGGGGGTTTGGAAGTTTAAAAAAGCAATATATTCATTCACCCTGGTTAAATTTTACAGCAAGATTTAATGCTAGCAATGAGATAAATGAGGCTTCTTATTAAAGCCCCTTATCATACTAGCAACTTTTAATGCAACTTTCATTACCGGTTTTATCGTTACCAGTATTACCGGTCTATTTTGTTACATCAGTATTAACGGGTAAATTGATTTTTCAATACCGGTTTTTCCGTAAAAAGTTTTATATTAATTTGTATAAAAAGAATTGACCAACCCAGTGTTGACTCCAAGAAAGCATTCTCTGCTGTGGACTCTCTCTGGTCACAAAGATCCCCTTCATTTTCATCAGATGAAAGCATTGACATGCTATGTTTTTTGAAACCCCCAAAAAACCAATTAATTAATAATTATTGAAGACTTATTTATTTTGTTTCTATTATTGGACGTCAATGGAGTTAAAACTAATTTTTCCAAAGTTTTTAACAGTTTTTTTTTTAAAAGTTAGAATTTGAAAGATTTGAAAGACGAAAAAAGCTTTGAAGATTCGAGTTTTCGAATCTCGAATATTTTTTAAGATTCGCGGGATTCGAATGTCTCACACATCGATGGTGTTACTGGGAAAGCTCTACAAATGCTTCGTTTTAGTCCAAGGACATTGAGCACCTGCCCAGCACAAGTTTAAAACAATTGCCTATCAAGCATTGGTTCGGCCTCATCTTGAGTATTGTTGCAGTGTATGGAATCCTCACTCTGCACACTCACTCATTCTGTTGAAATGGTTCAGCATAAGGCAGCTAGGTTTGTTTGTGGCAGGCACAAATTTACAGATAGTGTCACTGAGATGCTTTCAGTGCTACAATGGCATAGTTTGGCACATTGCAGGGCTGAGTTAAGTTTGAAATTGTTTGGAAAAATGACACGTGGTGGTTGTCCTAAACCGCAGTCCAGTGATATTCATAAAGCACTATATATGGGCAGGACTGACCACTCTAAGAAAATTAGGGAGAATCGGGACGAACACAAGTTGGCTCCACCCTTTTTATGACGACCGGCAACTTCTAATTGGTTGGTTATAAAGTTTGACGTCACATGCTCTGCCCTTTTCAGCGTCGAACCACACAACAAACCAATTAGAAGTTGCTGGTCGTCATAACAAGGGCGGAGCCAACTTGTGTTCATCCCGATTTCTAAATGCTTGTTTCATATTATTGGTCTTTTTTCCCCTAGAGTTATTAGACAATGGAACTCTCTTCCTGAGGCAGTTGTGAATGGGGATAATTTTGTTTTGTGGGATTGACAATTGTATATTCATTATGTTTTTTATATATCTGCATGCATATGTGCTTGACAATGCTTAATGCTGCATGTGAACTTTTATGTTCCTCTGCCATAGGCCTATTTGGCTGCTAGCAGAGTACTAATTGTAATTGTAATTCCCTACAAAAAAACGAATCCTTCTGTATATGAGGCATGTGTATATTCTGTTTAGAGCTGCCATGCCATGTTTCACGAGAAAAGAAAAAAAACCCACAACGGCCATATTTATAAAATTAAAAAAGCTTGACTCAAATAATGACTTAAGACAAATTCTCAATAGACAGAGAGAGAGAGAGAGAGAGTCCAATTCAAAAGTTTTTACAAGTTCATTTCCTGAAAGGTTATCTCAGTTTGAGATGTGTGTGTGTGGTTTGAATTTTTTGAAATGAATTGAACAAATATCTTGAGGTTATGAACGTGTTTATGATTCAGTCTGATGTTGGAGAACACAGTTGAAATGATTTTGAGGACCAAATTCAAGAACAGGATTTAAATTTTCTTGGTCAGGATTTTTTTTTTTTTAAATGTTGGAATGAATATTTTTGCTCAGAGGGTTTAAACCGCACAAGTTGAGGTTCATTTTACCAGCCACCATTTTGAAGCCTCCACAAATAATGGCGTCCTAGGCAATCGCCTAGTGGTTTAAGAGACTACATAGCAAAATTACTTTGAAAAATCTTCACAGAGAGCGCTGGCATCGTTTTTCTATTGAGCCCATAGACACAATGTTAAATAAAAAACGTTAATTTTGAAAATACAAAGTCGCGGCGGCAATACGTTTAGATCTAAGTATTGCAAGATACATTGTCAATATATAATGGGTACAATTCTTAATCTTGTTGTTTTTCAAGTCTTATTATTCAATTTCTTACACAAAATACGGGTTTATTAATTTATTACAAATAACAAATTTTAAATTGGATGAGAGAAGAAGAGGCCTTCAAAATTTAAATAAAACGACCTTAACATTTTATGCTCTGAATGATTCTTAATTAGTTTAACGACTTTTTTTTTTAGAGAGAGTGAGTGAAGATGTATGTATATAGGTTAACCCCTTTTTTAAATTTTCTTCTATTCTTTATTATGTTTTTTTTTGTTGTAAGTTATAACTTATAAGGTAAAAGTTGTTCTGAAGAAAAACTTTTGAGCGTGATTTTCTTTCATGTGAAGTTCCTGTTGTGATGATGATGATGATGTTGATGTTGATGATGAAAAAGGTTGTTTTTGATATTTCTTCTGAATTCTTTTTTTTTTCAGAAAAAAAAATTACTTTCAAATGTTTCCATTGGTCAAGGGCATCTTTCATTTTGGTCATATCACGTTTTAAAAGTTCAAATAAGATTATATATCCAATTTGTCTTTTTGTTTCATGCAAAAAAACAAAATACATTTTATATCAGGCACAAATTCAAGAGGGATTATTGGGCCATATTGGCACTGTTGGTTCTCAACACATGGTCTCTTGTGTATAGGTGCACTGTGTAGGTGTACACAGGCTCAAGGTATAAAAGCCCGTGCCTCAATTAATCTGGGGTCCATTTACTGATTTACGAAACTGAAACTACTCGCATCAAATGATCCCGTTGGCAGTTTTATATTTACACTATGCATAGCCAACTCAACTAGTTGATGTACATTAAACAGATAACATTGTTCAACTGATCATCTATCTCATCTTGCCTGTATTTATTTCTTCGCAACAACTATTGGATGTTACATTGACAAGCAGTCTGTTTTGGAAGCATGCTTTGTTTTTGTCAATGATCATTGGGTACTTGCCCTGAGCTTGCTTACAATGTGCTGATTCTACCCCTCATCTGGAGTATCGCTACAGTGTGTGGA
The DNA here is from genome assembly GCA_036925085.1 of Brachycybe producta. Taxonomy (NCBI): domain Eukaryota; kingdom Metazoa; phylum Arthropoda; class Diplopoda; order Playtdesmida; family Andrognathidae; genus Brachycybe; species Brachycybe producta. The sequence continues at coordinate 546,768 of JAUPFP010000073.1, forward strand.
ATCCGCACTCTGTAGCTTTAACTCCAGCAGTGGAAATGGTCCAGCATAGGGTAGCGAGATTTGTCTGCAGCAGATATAAGTTTTACCGATAGTGTTACTGAAATGCTGGTCAGGCTTCGTTGGAATAGTTTAGCTCATTGTAGATCAGAAATTAGTTTATGTACGTTTAAGAAAAGTGTACGTGGTCAGTTTCCCAAACCAGAGTCTAGTGATATTTGTAAATCATTGTATGTGGGAAGGGGTGGCCCCACTCAAGAAAAATTAACAGATTTTTGCCAAGACTAACTCTTATTACTGGTCTTTTTCCGAGAGTTATACAACAATGGAATGCTCTTCCTAAACAGGCTATAGATGATGGCATCTTGCAGCACTTGGATCTTAAGATCCCTCTGTTATAGGCCAACTGGCTGCTTGTAGAGTATTTTTTTGTAATTGTAACTACGAGTCTATGAAATCTGTGAGAATGGTCCCCCAGCACCAAGTTCGATCAGGTCTACATATATAATTCTAAGCAAATCTAAGGTAGTTCCTGCCCGCAATAAAGAGAGTTCTGACCTGAGTCCCGTAACAGGAGCTCAAAATCCTGTTACATTGAGTAAGAGCACTCAATGTATCTATGTTGGAGCCCTGTTTCTCAGAGGCTTTTTCAAGTTGCATTTGGGCCAAACATTCCATACAGAAGGGTGTACTTGAAAATATTCAGTTCACTGTTTAAGGTGTTTCAGCTTACCAGACTAAACAACATTAATCGAAAGTGTCTTATAAACTAGAAGAGTAAAGGAATCACATTGAAAGGGATATTTTCATGATATTTTTATTTTACAAACAGTATTAAAATATTTATTAAAATTAATATTATTATTATAAAAATTAATATAAATATTATAAACTGACATAAAGTAAAACAAAAAATTGAGGTGAAAAATCAAGATGGCGTATTTACAACACTCATACAAAGTTAATTTTTAAAGATATCAACATGAAAATCGTCTTTAGTGATTTAATTACTCTTCTAGTTTCTAAAGTTTCTGCTGAATGTTAGAATTCTAGAAGAAATTTTATATGAAAAGTGAAGAAAGTTTTAAAAGTATTTAAATTTAAAAAAAAATTTCAGAAAAAAATTCTGGTTTCCAGTTATTTTGCTTTTTTTTTTTTTTTTGGAAATTTTAAAAAGTTTGAAAATTTTTCAGAATTTCCTGCAGATTTTGTTTTTTCTTCTTCTAGAAAGTTGAAAAACACCTTGTAATATAATGTATAATAATATTCCTTATGGCAAGTAGCATTCTCTCTCATATATGACCTCTGACCTCTATCTTTTTTTTTTTGTTTAATCCCCTCTCTTCCTTGAATTTTTTTTTAAAAAAAGAAGATTCTAAAGTGAAGACTCCATGACGGCTAAAATATGGTTGTTATAGAATCATTTTTGGCGTTAATTGCTTCATCTGTTTTTGACGTCAACTAAAGAAAGAAATTTAGGATGGTGGGGGGGGGGGGGGGGGTTTGGCCCTCGCAAAAAAAACGTGGGCTTTAATAAAAGGGGGAAAGATAGAATTTTACATCCAATCCGTAATCATGAAGTGGTCAGTGGTCAGTTTTTTTTTTGCTTTTCATCAAAAAAAAAAAAGTAAATGCCAACAATATATATATTTTTTGTTATTTTCAAGGAGAACACACAAAAAAAATTCCTCTTCATCCTTGTACCAGATTTTTTTTTTTCTATTCTTGAAGACACAAAAACGAAAACTGGTTTCTTCAGAGTCAAATCCAAATGTCTTATATTATAAGAAGTTGAGCAATAGACAGAAAGGGAGAGAGAGAGAGAGATAAAGAGAGAATATATAAAAGAGAGAGACAGAATGAGAGAGATGTTAAGAGGTTCCCATTTGTCTTCTTATTTGGACTTCAACTTTTCCAGTTTTTATGGTTTTTTACTGTCATGTGTTGATGACAAAATGGTGTCATCTCGAGAAATCAAGAAACAAACAACCATAGGCCCAAATTCAATAAGATAACATAGCATTTAAACTTATACCCTCTGAACAGGGTTCCAACATAAAGTAAAACCTCATTGGATTTCAACTTTTCTAGTTTTTATGGTTTTTTACTGTCATGTTTCGATGACAAAATGATGTCATCTCAAGAAATCATGAAACAAACATTGGCCCAAATTCAATAAAATAACTTGGCACTTAAGCTTACATGTATACCCTCTGAACAGGGTTCCAACATAGAGTAAAACTTCATTCGATTTCAAACTTTCTAGTTTTTATGGTTTTTTAATGTCATGTTTCGATGACAAAATGGTATCATTTCGAGAAATCAAGAAACAAACACAAGTTTAAATTCAAGAAGATAACGTGCTACTTGAAGTGCATCTTGTGAGCCCTTTGAACTGGGTTCTAACATAGAGAAATAAAACTATTGTTATTATCTTTTACCAGGTTTTTTTTTGTTGCTTTATTGGTATCATGCTCAGAGGGTTCAAGTTAGTTTTTTTTTGTCAAAATTGCCTTCATGAATTTCATTTCATTATAAATATTGCTTGAACAGTTGAACATACATTTAGTATTAACAAAATGGTCAATTTTGGTCACTTTCTTAAATGAAACACAATGGTGTCAAAAGATTTGTTACCAAATAAAAAAAAATGAACAACTGGACAGTCAGTTAGCAACTCAGGTCAGAGACCTCATCAAAAAAAAAGCAGCAAAAACACAAAATTAGTTACATTATTCAATTTTATAAAAAAAGAAATTAAGAAAGTGGATTGGTAAAATGAAAGATATCTTGCAAAATAAACTTTTTATATAAAAGTTTGAAAAATTCACATTTAATACTTTGAAGTTAAGTCAAAAATCATCAAAATGAATGTTAAATTTTGATAAATTACTTTGCCATGAAGGCCTATGGCAGAAGGACCAGAGTTCAAATGCAACAATACAAAAATGCATTGTCCAACACCACCAGCAAGTACAGGGTGGCCCAAATGTCATCACCCTATTTGAAAAATGCCGCCATTTTGTTTTAAAACATTATCTGTCATTATTTTGTTGACAGTTGTGGAGCCACAGTAGTGCGAAATTCATTATGAACACCACGGAGAACACACCACGTGAACACGTGCAGAAATTGTGACTTATTTCTATTCAAAACATTTTATGTCACGTGTTGATGACATGCACTGGCCACCTGGGTCACCCGATTTAAAAGACAGGCATCTCTGCCCAGCACTAACTTTTCGTTTACTCCGCCCTTTTATGAGCGTCAGACCAAATATCAACCAATTAGAAGTTGAAAAGGATGAGACATGTGCCATCGGACCAAGTAAACTAACCAATTAGAAATTGATGACGCTCATAAAAGGGTGGGGCAAACGAAAAGTTAGTGCTGGACAGAACTGCCTGTATTTTTATTAAAAGCCCAAGACTTCTTTTTGTATTGTAGCTGTTATCAGTTGATGCAATTTGTCAGAAATTTATATATTTTCATTATAATAATATATATTTCAAAATAAACGTTTATAAAATTCGAAATGACTGCAATTTTTGATTATTGTGTTTTTTTGATGTCGAATCTGGAAACAGTTGAAACTTGTCATTTATAAACTTCAATAAGGAGTTTTATGTAATAAATATTGTAAAAAAAATCTTTATTTCTATTCATTTACTATTCTAGTTTCTACCAAACATGTTTCTAACAAACATTATTGCATTGTGGTAAAAAAGGCTGCAAAAAAAAAAGAAGAGAAAACAGTAGCAGATTTTACAAAGATTACAAATGATGATAATGTGACAATAAGAATAAAATTCTTCTTCTTTTTCTTCTCTGTTTGAAGTTTAAAGATAGGAAGAAAAAAAAATGAAACAGAAAGAAAATAGTCGAGAATTTCTATGATGTTGATTTTTGACAAGGTAAAAACCGCTAAGGAATTTTGACATACCCAACTTGCACAGCATGGAGGCCCCCACATAGAAGAAAAAGAACAAAAACAGCAGGAAATTTCACAGCATGATTTCACTTGTAACTTATACTATCAGATCTAAGAGAGAAGAGATGGCTTTTCAAATAGGTTTTCATTTAATTCTCCTTTCCATTCCATTCCATTCTTTTCTGGCATGTAGATCATCATCATCATCATCATCTACTGTTAAATTTTCCAATGTCTGTAACTCTAGACATTGGATTGGTTTATGTATTTAAAGAACCTGTTCTATTGCCTAAATGATCTTCAAAGGTGCGTGTGTCTTGTCTGTCTGTCTGGTCTTGTCTTTACTGACATGTTTGAGTTGGTTTCCTGTGTGTGTGTGTGTGTGTGTGTGTTTGTTTCCTTTTTTTTGCAATTATATCTTCTGGAGCCCACTGTGTCCACTTTTAGGGCATAACTGTCCAAATTAGGAACTTGTCTACAAGGGGCACGAAAAAATCTCGAGACTATCGGATGTGTTTTGTAAAACATAGTATTCTAAGGGGTGTGTGACATTTGCCCTAAAACCATTTGCCCTAAGTGTGAGCCTTAGTGTAAATTTACGTCATTCGGCGTTTTTTTTTGTGCACCTGCAGCACACAGAACCTATTTAACATACTCCACCAAAAGACACTAAATTGTATGACAAGAAAGAACAAAATGTCCCTTTAGGGCAAGTGGTTTTAGGACAAATGATCCTTTAGGGCAAATGTCCCTTTAGGGCGAGTGGTTTTTGGACAAATGTCCCATTAGGGCAAGTGGTTTTAGGGCAAATGTTCCTTTAGGGCAAGTGGTTTTAAGGCAAATGTTTTTTAGGGCAAGTGGTTTTAGGGCAAATGTTCCTTTAGGGCAAGTGGTATTAGGACAAATGTCTCTTTAGGGCAAATGGTTTTAGGGCAAATGTCCCTTTAGCACAAATGTCCCTTTAGGTTAAGTGGTTTTAGGACAAATGTCCCTTTAGGGTAAGTGGTTTTAGGACAAATGTCACTTTAGGGCAAGTGGTTTTAGGACAAATGTCCCTTTAGGGCAAGTGGTTTTAGGGCAAATGTTCCTTTAGGGCAAGTGGTTTTAGGGCAAATGTTCCTTTAGGGCAAATGGTTTTACAACAATTGTCTCTTTATGGCAAATGGTTTTAGGGCAAGTGGTTTTAGGACAAATGTCCCTCTAGGGCAAGTGGTTTTAATACAAATATCCCTTTAGGGCAAGTGTCCATAGTGCAAGGGTATTCAGGGCAAATATCTATATCCCCTTATTACTATCTGCTGTTATTGCTTTTCGTTGCTTTCGTTTGTTACCCTTTTTGAGTAAAGTCGTAAAGGACATTCTGTTGTAGGCTTGAGTACCATCTCAGGCAGGCATGCTAGCCAGGAACCAACGTAATGCCAACCGTTAGCCAGTTGGTGTTTATATAAAGATGTTGGCATAATGATCTGGCCAACATTGTGTTTGAAAGTTGGTTTCACTATTGGCTCAATGGCCCAATGATTGCTGAACCTGTCATCAATGACTGATATGGTTTTGGGCCAACATTAAGTGGGCCATTGTTGGCCAATATTAAATGGGCCAAGTGCTGAGCCAATAGATTGTTGCCAACTGCCCAACATTGCCAACAATAAATTCGTACATTGGGCCAACATGTTGTGCTACTTCTTGGGATAGTACATACTACATGAAGCAATTTGCAATTGCAACATCAAGTTAGCTACAAAGATGGGAGGCATCACTACAGAGATTGGTCATTTCTAGGGCTCGGATTTTTATGCAATATCAATGCAAATGTTTCTCAATTTGTGGCTCCATCCAAGTGCCAATTGTGAAGTAATGATTATTTGACAATCGATCATCATTAGAGCAGCTGCAAATATGCTTTTTCTAAAAAGTTCTAGCCTCTAACCAGTGTTTTTGATTGAAAAAAAATCATAATTGTTGGTTGATCTAAACATGGGATTGTCACTTCACAATTGGCTCTTTGAGCCACATATTGAAAAACATTTGATTGATAATTGCATAAAAATCCGAGGGCTAGTTCTTTCCAAACACAAGCCTTATATGTGTATGTTATTCCTGTGTGGTAGTTTCTTGTCTTTTGGTTTCAGTGACAACTGTTTCTTGTGTCTTTTATGTTTTTGTGTCACTCTTATGTTGTCCTGTTGAGTGTTGTTTAAAAAAACCTGTCATTAAAAACAGTCTGGTTGAATTAAAACTGCATTTTCGATGGGTCAATTGGGGTTTTTTGGTTTGTATTCTTGAGAATATTGATAACAGAATGAAGAAGAAGAGGTTTGACAGAAACACATTTTGGGGTGTAACTTTGTTATAACTAGAGCTCGGATTTTTATGCAAAATATGAAAGCAAATATTTCTCAATTTGTGACCCAAGTGCCAATTGTGAAATCATCATCTTCACCATTAGAGTAACTTGCAGTTATTGGTTTTTTTCTAATAAATAAAACACTGGTTAGAGAGTAGAATTCTCTAGTTGACAACTAATAGCATTAGGACATCTAGCCTCTCTAACCAGCCTTTTTTATTAGAAAAAAAACAAAACAATTGCAGTTTACTTCACAATTATCCCATTGGGCCACAGATTGAGAAACATTTTGCTTGATATATATTGCATACAAATCCGAGCCCTAGTTATAACTGTACAATCCAATCAAATAGAATAAACTGTTCTATTGGTTTGTAACAGTGTTTAAGATTCCCTCACTATTATAACCCTCGTTCAACCCCTGAAAAATAATATAAAAAAAACCTCAATGGAATCCCATTTGAAGACAGTTTTTTTTGTTGGTTCCTCCAAAAGGTTCAGTGGACTTTTTTTTTTAATATCCCTTCTTTCTTTGTGTCATTCAAGTGAAGTTTTGCCTTGAGGGTCTATATTTATACCACTCCTTGTATATATATATATATATACCATTATATAATGTCAAGGTTTTCATGTCCATCATTTTTTTAAGGGGAAGAGGGTGGATTTATATTAGTGGGTGGTTGTAAGATTAGAGAAGGGATTGTATGTGTGTGTGTGATGGGTGGAGGGAGGGGGAGGAGAGATTATATGGCACCACAGAGAGAGAGTGTCCCTGAAGATAAAAGTTGAAGAGGACTGTTTTAAGGTGTGGTCATTTTGCACCTGAAGATCTGATAAGAATTTTATGGTGTTTCTTTCTCTCCCTCCCTCCCACCACCCTCCTTCTCTTCTCATCTCTTTTAAGTTTCTTTATGTTGTGGATTTTACACTTTACAAGATGGCTGCCAGATTAGCAGCAGCCATTTTTTTAAAGCATTAAGATATTTTTGATTGGATGGAATTTGGAAGTTGGGAGTGTTTTATTTTTGAACAAATAGGACCAAAGTAAAGGTTCACAGGTATTCTGATGTGTAAGGCAAGCAAGTATCTATATTTTTTTTTAATCAAAGAGGCTGGTCAGAGGCTAGAGTTAACTTAACAACTCTGATTTAGCTTTTACTCATGAGGCTACAATGCTGAATGAGACCCATAACGGTTTCTAAAATGTTGCCAGTTGGAGAGATACTTGAACTGAGCCTGAAAACTTCAGGGGCTTGTCATCAAAATTTATGATAAATACGGTCATAAGCAAGTAATATCTTATGACAGCCACTGTCTTTTGAAAACACACACTTGCGGGGTTCTAGAGTTGTAAAGGTTTGCATTTGAAACAAGTACATAAAATGCATGGTTACTGCAGAAGGACAAAGCAATTTTCAGCCATTTTCTAATAGAAGTTATTGTAAATGTCCACTTGGTAAAGATGCATCATGGGTAACGCATTGTAATTGATGCCTAAATGGCTGCTGCTGCCATTTAATCTGTAAGTGCTGTTGATGCTAGAAGGTGACATTCTCCTTTATATAGTTTTTCATCATGTCATTTGCAACAAAACTAGGCGTTTTTCAAAATGTTGTGCCTGCAGGACTTAATGGCAGGTTGCAACTTCATTTCAATTCCAAAGTTTTCTTGGAAAAAAAAAAGATTGAGAGTTGAAATAATGTCAACATGTTTTAAATGCTGTTAATGGCTGCCACAAGTGTTGAGACCCCCGTTGCACATGATGCGTGCACTTGTCACATACTTGTCATCTTGTATACCTGAGACATATAAGGGCTTTTTAAAAAAAAACAAAAAAACAAAACAAGACAAAATGTGGGTTCAAAGGTGAAACTATGTGACATATGTGCACTCTGCATCATGTAGAACCGGCCCTTATAACAATTCTTGCCGTTGAGTATGATATAAAATTCAGTGATGTGGCTGACAGCAGGAAATAAAAACGGCTGGTCCTATAGAAAGAATTTTTCTATAGTATGCAATTTTAAGCCCTTTACTTATACAATATATAGGAATAATACAACAACAACATACAGCACATAATTTAAAATGAAACAAATTTGATTAATTTTAATTGGTTTAATTTGTGGGATCTTACCTGTAATTTGTTGCAAACACACACAAAAAAAATATTCTTGTCATTTTAAAGAAAAGAAAAAAAAAAAAGGCCCTTTGAAAAATACATATAAAAAAACAGAGAAAACTTGTGTCCATTTCTAGTAAATAAAAAGAATATATTAAATCTGGTTTTTCGGCACAAACAACGCAGCACAAACAAACAATTCCCGTGGTGGTGGAAAAGTGGACCACACTTTTGGCCACTTTTTTTTTTTATAAATAAATATAAAAATTAATAAAGTTTCTGCCGTGAAGGCCCATACCATACTCGGTTGATTTTCGTTTTGGATGTCTTGCATTGTTGCATCATATATATATATATATATTTTTTTTTTTGATGGAAGGTGGCTTGTGGTGTATATATATGTTTGTCTCTCTTAGAGACTAGAGTAGACTTTTACGGCACATGCCAAGTGTTTGCCGCTTAACGCGGTGTCCTTCCGAAAGACCCCCGTGTTTTTCTCTCTCTCTCTCTCTTTCTCTGTTCGTTTTTAGCGGTCGACGTCTCTCTCTCTCTCTTTCTGCAAATTCTCTCTCTTTTCTTTCTCTTCTTAAAAACTAGGATCTCTCTCTCTCTTGTTTTGTTATATAGCATTTTTCTCTTTCTCTCTCTTATATGTCAAGTCGGGGTTCCTATAGCAGCTACTCTGTTATGCAAAGCTATGAATGAAAAAAAAACACACACACATGCATACAATATACCATGCATGGCATGCTTTGCATTCAGAGACTAGTAATATTCAAACATTAGCAATTGAAATGAGAGAGAGAAAGAGAGAGAGAGACTCTTTGGTGGTGGTGATATGCACGGGACATGGCAAGTGAATTTTTTTTTTTGGAGGTGGAAGGGGAAGGGGGAGTATTTGAGGCGTATATTTATGTGTGTTGCATGTGGAATTGATGGCCATGCAATTGTATTAATATTTTATACCATATTGATCATAGACACACACATTTTAACAAGCAATGCATGTATGCATTGCATTGCATTGCATGCATTGCATTGCATTGCATGCATGCACGCACACAGAGAGAGAGAGAGAAAGAGCAAACATACTGTATATGTACGCACGTGTGGTATATATCTGAAACGCCTTCTTAATCTTCCTTTTGTGTCAAATTTTCTTAAATTTTGAATTAAGAATGAAAGAGAGAAAGAAATCTTTAATAAAATGCAAGCCACGTTTTCAGTCTTAGATGAGAGAGAGAGAGAGAGAGAAAAAAAGCAACTCTCATTGCATTTAGATCAAGAGATTTCTTTTGAGAGGGTAACTCTCAAGAACAAGCCTCCAAAAAAAAATTCTGTACAGAGAGTGAGTTGAGAGAACAGAAGCATAAAATTGTGGAACAGTTAGTTAAGAAAAGAAAAGAAAAATCACACACACACAAGAATAGTACAAAAAAATTAACATTTTTTTGTCTGTGGCCCCCTTTTTTTGGTGGTGGTGGTTGTTGTTAGCTAATTAGGAGGGAGGGAGGTGGAGATATGAGGTTCATTTTCATGATTAAAATGTAAGGCACGTTTTCAAGCCAAGTGCTGATTAAAAACAACTACAGTTACTATTGGAATTCTATTGGAAAGATTCTATGGTACAAATGAATTTATCTCTCTCTCTCTCTCTCTCTCTACTTGTACTGAAAATAACTGTTGTTTTATTATTAAGAGGCTACAACGTAAAATGACTTCGAAAAATCTCCACAAAGAGCGCTAGCATCGTTTTTACATTATTGAGCCCATAGACCCCAATGTTAAAGAAAAAACGTTAATTTTTAAAATACACAGTCGCGGTGGCAATATATTTATTTTTCATATTTAAAGTTGTCCAATTTTGATGGTTCAAATTGCAATGTGCACCTTAAATATATGCTGATCGAGTGATAGAATGACAAAACATTGGAAAGTGTGCTTCTATTTTTAAAAACTATTTCAAAATCGCGAATTTCTAGCTCTTATGTTAAACTCCATTGAGTACGCACATGTAAGAAAAACAAAACATCTATTAAAATGTTGGTAAAAATACCTAAAAAATAATTTTAAAAAACCAGAAAATAATCAACACGTGCGCCAATATGTTAGCTTCACAGTGGTTTAATTGTGGTTTTTTAAAATTATTTTTACGTATTTTTACAAGCATTTTTAATGGATGTTTTTTTTTTCTTATTTGGGCATTCTCAATGGAGTTTAACATAAGAGTTAAAAGTTCGCGATTTTGAAATAGGTTTTAACAACAGTTGCTGGTTGTAAGCTTGCATTGTTGCCTAATTTGCGCCTGGCCTAAGAGTCAATACAAACAAACTCTCAATACAATATAAGATGACTTAAAATAGATTTGCATAAATTTCAAAAGACATGAGTTGAATTATTAATTCGTAATTTTATTTGCTTTCAACTTTGAAAAAGAAGAAGAAAAAAAAAATATCAAGAAGAATGAGAAGAAAAAAAATTAGCTAAAATTCTTCTAAATGATTAAATTTGGAAGTTTTTATTTTGAGGTTTTTCTATATACTTCTGATGATGATGATATTTTTTTCAAAATATATGACAAAATACAAATTATATTTGTGTGTACACAAATACATACTAACACACACATCAGATTTGATTTGTTTTTAAGCGCCATCAACATAATATCATTTGCATAAATCACATTTATGCAGTAGAATACCACAGAAAGAGAGAGAGAAAGAGACTTTAATTCCTAATGTCGACACTTTTAATCCGAACCAATTTTGAGGTGATGACAACATTTATTATTATATTGCACCACATACATTGTACCATTAGTCTATGTACAATTTATAAAACACTAATTCAATGGCCATAAGGCATGAAAAACCTCTCCACCAAATTGAATACATATAAGCAAAAGCAACATGCTGTTTGTGTGTGTTTTTTTCTTAATATTTCTATATATTATGTTATGTAGGGTGGCCCATAAGTCACTTTACCATTTAAAAATTTAATAACTTTTTTTGTTAAAAGTACAGAACATGGGAATTTTTTTTTAAAAAAAAACTATGTTTGAAAAATGATGTCACGTAAATAACCTCTTATTTTCCACCACTTTGCAAGCACGGGCTCTTGTCTCTCTATGGTATTTTCCATGATAGCTCGTAACATGCCTGGCTCCAAGTGCTTGAATTTCTTCCTGAATGTTGTTCTTAAGAGCCTTTAAGCATATATCATGTAAATACTGTATATTATATATATACAAGTGGGGTAACCCGTCATAAATAACGGGAGCCAAATTCACAGGCAATTGTGCCCAGCATTAGAATTTCTTTTCCTCCGCCCTTTTATGACGCCAGACCAAGTAACGAACCAATTAGAAATTGATGACATTCATAAAAGGGCTGAGCACAAATGCTGGGCACAATTGCCTGTGATAAACTATAGTTTAATTTTGCTACTATTATCCCCTCCCCTTTTTATATTTAAAAGAAAAAATGAGTTTTTCATTTTCTCTGGGGTGCGCATGCGCGTCGTTTGTTCCTTTTTTATTCCTTTCCTTTCAATTTCAGTCACCCCCTCCCACTTTTTCCTCATCCACGTTTCCCTCTCCCCCCTCCACACTTTCCAACCTTTTCCCCTCTCCAATTTAATGTCATAGGGTTCTTGGATGGGAATAGTGCAACACATAGTTGACCTTGAGAAAAAAAGCGGTTCATTTATTTATTTAAATTTATATAAATTCCGACGTGCTTCTTTTCTTGTTTGTACAGCGTTAATCACACACACACAGAGACCTGGCTTAATATACTGTATATATAATAGCCACTCTATAGGCGTGCCACTGACGTCAATGGGGCGATATAAGGGCCGATATTGAGTCGCTGACATCGTTAAAATTATCATCATTTGTGTAAAAATGTTTTTTAAAAAATATTTCTAACAATTTTTAAAATAAAAAAGGTATGTCATGATTAAGAAAATAAAATTAAATTACATTCATAACTTGTTGAAATTCCAATAAAATGATCACAAGAGGCGAAAATACCCGAACCATGTAAACGACTTTGCAAACTTTATCCGTTGGATCGCAATTTTTTTTTTTTTTGGTGAGCGACCCAACGGAAAAATACGTCTGCCATAGAAGTACAGTAGTAAGGGCTACTGAGTCAGGCTTTTACTCCTCTTGGATATTTTAGCAATAAAAGTCTTTAACTATGCTAGCGCCATCCATGCCACGTTGGTGAAACAACGTTTATTGAAAGAAGCTTAAGCTGCTGGAGAGACAGGCATTTAGAAATCGGGAAGAACTTCTTCAGTTGGCTCCGCCCTAATTGTTATGACGACTGGCAACTTCTAATTGGTTTGTTGTGTGGTTCGACGTTGAAAAGGGCGGAGCATGTGACGTCAGACTACATAACCAACCAATTAGAAGTTGCGTTCGTCGTAACAAGGGAGGAGCTAACTGTAGTTCTTCTCGATTTTTAAATGCCTGTGCTGGAGAGTGTGTATGTCATTAAGCCAAGGACTATCCAGCAGCTTAAGGACAACATTCTGGAAGAAATTCAAGCACTGGAGCCAGACATGTTAAGAGCCTTCATGGAAAATGCTGTAGAAAGAGAGAGCCCGTGCTTGCGAAGTGCAAAATGGAGGTTATTTACGTGACATCATTGTTCATACATAGTGAAAATAAATGCCCATGTTTTGTACTTTTATGTTAGAAAATAGTAAATAGAAAGAAAAAAAATTAACCAACAAAAAAGTTATTAATTTTTGAAATGATAAAGTGACTTATGGGCCACCCTGTATATACAGTATATATATCTACATAGAAATAAAATTGTGTATCCAACCAAGTTGACTAAATTAATGTTCCCATACTAGAAGTAATTTGTCTTCTTAGAAAAACATACACAAACGAAAAATTGGTTCATTTTGTCTAAATTTGTACTATGTTTGTAGTTAAAAAGTGGAAATTTATCAAAGCAAAAAAAAAAAAAGTAGAATTATGCAATTTGATGAGATAAATTGAATTTGAAAAAGTGAAAATTAGGCTAACGAGATGTGTTCATTGATGGTTTAGTTGGTCAGAGTGGATAAATTATTCAAAAGAGATGGTTAATCAATTTGACAAAGTAGACATTAGCCTAAAAGTAATTTTAGTTTTCAGATTTTTTTTTTCTTAAATTTTGAAAACTAAACCATTGAAATGGTTTATAAAATTGACAAAGTATAATAAGTGTGCAAGGAACCGCTTTTAAGTCTTGCAAGAGTATTTGGGCAATTGCAATTAATTCAGGGACACATTGCAGTGAATCTTGCTTTAAGAGGCTACATCGCAAAATTACTTTGAAAAATCTCTACAAGGAGCGCTAGCATCGTTTTTCTATTGAACACATAGACCCGAATACTCAGTCGCGGCGGCAATATGTTTATTTTTTATATTTAAAGTTGTCTAATTTTGATGGTTCAAATTGCAATGTGCACCTTAAATATATGCTGATTTAGTGACAGAATAATAAAAAATTGGGTGTTTTTCTATTTCTAAAAAAGTATTTCAAAATCGCAAAAAAACATCTATTAAAATGTTGGTAGAAAATACGTAAAAATAATTTTAAAACCAGAAAAAAATCAGCACGTGCGCCACTGTGTTGGCTTTACTGTGGTTTAATTGTGGTTTTTAAAAATTATTTTTAGGTATTTTTACTAACATTTTAATGGATGTTTTTTTTCTTATATAAATTCGCAGTTTTGAAATATGTTTTAAAAATAGAAGGACACTTTCCAATTTTTTGACAATCTATCACTGGATCAGCATATATTTAAGGTGCACATTGCACTTTAAAAAATTAAAATTGGACAACTTTAAATATGACAAATGAACATATTGCCGGGACGACTGTGTATTTTAAAAACTAACGTTTTTTCTTTAACATTGTGTCTATGGGCTCAATAGAAAAACGATGCTAGCGCTTTTTGTGGAAATTTTTCAAAGTAATTTTCCGATGTAGCCTCCTAAAATGAAGTTGGATCATTTTGAAATTCACATCAAAAACTTATTTTTTTTTTTACAAGTTATCAATGTAAAAAAATACCCTTAAAGTGATTATTTTCTAAAACACTTTGAAGTTTCTCTTAATTTTCATCCTAAAAGACAGAATAAACAGGAGTTCGAGGGGCGTTTACACGTTTAAAAAAGGCAAAAAAAAAAAAAAAAAGATAACGACTCACTGAAGTGAAAAATCAGTCAAAATTAAAATTCCATCTCATTATATTCGAACCCCCCAAAAAATATTTCAACTTATAAAATTTATTACAGAGAATAACAACAAGAACAGCAACAACAAAAAATGAAATCAAGTTTTCTTTGATGTTATTATATTAATTTGAAACTTTACTTTTTTTATATATCAACCCTTTGACATTCCGTTTTCTTGTTGTTGTTGTTTACAATCGGTGGATTTAAAACAAATGAAATATTGGGTTGAATTATTTCTTCAGGGTTGTTTCCATATTTACTTTTTTTTTAATACATACTGTATATAAGGGTTTTTCCTCTTTTTTTATATATATTTTCCCAAGGCCCTGTTTCCACTTGGCAGTACCGTCTTTATTATAAGGGCACACGGGGCCCGTGCCCAGGGCCCCCGACCTCACGGTGGCCCCGAAAGGCCGATATATTCGCTTACACGAAAAAAAGGAGCTCAAATTTTTTTCTATTTTTAGGTAAGATACCTACTAAGAATTACCGTCAACATTTCTAAATTGAAATGTTAATAGGACACCAGATCAGATTTTTAAATTTTTTCTAATTTTTACTATCCAACGGGGCCCCCAATTCTTGTGTGCCCAAGGGCCCCGACATGCCCTAAGACGGCCCTGCCACTTGGCCAAAATTAGATTTTAAATTGGGGAAAAGCAGAAATAATCATCAAAAAAAAAAGTATGTTCAACAAGAACCACCCTTCACAAGTTGAAAACAAATTCAACTAGTTGAATTTCTTTTCAACTTGTGAAAGGTGGTTTTCGTCCCCATTGTTAAAGCCAGTCCAACATGCAACGTTTGCCTGCACAGTTCAAGATGTTACAGGCAAAGGGTTGCATGTGTGGACAGGAAAATGTGCAGTTATGTGAACTGCACGGAGACAGCACACAGACGAAAAAACTGAGGCCGACAGCTCAGTTGCCCATGATCTGCACAGTTTTTCTTCGATTTTGCTGCCAGAACAGTGTGTGTGTAAGTAGAGGATTTCAATGGATACTGCGGAACTGAGTGGGGGAAAAATGGTGCTCAAAACTTTGTACAAAATGTTGTGTGTGGACCAGGCTTTAGATTTCTCTTTAGTTTTGATCTGTTTTTATTTTAGCTATACCCTTAATGGTACATCACTTTAATTAATTTTAATGCATTTTAATTAGATGTATATCCGCATACAGGTTTAACAAACTAATTCGAATTTTTGACCACCTTCCGTTGTGCCGTCGGTTGACGATATTGACAAACCTGCCTGTTAAGTCACCATTCATCATTTGATGGTTGGACTCGCTGTTCAATGGCCAGGTTGTCCACTGGGGCATGGCCCACGGTACATTCTCGCCCGGCATAGTCGTGAAAGAGCTTTCAAGTTGTCAATCCTTGCAGTAAAAGTTTTTAGCACCCGTACGCAGATCGCCACATTCATAGTAAATAGGCGTGGCCACGTTTGTGGCACTCGTATCGAATTTTTTTTGCTATCAATAGTGGCTGTTATATTGTCGATTCCATCATCCGATGGTGCAATAGACTGTTGGACTCGCCATTCAATGGCCAGCTTGTCCACTGGGGCATGGCCCACGGTACATTCTCGCCCGGCATAGTCGTGAAAGAGCTTTCAAGCTGTCAGTCCTTGCATAAAATTTTGTGACACCCATATGCAGGTCGTCATGGGGCCACGTTTGTGCCTCTCGTATCGAATTCTTTTTTGCTCCTAATAGTGACCATTATATTGTCCAACTAACGGAACTGCATTAGGAAATTTTTCAAGAGTTAAACTGCCATTGTTCTCCAGTTGAAATTTCCACAGTTTAGTCACTTTTGTCAAGTGGAATCGGGGTCGTTTTTTTTACACGTATATATCTATAACAAGAGTTAAGATCTTGGACTAAGTTGAGGTTTTTGAAAATTGAGATGGAGTTGTTTAGGTAAAATATATAGGGAGAAAGAGAGAGAGAGAGAGAGCAACAAAAAAAAGTAGAAAATGACTTGAGAAGAAACAACAAGTAACCAAAAAGTACACATAGGATCCATGGCCTCGTATAAATCAGTACTAATCCTAGAAATTTGTACCTGTCAAACGGGAAGGACAAGTTTTAAGAAAGAAAGAGAGAGAGAGAGAGAGAGAGAGAGAGAGAGAGAGAGAGAGAGAGAGAGAGAGAGAGAGAGAGAGAAAGAAAACATGGCATGCAATAAAACAAGCTAAAAAAAACAACACACATACAAACTCCAATATATATGTGTATGCAAAAATTTTGTATTCCATGTGACCACTCTCATACTATCATGACTAGAATTTTTTATTAGTTAGGTATATGGTGGGCCTAGTGAGATAGATAGACAGAGAAATAGCCATTTTTGCCTTAGGATGGTAAACCAGGTTCTTTCAACATAACTCTTCTTTTTTAGCTCTGGATTCTATCTTCTTGTCTGTAGATTCAACTATCTATTGGAGTGTGACTATTTTATTGTCTGACTTACAATTTCAATAGAATTGGGGTTTTGAGACGAGTTTTTTTATTTTTCAGCTGAGAACTGGAAAAAAGAAAGTGTAGTCCAGGACACACTTTCTTTTTTTTTTTTTTTGCAGCGAACTTTTCAAGGAGTTGTAGCAAGTTTGGCAGCCATTTTGCTATTTGTAGTCAATGTTGATTTTAACTTAGAAAAAATAACAATTGTTAGGTATTTTAGTAAATGGAGCAGTCATTTTAAGCAACAATTGCTTTTTTTGGTTAGTTTTGAGATTGCAAACAATTATGTTGTGTAGAAAATTGGGCGACCATTTTGTAACTTAAAGCAATTGTTGCTTCTTTTAATTAGGACAATTATGTTTTGTAGCAAACTTGGCAGCCATTTTGCTATTTGTGGTCAAAGTTGCTTTTTTAAGACTTGATTTCAACTTAGAAGAACAGCAGTTATTAGGTATGTTAGCAAATTGAGCAGTCATTTTGAGCCACAATTGCTTCTTTGATTAGTGGCGATATTGGCAACATTTACTGCAAAGCAAGGGCACACTTTGGTTGCAAGAATCTGTTGCCAATCAACTTTTATGTTTATTTTGCAATACATTATGTAAGATTCACATGCAACAAATTTGTCAACTGTGATTGCCACTTCCACCTTAGCATGGTAAACTAAACCATGCAACAATTAGAAACTAGAAATAATAACTGTAACCCAAGTATTTAAAATGTTTAGCTATAAAATGGCAGATAATTACTCCTGATGTTTGTCATTTTAGGCAGATTGTTAGGCAATATATACAAAAAACAACAGAAAAAGATGGTGGTGCCCTCAACTTCACCCACATGTGATGTTAGTTATCCATTAGGAATGACTTTTAGCCGTAGGAGGAGGAGGAGGAGAGTAAGAGGGGGTGGGGTAAAAGCTTCAAAATCCTAATCTCTCTTGTGACTCCTGTGTGTCCAAATAAACTATTTTCAATATATGTAGCTATTACAGTATATTAGTTGTATTTCATTTCAAATGCATCAAGTTCTCCTTAAATACGGTTACATAACAATTGTTATGGTTGAGGCTCAAATTCAAGAGGGAAAACTATGTACTTGACACTTCAATTTTGAACTCTCTGAACAGGGTTTCAATATTAAAAAAAACCTGGAGCCTTGTTACAGAAAGAAAATAAGACTGTTATATGACAGTAAGCTGTCACATCTAGCTAATAAAAAAAGTAAATTACAAAATATTATCATTAGGGCCTCGGATTTTTATGCAAAATATCAAGCAAAGTTTCTCAATTTGTGGCCCAAGTGCCTAATTGTGAAAAAAATCATCATCATCATCATCATTATAGAGCAACTACTTTTTTGCAAATGCTGTTTTTCTAATAAAAAAAAGCTAGTTAGTGACTATCAGTTGTCAATTTCTAGCCTCTAACCAATGTTTTTGTTTGAAAAAAGCAACATACTTGTTGGTTGATCTAAATGGGGGATTGTTACTTCGCAATTGGCTCTTGGGCCACAGATTGAGAAACATTTGCTTGATATTGCATTAAAAATCCGATAAATATTCTCATATGACTGTCATTCACTGGTGTACTAAATAATATAACAGTTGTAAAATAATAAGAGCGCACAAGCAATGATTGTCACAAGTTTATAATTTTTTTCTCTCTAATGAGGTTAAGTGTGTAATATTAAAAACAGGATTTTTCTGGGATAAAGACGCTTGCCCTAAAGCTATTTGACCTAATGCCAATTGCCCTAAAGGGATGATTGCCCTAAATCGACTTGCCCTAAAACCATTTGCCCTAAAACCATTTGCCCTAAAACCATTTGCCCTAAAACCATTTGCCCTAAAACCATTTGCCCTAAAATCATTTGCCCTAAAACCATTTGCCCTAAATGACATTTAGGGTAGTTTTAGGGCAAATATTTTTAGGGCAAGTGTATATAGGGTAAATATTTTTAGGGCAAGTGTCTTTAGAACAAATGTCACACCCAATTTTTCTCTATTGGAACCTTGTTTTGAGGGTTCAAGTTGGATGTTTCAAGTGCCAGTTTTTCTCTCTTGAATGTGGGCCATTAGTGTATAGGCAGGTGCGCGGGTTAAAATATCTGTCCATATTTCATTAAATGAGTGAAGTGTGTTTGTTAGGGTTTTTTTTAACATCACGTATATACAGTATAATATATTGGAGTCCCTTTTTTTTGTCTCTTTTATTTTTCGTAATAACAAATGTTATATATTTTACTATTACTTACTCTAGGGATATTTTTGTTTGGGGGCAGGAGGAGGAGGAGGAGGGTTGTTGTTTTCTCTCAATTCCATTTTGGAACATTATTATAATTGAAGCAGATGTTTGGTAACAAAAATACCAACAAAAAAAAACTGAATATATTATTGGAGAAATTTGTAGTTTCTCCCTCCTCCTCGTCCTCCTCACATTCGATTTGTACACAAAAACAACAAATGGAAATAAATATAGTTCAAAATTCACTGTAAGGCTTTGTTTCCACTGAAGCGAAAATATGAACTTTTTTTTGAAAATTTCAACTCGTGAAAAACTGAACAAACGTGGCCTTTGCCGATGATATTGAATGGGCGGGCCACTTTTTCACCAGTTTGAAACAAGGCCTAAAAGCTCAAATTTTCGTCCCAGTGGAAACAAGGCCTAATAAGTGAAAATGTCTCTCGAACTCTGTTGGTTGTTTAACCTGTTTCTGCAGTTTTAGAAACAGACAATAAAGCTTGTTGCACCACCGCATCGGTTCGGATAGGAACGGTCTTAACGGAATGAATCGGAATATTTTGATAACAAGCATTTGAATAGAGCTTGCGGCATCCGATCCGATGTGACGTTTCTGATTCGATCCGATCCAAACAAGAGCGCGAGGCTTCATTGAAATGCTTTTTATCAAAATATTCCGATTGAGTCCGTTCCGAACCGATGTAGTGTGAAGCAAGCTTAAGAGGTTACATTGCAAAATTATTTCAAAAAATCTCAGCAAAGATCGCTATCATAATTTTTTCTATTATTTTTCATGTTGTCCAATTTTAATTTTTCAAAGTGCAATGTGCACCTTAAATATATGCTGATCTAGTGATAAAATGACAAAAAATTGGTAAGTGTCCTTCTATTTTTTAAAAAAACTATTTCAAAATCGCGAATTTCTAACTTATGTCAAACTCCATTGAGTACGCACTCCTAAGGAGAAAAAAACATCCATTAAAATGCTTGTAAAAAATACCTAAAAATATTTTTAAAAAAAAAACAAGAAAAAAAAGCAGCACGTACGCCAAAGTGTTGGCTTCACTGTGGTTTAAATGTGGTCTTTTTTTAGGTATTTTTTAGGTTTTTAGATATTTTTACGATCATTTTAATGGATATTTTTGTCTTACGAGTACGCACTTAATGGAGTTGAACAAAGATCTAAGTTAGAAATTCGCGATTTTGAAATTTTTTAAAAAAAATAGAAGCACACTTTCCAATTGTTTGTCATTCGATCACTAGATGAACGTATATTTAAAGTGTACATTGCACTTTGAAAAATCAATATTGAACAACTTTAAGATTGCCTTGGCAATCTGCAAAACAACCAACCTGCTAGTGAATCTGTGAAATTCAATGCCTAAAATGTACTGAACTTTACAGATTCACTAGCAGGTTGGTTGTTTCGACCAGCGGTCGCCAACCTTTCGGACCTCACGGACTGCTAAATTCAAAATTTTAAATCTCGCGGACCACTAATATGAATTTTTTTAAATCCCGCGGACCACTAATATGAATTTTTTTAAATCCCGCGGACCACTAATATGATTTTTTTAAAAAAAAAAAGATAAATACGTTTGTCAAATAATGATTAGAGAACTTCCATTTTATAATAGAAAATCTTTAAAGGTTGTTTTAATTGTAACAAAATTATTAGAAAATAAATTGAAGCTTAGTTAAGAAGCGTATGGTGGGGGAAACTGAACGCAAAATGTAGCTCTTGCAGTGCCGTATTTTACGAGAACCGTACTAGACTCTTAAGTACATTTCGTGAATTTAGTATATATATTATTAATAATTAAACAAAAAAAAATGCAAATATTGTCCAGATTTTTCTGCGGACCACAAAAAATTCTCGCGGACCACTGGTTGGCGACCGCTGGTTTAGACAGTCTGTATGTGGAGTTTCTGAAATGCATTTTTATATGATTATTAATGATTTTATTATTGTTATATTTATAAGATTATAATCACACAAATTGATAACTTTAAATTATTAAAGCAAAAGAGAGAGAGAGAGGAGAGGAGAGGAGAGAGAGAGAGAGAGAGAGAGAGAAAGAGAGAGAGAGAAAGAGAGAGAGAAAGAGAGAGAGAAAGAGAGAGAAAGAGAGAGAGAAAGAGAGAGAAAGAGAGAGAGAAAGAGAGAGAGAGAGAGAGAGAAAGAAAGTAGATATTAATAAATGCATTTCTCCGCCTCCTATTTGTTGCCATCAAATTGATTTAATGGTGAACTTTTTTTTTATTAGTTAAGAGGATAATGTATTTGTGAGCAGATGTTTTTTGAAGATTGTTCACTCTTTAATTTTCTCTCTCTCTCTCTCTCTCTCTCTCTCTCTCTCTCTCTCTCTCTCTCTCTCTCTCTCTCTCTCTCTCCAGAGTGCAATTTTAAAAGTAATTGGCTTGAAACCGACCCACTTGTATCACATTCAGGCCGGAGGTGGGGTGGTGGGTTTAATTTTTTTTTTGGTTGCTAATTAATTGAACTACCCTCAAGTTTATAAAAGTGGACATTGATGAGTGTTAAGGTCAAAATGCGGCTAACACGTCCAGAGTGAAGTGTTTTCTTACTCTTTTGTCCTAGCATTTGGTCACCTAAACTCAGACTGGACATCCAAGAGTCTGTTGTCAACATGATGTCCAATTTCCTTTAGTGCCAGACTCGCAGTGTTTTCCAATTTTATTTGACTACAAAACCCTTTTATAATCTTTAAAATATTACTGAAAGACAGGGTGAGAAAAATGTCAGAAAAAAGTAGATATGGATAAAAAATACTAGGCACATAATCATAATAAAATGATAATTTACGGTATCAGATTCACTTTTAATTACTAGCATTAAACATTTTATGTCTCATTTAATTTTTGAGTTGTGTTGGAATGTCTGAAGATGGACGACATGCTCTGTGTATTACTTAAATTAAAATACATTTTTTTAGTGTGAAATTTAATAATTTTTATTTTTAATTTTCTGGTGGAACCCTTACGCAGGCGCAGCTTTAGGGAAAAGCCCCACTTTGGCCCCCGTGCTGACAGTTGAACAGTTTGATATGTACTGCATTTACAGCACTGAATTGGTAGGGAATCAACTCCAAAACGCAATTTTTTTGTATTGTCACCTTGCATGGCCCCCAATCATCACTTGCTGCCTTGGACCTTGCATACTCTAGAGCCAGGCTTGCCCTTACTTTTCCTTCACAGAACCTTAGGGTTTTGCAGAACCTCTCATTTGGGAAACATTGTGTTAGAGGTTTATTCAATTAATTAAATGTCGTCAAGATTAGGCCCTTAGGCCCAAAATTTCAAAAAAAATGCACACACACATGGTTACAAAGCAGACTAACTTTCCTTAACCATCACAAGTACAGGAAGAGAGGGATCCTTTCTAATTTTATTCCGGAAAGAATGTGTCCCTAGAAGATTGGTTTGGTCACTTTACACCAAACACATTAGCAAAGACATGATGATGCACGCCATTGTCAACTGAACAACAATTTCCATTGAACACTTCAGGGTTCAATAACTGGACATTGATTGTGAGGGTCAGGAAAAAGTGGATTAGCAGCACCTCTACTAAACTGAACTTTGCTATAGTCTTTGGACACCTTAGTAAATAAGGCTGGACAGTAATGGCTCATTCACACTAGGATGGTTTCCCAGTTGCTGGTTGCTGCTGGCTGGTTGTAGCCTGCTAGCAGCATAGTGTGAACTGCTACCAGCGGCTGCTTTCTCCAGCAGGCTAGTGATTTTAACAGTGACTGGTGAAGTTGAACATGTCCAACTTTAGCAGCTGGTCATGTGACTCCCTTTCTGCTGCTATCCACTAGTGGGTAGTTGAAACTCCACTGCTTGGGTTGGTTGTTGTTAGAGTTTGTGTTTTTGCAAGATGGTGATTGGTTGACTTGCACTGCTAATACCAGCAGTGACTGGACAAGTGTGAACCCAAAGCAGCTGCTGCTTGCTGTAAACCAGCCTAGTGTGACTGCCGCTTTAGAATCTGATGGGCAGCATGATGTCCAACTTTCTTTATATTCAAAATTTTCATTGACCACCTCAAGTTCAAAGAGTTGGACATATTTGAATGTGTGAGGTCATCAGAATGTGGCGAACACTTCAAGAGGGTGTCTTGAGACTGGATGTCAAGTGTTTGTGGCCAGAAATGGTGTCGGACACTTTCAAGTTATAAGACTCAACATCAAGTAGCCACCACTTGGCACTTGAAAGAAAACAATTGCTGTTATGATGACATCAGTTATAAACACTAAAACTGGCCAATGACCATCAAGAGTATTTGGTCAGAAAGTGGTCCACATTGATGGTGTCCAGTTTTGTAACTGAAGTTTGGAATATTTGACACCCACTTCAAACATTCTTTTCAGGGTGATGTCCAGCTGCCTCATTATATAAAAAAAATACCATTATAAAATTGCGACAATCATACCTTATGATGTCACTGCTTATGATCTTAAAATTTTACATCAATAAATAGAAGTCATAAAACAGTATTTGATATTTTTTTTATTGTTTTCTAATTCGATTTTGTGACTTGTAGAGAAATTTATGAGCTAGATATGATAATTTCCTGTCATATGACAGTCATATCACATTTGTGTCATAAAGTGAAGTGTCCGAGACAGAGAGGTTGGTCACCTCAAGTAAAAGATCACCTTTTGACCAATAGAGGCGCTAGCAGTAGTTTGTGTTTGGTTTTTGTTTTCAATTCAACTAGGAGCAAATTGATATGAGACAATGGGATATAAAATTGATATTACATATTTATGAGAATAATTTATGGATTAGGTTTGGAGGGGGGAAATATGAATAATAATAATAACAGCAACAACATCAATGGGAATTGAACATTTGGTAGGCGAAGACAGAGACACCATGCGGAAGTTTTTATGATGATGATGTCACATTATAGAAAATAATAAATTTTGAACCATCCATTTTTTTTTTCTCTCTTTAATTTTCAGCTTCAGTTTGCTTTATATTTTTTAAAATAAAGGAGGGGGGGGGGGGGGGGGGTCATTGAAATTTTTAAAAAAATGAGGAAGAGACGTTTTTTATGATTTAAACGAGTTAAGGTCAAAGTAGCTGTTTTGTGTTTTAGTGGAAATTTTTTTTAATTAAATTTTGTGTTTTTTATGTTTTTTTTAAAGAAATTTTTCTTAAAAAATAAACAAATCTCTTACCTGGTTTAAAAAAGCACCCAAGTTATGGCTCTCTATGAGGTGTCATCATCATAATCATCATCATGCAAAAAAAAAACACAGAATTATGCTTTTTAGAGGCTAGATATAATCTTTTTAATTCTAGAACTCTAGCCTCTAACCAATTGCTTTCATTGTAAAAAAAAAGCATTAAAGGTCTGTTCTGCCTTATACTGTAGTTCTCCAATTCATGGAATATTCCTGTCAGGCCTCACAAATATTTGAGATTCTCCTAAAAACTAGAAACCCATTTAGAGCAGTGGTCTCAAACTGTGGGGCCCGCGGGCCACTTGTGGCTAGCAGCAACCTCCTGAGTGGCCAATGGACACTCAGATAAAAAATTAAACAAAAATTGAAACAAGTAAATTCTACCAGTTTGTCAGCCATGACAAATGTCGAAACATTCTTTATATGGCTGCTCCGGTTCTGTCAATATTCGGAAAAAAGACATACACATGTGAACTGTATTTTTCTCCAGGATGGGAACCCTTTTGAAAACCATGGAGAGGAATAGGTTCACAGATTCTCATTTAGTTTCATTGTTAAAAAGCAGTGACTGCTCAAAGTTTTCCCCAAAATATTGACTATTTGGTTGATGAAAAAAAGAGCCCAGGTGTCAGGTCAAAAGATGTATAATGTATTTTAAATTTTGATTTCCACTGTCATTTAAAATAAATTACACTAAATTTAAAATAATTCACAGTTTTTTTTTTTCACTGATCCTTCTCCCCCTTGCAACTCAGCCAGAAACCTGCTTTCTAGCTTTAAAATTTGGCACGGTTTGAAAAATCAGGTCTGGCACACGAGCCGAACTAAAAAAGGCCCTGAGTGGCCCACAGTTACAAACGAGTTTGACACCACTGGTTTAGTGGGGGGGTTTCTTCATTAACTTCAATCTACATTTTTTTCTTTACTTTTTAAGTGTCACTTAATCTTAATTAAAACAGTATATAAGTTACCACATTTTTTGTTTCTCAAACTTTTATTCTTTAAATTTATGCAAAAATATCTAATTAAAAATTTAAAGAAATTTCATTTTAAATCAGTTAAGTTGGGTTTTATAAAAGCTCTGAACGCCTCTCTCGGACTCTTTTGATTATTTTTGTCTTTCAGGTGCAAATTGAAGAGAAACTTTGAATGTATTTTAGAAACTAGAAGGGTAGCTCAATCGCTTCAGAGTATTTTCATGTTCATATCGTTCAAAATAAGCTTTTTTCAATTTTTTTGTTTATAAAACGTTTATTTAGAAAGACATCAACATGAAAATACATTTAGACGATTAAGCTACTTATTCTAGTTTTTAAAACACGTTCAAGTTTCTTTTAATTTTTCTCCTGAAAGAGAGAATTAATTGTAAAATAAATGAAAAAATGAAACAAAGAGATAATTTGAAAAAATATCATTTAAATACAAAAAAAAAATCAAATTTAAATTTTTTAAAAAAAAAGTTTTTGATTTCAATGAAAGAATTGCAAAATGAAATTAGTAATTTAACAGAAAATTTTAAGAAATTTTCTTTAAATAAAAAAATAACCTGAATAAAATTATATAAATTTAATATTTATCTTTTTTTTTTTAAAAAAAATCACTTTTGATTTTCAGAAACGTTTACGTCATTTTCTATTTTAAACGATATTATGGAGGTGTCAAAGCAACTAAAATAAGCGCTATTTACTTAAATAAAGGAAATATGTCAAAAGATAAAATTTTTTTGTTCAAATTGGACAGCCATTTTTGGGGGGCTTTTTTCTCTAGCTTTTATTATGTTTTTGCTAGTTGACAGTTTTTAGAGAAGGGGGGGGGATTCGAGAGAGAAAAAATGATGATGATGATGATGACCAATAGCTTCAGTAGTAGACTTGTGTCCATATTAGGCCCTGCTACATAGGGAGAGAAAAAAAAGAGGGAAGGAGGATGAGGAGGAGGGGGACACACAAGACACACACAATGTGGCCTGAACAAATGACAGATTGAGGCCTAATCCTCCTCCTCCTCCTCATCTTAATTTGACCACTGATTTCTATTCACTTCACGTAATCTGTGACGTTTTGATAGAATATAAGCAAAGCAATCGTTTGTGCTTCCATTTTATGATGATTGATTGTTTCAGACATTTTTTTTTTGGTTCAAATGTGCTGATTTTTTTTTTCTTTCTTCTGTTTCCTTTCTCTTCTTTTCATTGTATTTTTTTGCTATCTTTTTCTCTTCTGATGATCTACTTGTGTTTCTAAATACTACTATAGAAAGAACACATTTATTTCAATTTGGACAGAAGAATTCTTTCATTAGGTGTTGTTCACACAATGAAGTAATGCAGCATTATTTCATAGTGTGAACCAGTCCTAATACCTTATACACACCTGATAATTTAAATGCATTTAAATAATAAACGTGTTCTACAGAGCCCTGTGAAGGACAAACAAACAATATGTCGGCGAATTCAACTTATTCAATTAATAATCTGAAAATATTGAGTTAATATTTAAATATAAATATATAAATTATTGACATGAAAATATTGATTTAGTATTTTCAATTTAAAATATTAATAATAAAAGTCAATTTTTATTTGGTTCATGTCCTTAACTGGATTCCGTATAATTCACCTGAACACGTTTAATTTGAATTCATTTAACTCATATGTGTATAATGTACATGTATATAAGGCTTGGTTTATACTCCCTTGCAGCCTTGCTAAGCAGCAAAGCAGTCTGCAAAAGCTTCAAAAATGACGTCAGAGCTTCAGGTTTTTGCCTTCTCCAGAGCATGAAGCCAGCTTTGAAATTGGGCTCGGATTTTTTATGAAAAATCAAGCAAATGTTTCTGAATTTGTGGGCCTAATTGCTAATTGTAAAGTAATCAATATCATAATAGAGCAACATTAATGCTTTTTTCTAAGGCTGGTTAGAGACTAGATGTCTGGTTATACAATCAGTTGTCAACTAGAGAGCGCAACCAGTGTTTATGATGAGAGAAAAAAATCATAATTGGCTCTTGGGCCACAAATTGAGAAACATTTGGCTTAATATATTTTGCATAAAAATCCGAGCAAATTTCCGAGAATCCGAAAAATCCGAGAATTTTTCATCTCGTTTTTTTGTATTGTTTTTTTTTATTGTATTATTAATACTTAATTAATAATACAATTTTTGATTCCGAAAAAAAAGCTGTTTTCTTAGTTTTCAAAAAAAAAACGAGATGAAAAATTCTCTAATAAATAAAAACGATAAATTCAAATAAGCCAATTAATTAATTAACAAACAACATTTATGAAATAACTAAAAAAGAAACATTGAAGATGGAGAAAAAATGACTATAATTAATTAATAACTTGATTACAAAATAAAATAAAAGACTTAATTTTGTTTGTTTTTTATATCCTTACGTATTTTTTTTATTTCACATAGAATAACTAATCAATAATCAATCAATCCACTTTTTTTTTAAGAAAAAAAAAGCCTCTAACATTTTTTTACACACAATTTTGTCAATTTTTGTAAAAACTCGACTTTTTCTTGAGTCCTGTTTTTTTTTAAAGAAAGAAAAAAAAACTTCGATTCTATAAAAAAAAATGACAATTAAATTGGGTTTTCTTTATTTTTCGTGTAAATTCAAACCAATTTTTTGGAGGTTTTTTTTTATCAAGAAATTGGGTAAAAAGGAAGGAGAACAAGAGAAACAATGGAGGGGAGAGGCTACCTTTTAATTGTACAATGATTTTTGTTTGTTAAGGTGTTAAAAGGGTTAAAAGAGTTTTTGGTGCTTTTTTTTTTGGAATGAAAGTCAAAGAAAACCACATTTTAGGGCCTAAAAATTTATAACCAAAAAAACAAACAAGAAAAATTGAAAAGAAAATGAAAGAAAAATTACGAAAAATGACGTAAAATAAAACAATTTTATCCCCCAAATTTTTTTTTAAAATATTTTTAATGATTTTTTTTTTCTCTTTTTTTGCTTCTTCTTCTAAAAAAAATCAATCAATGAATGAAGTTAAAAAATAAACCCTGTTTTTTGTAATTGTAATTTATGAGCACAAAGTTTCTTAACGAAATAATAAATAAATATAACTATGTATTTTACGTGTGTCTGTGTTGTATGTAATGTATATGTGTGGATTTTTTTTTAGAACCTAGATTATAATATTCAATATTTAAAAGTTTTAAAATCGAAGAATATTAATTAAAAAGGTTATTTATTGAAAATGGAGTAAGTTTTGTTTTTGCTGATATATTTTTTTTTTCAGATAATTTCGCAAGAAAATTGTTCTGAAGTTTTTTTTTTTTAGTTAAATCTCTGGTTATTTCACAAGTTAGAAAGAATATTGTGAAAAATCTAGAGTAACTAGAATAGTAAATAAATAAATTAAAAATATTTGTATTATAATATTTTTTTAAAAAAAATTCAACATTTTTCTTCATGACATTTTGAAGAAGATTCAGAAATTTGAATATGTAAATGAGAGAATTTTTGTCTTTGAAATAGAAAATCGGTAAAAAGTTTAATTTGAAAGATATGAATATGAAAATAATATTTGTACTAATTTGAATATGTAAATGAGAGAATTATTGTCTTTGAAAAAAAAAGCTGTAAAAGTTTAATTTGAATAAGTAATATTTGTACTAAATTTAACAACTAAATGATTTCCAATTAGTTAAAACTACAAACGTAAAATCGTAAAATCAGTTAATTCGTTCAAAACGTTTATTTTTTCAATATAAAAAAAATCTGTCAAAATAAACTTTAATTTTGAAAAACAAAATGTCAAATTTGACGTTTTTCTTACTAGAATGAAATTTAAATATACAGTTTATTTTCAATGATAACTTTGATTAAAATATAATTAATTAATTCATTTTCTGACAATTCTAGTTTTTTTGTGTGTTTCAGTTTCAAAAAAAAAAAATATTCAGCAAAATAAAAAAAATCTCCATTTAAAGTTAAAACCTTTTTTCTTTATCCATCTGAACAAATTTCTAAATTTGTTTTTCATATTATTTTTTTATTAATTTCTAACTTTTTTGACTGAAAAATTTGAAAGTTTTTATTAAAAGAATTATTTTTTGTTTAAAAAAAAGAGAGAGAATGTAAAAATTACAATTCTTCGAATATTTGATGACTTAAATCGTTATTGAAATATTTTGTTGTTGTTGAGAAAATGGATTGAGATGGATATCTTGGACTTTTTAGTGAAATAACTGTCTTTTTTTTCATAAAAAAATGACAAATGTAAAAATGACAAATTAGACTGGAAAGTTCTTTTTTTTTTTTTTCTCTTGTCTCCCGAGGTTGCCTTTTAAATTACTGAGAAATTCTTGAGAGATTTTGTTTGATATTTATTAGAAAAAACGTTTTTTTTTTATGAAAACGTTCAGTGAATTATTTATTTCACTGCTACTTGAAGAAGTCACTCGGGTTAATTCTCTGAGACTTTACTTTACTTTGATGTGTCTAAAAGGTATGTTTCTATTCAGAATTATGAGTATAAATGGAAACAATGCTTACGAATTAGTAAGCTTTTACCATAAAAAAAATCATTCTCAATTGGTAAGATTTTGAAAAGTTCTTTGCTTTGGTAAGCTCATTCGTTGTTTTTGGTAAACTTGTTTCGAACATTCTTGTTTGAAGTTGGTTTTCGTAAAACTTTTGCAACATTTTTATTTCGTAAAACTTTTGCAATATTTTTGTTTCGTAAAACTTTTGGAAAATTCTTGTTTCGTGAAATTTTTGGAAGATTCTTGTTCAGTAAACTTTTTGGAAGATTCTTGTTCAGTAAACTTTTGGAACATTCTTGTTCAGTAAACTTTTGGTGCATTTCGTAAACATTCAGTAAACGTTCGAAAACTCTTGTTTCCAAAAAAAAATGTTTTGGGACATTATTGTTTGGTAAAGGTTTGAAAGGTTCTTGTTTGGTCATCATTTAACAAATTCTTGTTTCCAAAAATCTTTTGAGACATTATTGTTTGGTAAAGTTTTGAAGGTTCTTGTTTGGTAAACCTTTGGAACATTCTCGTTTGGCAAACTTTTGGAACATTCTCGTTTGGCAAACTTTTGGAACATTCTCGTTTGGCAAACTTTTGGAACATTCTTGTTTGGTAAACTTTTGGAACATTCTCGTTGGATAAACTTTTGGAACATTCTTGTTGGATAAACTTTTGGAACATTCTCGTCTCGTAAACTTTTGGTGCATAAACTTTTCAAAAACTCTTGTTTCCAAAAAAAAAATGTTTGGGACAGTACTGTTTGGTAAAGTTTTTGAAAGGTTCTTGTTTGGTAAACTTTGTTAATATTTTTATTTTAAGTTTTTTTGAAGCAGTCTTATTTTAGTAAGTTTTTTTCGAAACATTCTTACTTCAAAAAATTTTGAAAAACAGTTTTTTGAAAAAAAAAAAAACTTCTAGTTTGATCTTTTATTTCAAACAGTAACATTTTGGCAGTACTCTCTCTAAGACTTTTTTTTTGTACTTCCAAAGCACTCAGTTAGTAAGCTCTCAGTAAAAAAAAAGAACTTCCCAGTGATTTGTCACTATTATCACGAAGGAATGTTTTGAAAACTATATATATAGGTCTATTCTTTATATATAAACAACCTTTTTTTTCTCTTTGATAATGGAATTGTTTTACTGTACAAAAACATGCAAAAGGAATGTTTGTGTGTTTTTTTAGAGGTGGGGGGGGGGAGGAAAAAAAAATTATGAGATAAAAAGTGATTCATGAATAATAATAATTTGGTGAGATATTTTTTTGTTTTTTTCTTGAAAGGACAAAAAAATTTGGGTGAAGATTTCTTTTTTTTTTTTGTTTCGTTAAACGAAAATAATTAATTAAACAAAAAATAAACACAAAAAAAATGACTAAAAAACATTTCCTTGGAAATTTCTTAATTACATTTTACAAGAAATATTTTTAAGTGTTAATAAAAATGAAGATGAAAAATATAACAAACAAACAAACAAAATAATGATTTGTTAATTTTGGTGTTGAAAAAAGTATTAGATACCTTGTTTATATACACAAATGTCGTGGTTATTATTACAATAATAAAAAATGAAAAAAAATCTTTTGTCAAAATAACAACAAAAAAAAAAGAGAAGAAAAAAAAAAATTGACGAAAATTTCATTAATTTTTTTTTTTTCTTTACTTCATTTCTCTTTTTTTTTTCATTTCCGTATTTGAAATATACATTTGTTATCGCCAAAGTGGAAAAAAAAATCATTCATTTTACACAATCACTAGACAACAATGGCTGTTTTCCATAAAGGCAAAACGCTAAGGGCACCTAAAATTTAAAGGGCCTTTTTACAATTTTTTTAAAAAATGTAAAATGTTAAAAAAAAAAAATAAAATTATTCTTGGATTTATTCAGCAGTATGACGTCATTTCTATATAAATATATGGATGTGACGTGACACTGTTAGATAAATCGGTGAGTAACAAAATGTAAAATGATTTATTTATAGGGTTTTCAGTAATTCCTTAAGGAGAAAAAAAAATTATGCTTTTTGCAATAAAAGAGGTTGCATTAGAGGCTAAAAATGACCTACAACTAATTCTGCTGTATTTTAATTCTAATAAAAAAACTCTAGCCTCTAACCAAACTCTTTGATTGCAAAAAGCATGATTTTTTTTTTGCCTAATTGACGGTTTACCATTTCGTATTTTGTCTAGGGCCCTTTCAAAGTTTCTAAAAATTAGCCTCTTCTAGACAATTGTGCAATATGCCACCACAACTTAGATTTACCTTCTGGCTTTTGTTCATTGATTTTGCACAGTGCCTAAAATGCCATAAAAGTTGTATTCTGTGGGAACAGACTAATCATAGCTCACTATGTGACCTACACTTCAGAACTGTAGGTCACTCAGTGACCTACACTTTCGAACCTTTTTTTTTATATCGGCGATTAGGTGGAGTTATGTTAAATTAAGCTTGTTGCAGTGGGTTGGGGGAGGGGGGGGGGGGCGCAGGCCCCACGAATGTAAACGTGTAGGTCACTGAGTGACCCACAGTTCTTCTCCAAATATAACAATCTGAAAGTGTAGGTCACCTAGTGACCTACGATTAGTCTGTCCCGTATTTCTGCTTTTTCTTTGTACACTGCCTAGTGAATATGTAGAATGAGTGATGATTCACTTTGACACTGACGTTACATATACGGTTTTTTTCTTTATTCACATGACTCAAAAAAAAATGACAAAAACAATATGGCCACCGCGACTGTCGGCCATCTTTACTTTTCTGTTCTTTTCGTGGCAATCGGTCGTCTGTGTCTCTTTGTCTCTGTAACACCGAGATCGTTTTGGCGTTGCCGCCCCTCGTCGTCGTCGTCATCGTCGTTTGCCTCTCTCTAGACAACTTCTTCTGCTTTTCATGTTTGTTACTTGTTGACAAACAAACGGATTTCTGTTTTTTTTTTCTCCTGTGGGGTGTGTTTTACTTTTTTTTAAACTTGTTTTCAAAATGGCCTCTGTCACATTCTGCAGTTTGAGTTCCATCTGATTGGACAAAGAAGAAGATGAAGTGATTGTTCTTAAAATTTTAATTTTAAGTCTAAGTGTACTCTGGTCGATCCTGAATATAGTCTTCGGTATGGCACCCGTTATACATGTTAGCCGTAACGTCGTCACATCCGGTTCCTGTTTAAAATAGACAAAACAAATTATGATTTAGAAACTTAAAATGTTCTCGAGAATTTTTAACTGTCCTGGGAAATAACTTCAAGGGGAGAAAAATTGGGAAGCACAATCGGAAACTTAAGACTTTATGCTGTAAAAAAAATCTAGATTATTTCTTTAAAAGAAAGTATTCCCGGATGTGCTTGATTTAGCCGTTTTCTTCTCAAATAGGAGGCCATAGAAAGCCTGAATAGGAGTCGGCCATTTTGAAAACATGACGTTCACCTATACACATACTTGACATTCTTGAACTTCATCACTAAAAGTCGTATATGTTTAACCTTCTCAAGATCTCGAGAAGGGTTAGGTCAAGTTAGCAAATGGTTCCCGGACACGTTTTTTTTTTCTTTTCTGGACACAACGTTTCTGTCTAATATATGGATAAATAGCTTTTTTCCCACAATTAATTAATTAAATAAAGTTAATTATAGAATAAAATTGTTTAAAGAAATTTATTAATTTCTCATTAGGTGAACAAAATTTAGGTAAAGTTTCTTGAAATACTCTTCGAAAAAAACCTAAAAGACCTAAAATGTGTTTTAATGTCATTTAATCATAACTTTTAGAACATTTTAAGAAATTTATGTACTTGTTTAGGTGAACTGTCTTTTATGTGGCTTGCTTTTAGGCGAGCTGTTTTTAGGTGAACACATTTAGGTAAAAGTGTCGTGAATAAAAACACCCTTCAAAAAAAAAAAGACCTAAAGAGATATCCAACTTCTTTTTTACAATTATGTCGAATTAGGTGAAGTAAAATTAAGTTTAATGTCATTTAGCTGAAATACCTTTTAAAATAATCAATTTAAGAAATACTTGTGTAGATCACCTGTCTTTTATATGACTCGGATGAGGTGTTTTTTAGGTGAACAAATTTAGGTAAAGTGTCATGAAAAATATCCTTTAAAAAGACTAAAAAAAAGGAATATAATGGGACACTTTTAGATTAGCTAACATTTTCTCAAAATTTTTTATGTTAAATTCTGTTAATAGGTCAATGCCTCAGTCAGAATTTTTTTTTTTGATCTAAATCACTAAAAAAAAACTGTTACAAGTTACAACTTATTCAAAATTCATAGCCATTGATGCTGAGAGAGAAATAAGGAGTTCCTCCTATTAAGAGAGAGTAGAATAAACATGTTGCTCATTCTAATAAATTTACAAGTCAATGTAGAATAACAAAAGAGGATGCCATTTAGCATACAATAATAATATTAATAATGGGTTGTGGTTGTATATAGAATAGCAATTCATTTTTGCATATACACATGTATATGCAATGAAGAAGAAGAAGAAGACACTCTTCTAGTAAATAACATCATCATCCAAGGAAGAAGAAGAAAATACCAAACCCAAAAGAATATAGTTTATGAGAATTGTTGTGTGCCACACATGAATTTTTCATGTTAATACATAATATGGAGTGAATTCTTTAGAACAAAAATAAATCTTTTAACCTTTTTTTTTTCTTCTTTATTTATTATAATTTATAATATTTAATAATATAAATCTTCTTTTTAAGTTCTTCCGCATTCAAGAGTAATTTAGAAAACTAAAACCCCAAATAAAACAAAACAAAAAAACACACTCTTAAACAATGATTTCCAACTAGGGTTCCATGAGCCCGTCAGAGGCGCAGCTAGGTTGAGGGGGGGGGGGGGGCAGAGGGGGACACATGTCCCAAGGCGCCACGCTCAGGGGGCATGAACCCCAAAATGGGCTTCAAAACATGCTAAAATTGACCCACAATAAATGAGAGGAGTTAAAAGTTTTGATTTAAAAAATTTACGAAATTTTCCCCCAGGGTGAGAACCAGGTCGTTCTTCTCTCCCCCCTCTCCTCCCTTTCGGTGGGCCTGATTTTATGGACAGTCATTTTGGTTATGGTTAACAAATGAAATATTATTTGTTGGGGGCACAAATTTAACCCCATGTGACCTTGTTCCTGGGTGCCACAAACCATCTTTACGCCTCTGAAGCCCGTGTCCGAGGTTTCTGCAAGAATTTGCAAAAGCTTGCAAAAAAAAATAATAAATAGAAATTGGCAATAAATAAACATTCTTGTAATAGTTTATTCAAAAGTATGAGTTAATTATTATTTATTAACCGTACTACTTTACATATTTACAGTGTGTTTTGTAATTTACCCCTCTCGAACCTAATATGTCACAGCAAGGTAGGGGTTAACACTAACAACACTAGTTAAAAAAGAAAGTTTTATCAAAAGTTGCATGTCATCTATCACACTTATATAAACATTGAAGTTGCATGTCACATTGCAAGTTTTATTGCATTAAAGTTTCATCAAATGTTGCTAGTGTGATATAGTGGGCTTTAGAAAGCTAGAAAAAGCAGTGCAGTGTATGGAATCCTCACTCTGTCACACTCACGCACTCAGTTGAAATGGTTCAGCGTAAGGCAACTAGGTTTGTTTGTGGCAGACACAAATTTACAGATAGTGTCACTGAGATGCTGTCAGTGCTACAATGGCATATAGTTTGGCACATCGCAGGGCTAAGTTAAGTTTGAAATTGTTTGGAAAAATGACACGTGGTGATTGTCCTAAACCGCAGTCCAGTGATATTCATAAAGCACTATATATGGGCAGGGCTGACCACTCTAAGAAAATTAGGGAGATTTTTGCTAGGACAGATTCATATTATTGGTATTTTTCCCCTAGAGTTATAAGACAATGGAACTCTCTTCCTGAGGAAGAAGTGGTGAATGGGAATAATTTTGTTTTGTGGGATTGACATTTGTATATTCATTTTGTTTTTTATATATGTGCTTGACAATGCTTAATGATGCATCTGGTCTTTTATGTCCCTCTGCCATAGGCCTATTTGGCTGCTAGCAGAGTACTAATTGTAAAAAAAAATCCTACAGGTAAAATAGAAATATGTGAAGAAGGTTTGGATGAAGTGTTTCGGAGTTGTTGTTGAAATATCACTTTTTTGTGAAATGGTTGTTAAAACATAACATAGAATATACATTGTATATACACCCTGGAAGAGGGTATAAATATATATATATATATATATATATATATATTTGTTGTGTTATTTTATTTAGAGAGAAAGAGAGAGAGAGAGAGAGGGGATTTTTATGAATGTTTGTTGTGTTTTTTATGGTTGTTTGTTGTTAAGGTTGTAATGAATGTGAGACGGGCCTTTAAGTAGCCTAAAGTAAGACAAAAAAATGGTGGTGGGTTGTTGGTGGTGGTGGTGGTGTATCTCTTTAAGGAGTATAATGGCGTGCTGCTGCTCCTGTCAAGGTCTGAAATTGCAACATTTTATATAAGCCCCTACTGTGTAGCTAGACAATATAACGAGAATACAGGATGATGTCCCAGTGTCAAAATTTATTACATAGTGAATTTTGTACAAAACACCCGTTCAGAACGAATTGGAAGAAGCAACATTAAGAGGCAGAATTACTTTGAAAAATGTCCACAGAGAGCGCTAGCATCGTTTTTTTATTGAGCCTATCATAGACCCCCTATGTTAAAGAAATAAACGTTAATTTTTTTAAAGTCGCTTCAATATGTTTATTTTTCATATTTAAAGTTGTCCAATTTTGATGGATGGTTTAAAGTGCAATGTGCACCTTAAATATATGCTGATCCAGTGATAGAATGACAAAAAATCGGTAAGTGTCTTCCTTTTTTTTTTACAATTTCGAAATTTAAAAAAAAAACGCCAAAATCTTGAATTTGGAATAAAAAGTTTTATTTTAAAACATATCAAAATTATGGAAATAAAAGTTTAGTTTAAAAGATATCAAAATTATGGAAATAAAAAGTTTATTTTAAAAGATATCAAAATTATGGAAATAAAAAGTTTATTTTAAAAGATATCAAAATTATGGAAATAAAAAGTTTATTTTAAAAGATATCAAAATTATGAAATAAAAAGTTTATTTTTTAAAAGATATCATAATTATAGAAATAAAAAGTTCATTTTAAAAGATATCAAAATTATGGGAAATAAAAAGTTTATTTTAAAAGATATCAAAATATCACATGATCATCTAGTTTCTGAAACAATTTTGAATTCTTCTTAAAGTTTCTTTCACGAAATGCCAGAATAACCACACAATTTCACACCAATTGTTTTATAAGTAATTTGCATATTTTGCAAATGGCTACTTTTAAACCAAAAAAATGACTTTTGATTAATTTGCTGCCTCACCCTGTACATCTAACCTCCCCCTACAATATATATATAAAATGTATCTTCATTTTCTTATATGGTAAGGAATAAAACTTTCACTTTATGGATTCCTAACTAAATGTGATGAAAAAATATATATGATCAAAACCACCACCCTCCACACACACACACCTTACCCTCAGTCCCCCTTCCCCTTCTTCTTAGCCTCTCTCCCTTACATAAATATATAATAAGAATGCTGTCTTTTATGACGCCTATTTTGCGCTTTTTTTTTAAGTATATAAGTGGGTTTCAGGTGGTGAGTGACCCAAAAGCAGATAGAAATTTTTTTTTTGGGTGGGGGAGGGGGTTGTGGTGTCTTTGTCTATCTATCTCTTTATACAATATACATTGTATATTATAGCTTAGGTAACCAATTACGCCCTCTGGGTGGAGGTTGGAATATAGAACCCATCATTCTTATATTGCTTTATGGGTGACCAAACTTAAAAGGTCCTATGAGCCATTTCTGATTGCCACCACAATCATTGTTCATCATCTATGAACATGTATCGTCACACTGAAACACACTTGAACACACATGAGTTAAATGAATTCAAATTAAATGTGTTTAGATGAATTATACGGAATCCAGTTAAGGACAGGAACCAAATAAAAATTGACTTTTATTATTAATATTTTAAAATTGAAATACGAATATTTTGTCAATAGTTTATAAATTTATATTTAAGTATTAACTCAATATTTTCTGATTATTAACTGAATAAACTGAATTCGACATATTGTTTATTTGCCCTTCACGGGGCTCTGTAGAACACATTTATTATTTAAATGCATTTAAATTATCAGGTGTGTGTACTAGGTATAAGAGACACTTTTTTCTAGTTTCTTTTAATTTTACTAAAGAAAAAGAGTTCAAAAATCACCTGTTCATAAAAAAGCGATCTTAATTAATGTAATAAAAAAACAAACATTGAAATATTAAAAAAGATATTGAAGTTTTAAAAAGGTGTTGCTTTATTGACCTAATAGTGACCACTACATGACAACGTGTGTGGCCGGTTTTTTTTTGTGTGTGTGCGTGTGTTTGTTAATGTGATGAACGGACTGGACACGCAAATAAATAAATAACATACGTGAACACTCTTTGAAAAATAAATCAAGAAAGTGAAACAGTTTTTTTTTTTAAAAAAACTTTAAAAGTATTGTATTTTAAATTACACGATTATAGGATTTCTTGGCAACATTAAAAAAAAAACCACCAAAAAAAAAAACTGACCCAAGGACAGTTTTAGTTGGTGTATTTAGGTATAATGTCATTACATGACAAAAATGATGACCTAAAGAATTGGCGAACAAACTTGACAAGGACGTTTTTTTATATGTCCCTTGTGTGATTATAATGTGCTATGGCTGACCACAGTGGTCAGTCAAGTCAAGAGTCAGTCAGTCCACAAAAAAGTTGCTATGACCAATTATTATCGGTGTCTTTCTATATCCTCTAGCTAAATTTACTTGTTGCTAACGCAGATTAACAAACATAAAAAAAGAACAAAATTTCGAAAGTTTGTTAGAAACTAGAATGACTTAATTTTAATTATTTCATGGTGTGAAATCTTGAAAAATGAACTTTTTTTTATGTTTCAAAGTCTCCTTTAATCATTTCAACAACAACAAAAAATTGTATGCAAACTGAAGCGAAATTTAGAAAAGTTTTCAAACTGCAATTATTAATGCATAGACGTATTTGACCTAATATTCTAGTCTCTTAACATTTAAGACTTGTTGAAAGTTAAAAAGTTTAGACGAAAAAAGAAAAAAAATATTTCTGGTTCACAATTTCGAAATTTGATAGTTGAATAGTGTGGTGGTGTTTGGGGGGGGGGGAAGCCCTTTAATAATCTAAGGACCAAATTTAAGATGGAAACTTTACACTTGAACTCTCTAAACAGGATTCCAACATAAAAAAGTTCCTTTTCAACAAGTATACTCAATCAAACAGGGGGTTTTATATGTTGAAACTTTTTTTTTCTCTCTTAGAGAGTTCGATTTAAAAGTTAAAGTGCTAAGTGTATGAATTCAACAAGGAAACATCTCACTTGAACTTCAAATTTAAACCCTCCTATAAGCAGAGTTCCAGCATGTTCTTTTTTAACAAGAATTTTCAATAAAAACAGGTTATTATCAACACTAGTTCAAGTCCTAAGGACTAGAATTCAATAAATAAACTTAGCACTTAGCACTAGAACTTGTGTTTGAACTCTCTAAGCAGGGTTGGAATATAGAAAAATTCCTTTTAGAATGATATTGAACTGGGGACCGACCTCTATTCAGAGTTACTACTTCAGAAGGCAAAAATGCTTAGAACCTGAATTCAACAAAAAAAAAAGGAAACTTATAAGTTATCACTTGAACTTGCCCTTGAACTCTCTTGATGTATTAATGGAGGTATACTCTCTAGGCATTTATATGGAAAAAGAAAAAAGAAAACTTTTAAAAGAGGTTCTTTCTATGTTAGAACTTATGTTCAGTCAGCACTTCAAAGAGTAAAATGCTAAAAACAAATTGCAACTTGAACTCTCTCTCGCTCTCTTTCTCTCTCTCTCTCTTTCTGAACAAGGTACCAATTTGGAACCTTTACAAAAAGGATAGATCTAGTTGAGAGGGTTCAAGTTGTACTTCAAGTGGCAAGTTTTCTTGATGAATTTTTAAGGGCTGCTCTTAAGTATCTGTTTTGCCAGTGATCCTCTTTAAGGTTCTCTTGTCATGAAGTACAAATGTGGGAAGGTTTTTCTACTTTTAATGGTAAGAGAAGTACAGAGAGAGAGAGATAGAGAGAGAGGTACAGAAAGGAGGGACAAAAGGGGGGAACACCTGTGAAGATTTGGGTTCATGATAAGAGACAGAGAGAGAGAATAACCCCCTGACAAAAAAGTAACAAAAAAAAACAGAGATCTGTAAGAGACAAACCACAAGTAACAAGGGACATAAATATACTTTTGTTGTGTCTGCCTGTGTCCAGAACCATTGGACCATGAGAACTCATATATTTGAAATGTCTCTATCTTTCTCTCTCTCTCTCTCTCTCTCTCTCTCTCTCTCTCTCTCTCTCTCTATGTGACAATATAAAAAAAATAGTTACACTGGTTGAATAAGTATTGTAAAAGGTGGAGGGGGAGTGGTTAGAGGGTAGGAGGGGGGACTCTTAAGGGCATTGTCCACATAGTATATATATCCCTAGGCTTGAAAATGTTAAAAGTATATAAAATAAATACAAAAGTATCTTTGGGTGCTCCTTTTTTTCTTGTCTGGTCCTTCACTTTTTTATTTTAAAAAAAATTTCACAACAAAGATGGAGGAGATGTTTTTTTCTAGTCTTTTTCAAGCATCTTTGGATCTTCCTTTTTCTACTTTTAAAGATGAGAGAAAAATGTGAAGAATACTTGATAGAAAAAAAAACTTTTTTTTGACAAGTTTCAACAAGTAAAAAACCCTCTCATACCTTTAACACACATAAGTTAAATGAATTCAAATTAAATGTGTTTAGGTGAATTATACGGAATCCAGTTAAGGACATGTACCCAAATAAAAATTGACTTTATTATTAATATTTTAAAATTGAAATACTAAATCAATATTTTGCCAATAGTTTATATTTATTATATTTAAGTATTAACTCAATGTTTTCAGATTATTAACTGAATTCGACATATTGTTTGTTTGTCCTTCACAGGGCTCTGTAGAACTCGTTTATTATTTAAATGCATTTAAGAAAAAACTCATGATATTCTCTTGTGTTGTTTTGAGAACAAAATGGCTAAGTATTGGCTATTTATTGCAAGATTTAAAAATTAAATGTCGATAGTTCAAATTTTAAGATGTGTTAATTTAACAACAGAATATCAATCATAAAAGTGACAAGTTCTCAAAATGGGGGCTAGTTTATCACAAGTTTAAAATGAAGAGAATTTTTTTTAAAAAAAATGTGTGACAATCACACTTGTTTGTGTGGATTTGAACACATTTTGATTGTTTTTTGTTGTGTGTTTGTGGGTAGAAAATCAAAATTTTGTGCATTGTTTTTTCAGAATGTGGGTCTTTTCTTGGAGAGTTGTTTTTTTTTGTATTTATTTATGTATGTTGTGATCCTTTAGTGGTCACACATTGCTCAACAGGAGCGTAGCTGGGGACCCACAGCCCCCGCGACTGCAAGGAAGGGAGGGGGCAGCAAGAGGTTTAGAAGGGGGCATTTTGGTGGTGCAAATTGGGCGCGATGTTTTAAGCAGCAGAGGGGTGGTGGTTTAGGGGTGCGCAACCACACTTAACTACGCCACTGCCGTTCAACAATCACAGGCAAAATTTGACTTATTTCTTGCACCGAAATCTTGCAAGAAAAAAAGAGCCAGTGTGGTTGGCATTTTCAAGGCCTTGTTTCCACTGGGGTGAAAATTTGAACTTTTTTTTTTAAAAAAAATTTCAACTGGTAAAAAATAGAACACGCGTGGCTCCCGCCCATTAACTATAATAGGCAAAAAAGCTCCGTGAGTTCAATTTTTCACCAGTTGAAATTTTCACCCCAATGGATAGAAGGTCTAACCGCATTGTTTCCACTTGGCGTGAAAATTTGAACTTTTTGAAAATTTCAACTAGTGAAAAATAGAAGACACATGGCCCATGCCTATTCACTATCATTAGCAAAAAGGCCACGTTTGATCAATTTTTCACCAGTTGAAATTTTTCAAAAAGTTGAAATTTTCACCCCAATGAAAAGAAGGCCTAAAGGAGAGGGGGGGGGGGGGCGGGAATATTTGAGTTTGAGGTCTTTTTTTTTCTGTTTCTGTCTACATGTCACATGTGTGTTGGAGCCTTGGAGGAGGGTTGCAACAATGCAACCAACTGCAAATGTTGGAACATACATAACACGCCCTACAAGTAAAGTAGAATGAACTAAGACACAAGACACTTGGGTATTTGTGTAAATTAATAGTTGTTTAATTTAACCAAGCTGTGTTTGTATCAACCAACAACAACAGCAGCAACAATAACGCCTTTTTCTGACCCTATCATGTTAGAGGCCAGTGTTCTTTATATGAACTCGTCATTCTCTTCAATGTTTTAATAATATTTGTTGTAATAAAAACCTCCTTCCTATAGAAACCCCCCCCCCCCCACCCCTTATATATTTGGGTATTATAATACTTTTGTTTTGTCAAATACAATGCTGAACAATGTTCTCTCTCTCATTGAAAAGCTGTGTTTTTTTTACTTTCTCCCTTTCTAGTCTCTTTTGTTGAGTAGTTTGAACAGACACAATATGCATTCTTTTTTCACAGCTTATTTAGACCCTATTATAAAAAGGCACTATTTCAATTAGCTCGTATTTAACAGTTGGGCTTTTTATTTTCAACAAGAAGTGGTTAAGTTACACACATCTCAATCAAGTTTTCACAATAACAAGAGAGAAAATATGTGTACATATAATGTATATATACAGTAGCTCCCCCTTTATTTTCTATTCTCCTC
The DNA here is from genome assembly GCA_036925085.1 of Brachycybe producta. Classification (NCBI taxonomy): domain Eukaryota; kingdom Metazoa; phylum Arthropoda; class Diplopoda; order Playtdesmida; family Andrognathidae; genus Brachycybe; species Brachycybe producta. Next base: position 589,707 of record JAUPFP010000073.1, read on the forward strand.
CTACTTCCCTTCCTTTTTTTATGATGTTATTTTATGTGGCAACCTTTTTTAAAAAAAAGTAGACAATTGCCACCAGGAACAAAATCTACTACTGTTTTGAAAAGTCAAAAACTTTCAAGTACAACACCAATAATAATAATCTTATTTGGGGATAGAGACACCTATTTAAAGACAGCTAACAAACCCCTCTGGGGACGGTTTTACTTTTCAAAATTAAAGCTTCAAATTCAAGAGAGAAAATTTTGACACTTTTGAAGTTGAATCTGAACCACAGGTTTTCTTCATTAAAATAAATAAAAATAAACCTGGTAAAGTTTACTAGGGTTTTTTTTTTCTTTTCTTTCTATTTTGTAACTTTGGCTCAGAGAAAAAGAGGGTTCAAGTGCCAAGTTTTCAAGTGCCAAGATTTTCTTATTGAATTTGATCCTCACAGGGTTTTTTTTTTAATAAGGAAGAAAAACAAATGTGTGTGATTTATAATTAAACCAAGGACTAATTTAGAACTTAAGAAATTGCTACCTGTTGGAGTGATGTCAATAATTATTTTTTGACGTTTTGATTACTGGGTATTAAATTATTTTGCTTCAGTAAAAAATTGGGTAGCAGTGTTGTTAATTTTTATTTTCACTTTACAAATTGGTAGAAAAAGGTAGAGAAAGAAATAAATTACTTCGGGTGTGAAAAATAGTTGATAGTTTTTGAAGTTTGTTTTGATGTCATCTCATCAAACATGTCATTAGTACTGCTCGGATTTTTATGCAATATCAAGCAAATGTTTCTAAATGCGTGGCACAATAGCCACTGGTGAAGTAACAATCCCAGTTTAGACATCAACTAACAATTACTGTGTTTTTTTTTCAATCAAAAATACCAGTTAGAGGCTTGAACTCTCTAGTTGACAATTGATAGTAACCAGACATATAGCCTCTAACCAGCTTTTGCTGCAGACTTAGGTCACTCCATAGAAATGGTCCAATGCAGGGCTGCTAGGTTTGTTTGTGGTAAATATGGATATGCTGACAGTGTAACTAAAATGCTTTCAGAGCTTGGTTGGGATAGTTTACTTGCAAGACGTTCAGATTTTAGTTATAATATCTTTAATCGAATGCTAGAAGGTTCTTGCCCTAAACCTACTTCAAGTAAACTTTGCAGGGCGTTATATTTGGGTAGGGGTGATCACTCTAACAAGGTTGGAGAGATTTTTGCACGAACAGATTCTTATTACTGGTCATTTGTCCCTAGGGCGATTCGACAATGAAACTCGCTTGCCGGGGATCTTGTGCAGGAAAAACGTATTTTATGGGAGTCATAATTTTGTTTTGTTTTGACAATGCATATATTTGCAGCATTAAAAAATATTGAAATTGTTGTTGGGTTTATATCAATGGGGTTTTATATTTTCTGGTTTTGACAATGCATTTTCTATGCTGCACTTGGACTCTTGTCCCTCCGCCATAGGCCTTTATGGCTGCTTGTAGCGTAATTTTTCAAATTCAAATTCAAATTCAAAAATTCAAATTTTTGATTAGAAATTAACCATTATTGCTCTAATGATGATGTTTACTTCACAATTGGCACTTGAGCCACAAATTGAGAAACATTTTGCTTGATATTGCATAAAAATCCTAGCCCTAGAAATATCATTAGTAAAGCAACAAAAGTAAAGTTCTGCTTAATGTTTTTAATATATATACAGCAGTATAAGAAAAATGAATTATTTTACTTTGTAAAAAATTGTACAAATTATTCTTTTCTAAATTAAAACCTGAAAACTGAAAGCAAACATGTAAAAACAGCATAAACAGTAACAGAAAGCAGAAATCACAGTATACACTTACTGATAAACTGCAAACACATAATTAAAAATAGCATAAACAGAAAGCAGAAATCACAGTACACACTTACTGCAAACTGAACACACACATACACACATGCAAAACAGCATAAACAGGAACAGAAACAGAAAGCAGAAATCACATTATACACTTACTGATGAACTGCAAACGCAATTTAAAATAGCATAAACAGAAAACAGAAATCTCAGTACACACTTACTGCAAACTGAACACACACATGCTAAAACAGCATAAACCGAAGCAGAAAGCAGAAATCACAGTACACACTTACTGCAAACATACACACACACACACACACGCAAAAAGAGCACAAACAGAAAACACAAATTACAGTATGTTTAGAATTAGACTAGATTTAGACTTAGATTTAGAAAGACCAGAGCCATGTACAAACTTGAAAACACACTACATATACACAAACATAGTTTAAAAAAAGAAGCAGAAAGGAAATAAAAACTGCCCAATACAAGCAGAAAATGAGAAAACAATCAGCACACAGAAACAGAAAAGACCACAGTAATAAAAGAATTATCATAACATACACCACTACCCTCATGGACAAAGGAGAAAGATAAAAATACACTGTCACACTTGTGTCAGAGACACAGATAAGACTTGTTTTGTATAATTTTTTTTGTTTTTTTTTGTTAAAAAAAATCTCCATAATTTATTTTACATGTGGAATGGAAACCTTACAAACACAGTTAAAATGATTAAAATGTGTTGATTCCTATATGAAAGACAACTTAGTTATTTTCAACATTTTTAAGTAGCCTTTAGCTGTTATAATGGCTAATGTCATTTATCAAGTTCTTGTCTTATTGAACAAAAAAAAATTTATATAGCTAGGGATTTAAGTTAAGTCCCCTTTCTTCAAAAAACCTTCTTCTTCTTTTTTCCTTTAAACTTTCAGGAAGTTTTAATAAAAAAAAAAAGTTGTAGAAGAGAAGAAAAAAAAAATTCTCCATTTGTAATTAATTTACTTTAAGTGGTTCCTTATTTTTTGTTATTGTTGTTTACCGGTTCTTCCACTTTGTTTTGTTGTTGTTGTAAGTTAAAAGAGGTCTTATATAAGTAAAAAGGAAGATTTTTCCCCTTTTTTTTGTTGGAGTGCCCAGTGCCACTGAATGATGATGGGGTTGGTTCTTCCCTATTGTGTTTTTCTATAACATTTACACAGCCTGCTTGGCTACTTATTACAACAACAATATAACTAATCTTTTTTGTTGTTGTTGTTGGTGAAAAACCTTTTTGAATGTTGGTATAAATGTAGTGCCAACAGTAAATACCATAGATGTATTCATCATCATCATCATCATCATCATCATATACATATATAGAAATGACGAATGACATTGTTGTAACTTTTCACTTATACACAATGCACGCTTTCGACCTCATTATTATGAATGGTGTCTGTGTGTGTGTTTTTTTTTCTTCTTCTTCTTCTTAACATATGTTAAAACTTGTCTTTGAATGATATTATGGTAATTTTTCCTAAAGGTGTTTTCTCTCTTTTATACTTGCAATCACTAACATATATAAGGTACAAGGTTAATGGACATTCAAAAAGGATTTTAATTTTTTCTTTTTCTTCTTTGAATGGGTTTTTAATAGTATTCATAGTTGAATTTTATAATATAATCTTATTGTGTAATAATCTCTGTCATTTTTTCTTCTAAAGTTGTTACGACTTTTGAAGTAACTTTTTTGCGAGTTACTTAGAATGTTTACGGAAATGGAAGAAAAAAAAAAACTTCGAAGAAGAAGAATAAAGTTTGAATTTGTAGCTAAATTTAGAACATTTAGTTAGTTGTTAATATTTTAGCTTTGTAACAAGAACAAATAACTAAAGTAACTTCTACTTAGTAAAATAGTTTCCCACTTGTGGTATTTGTTAATCATTTTTGCAGTAACTGAATTCGAAGTTTAGTTTCACAGTTACTTAATGCAAAGTTTAGTTTCGCAGTTACTTAATGCAAAGTTTAGTTTTGCAGTCACTTAATGCAAAGTTTAGTTTCACAGTTACTTAATGCAAAGTTTAGTTTCACAGTTACTTAATGCAAAGTTTAGTTTCGCAGTTACTTAATGCAAAGTTTAGTTTTGCAGTTACTTAATGCAAAGTTTAGTTTCACAGTTACTTAATGCAATGTTTAGTTTTGCAGTTACTTAATGCAATGTTTAGTTTTGCAGTTACTTAATACAAAGTTTAGTTTCGCAGTTACTTAATGCAAAGTTTAGTTTCGCAGTTACTTAATGCAAAGTTTAGTTTCGCAGTTACTTAATGCAAAGTTTAGTTTCACAGTTACTTAATGCAATGTTTAGTTTTGCAGTTACTTAATACAAAGTTTAGTTTTGCAGTTACTTAATGCAAAGTTTAGTTTTGCAGTTAATTAATGCAAAGTTTTGTTTCAAAGTTACTCAATTCGCACAGTAACTGAAGTAACTTCTACTTATTAAAATAGTTTCCCCAAATGTGATATTTCGTTTTGCAGTTAGTATGAAATTTAGCTCCCGTGCCCAGATCCGACTTCCCATATTTTTTTTTTTGGGGGGGGGGGGGCTTCAACGGGGCCGCGATGTCGGGCAAACGTCTTGCGTATAGAGACTCGTGTTAAAGTTGACTGTAAAATGTTTTACACCCTCCGGAAGTAAACTCCTTTAGTATTCAATGACTTAGTCACTGCATTACAAATTGAGCCATGTACATTATAAATTACGCTCTAATTACTTAAGTTTAGACTACAAATTGACTAAAAATGATTTAGATAAATAAAGTAATTTGAAAACTAAACCCACAAGTTGACTAATCTGTAGTAGACAAAAAAAAATGCAAAATAATGTAAAACATGAATTCAATGCATAAATGCATCAACAAAAAACATCTTATTTCTGAGCATTAAAGGGTTGGTTGGTGTTTTTTTTGTGATAAATAATGCCATTTCCTGATTGATTTCAATGCAAGAAATCAAAACTAATAAGGAAATGATTATTATTCTTTATGGCTGAAGCTGTGTCTTGAGTGTAGAAAAAAAAATTTTTAAAAGAAAATTTGCTGAAGTAATAAAAAAAAGATGGTTTTTTAAATGTGCATTGATTTTTATATATTTATATTTTATGTTATATATTTAGAGAGAAAAAAAGGGGGGTGGTGGGTCCTAAATACGTTCTGATTTGCCCAAACTGTCTTGAATCCAATTAAAAAAATTGGCATCTTAACTACCAATAAAAGGCTTTGCAGTTACAGAGTGAGGAAAGTGAGCCATAAATTAAGAGCAAAAAAAAAAAAACTCCCTTCAAAAGATTAGCTTAAACTCTTGGAGTGGTTTATATTTTTGTGGTTTACTCTGTATGAATGAAAGAAGCTTAAGTATTCATATGCACATTATGCATATTTTTTGGGGGGTGGGGGTGAGGATGGGTGGAGGGGGTGGTATTTATGGGTGTAAAAATAACATGAGATAAAAGGGGCGGAGAGAAACCAGGAGGATGGAGAATGGAAATTTCGCCTTTTTTTTTTACTTTCTCCATTTGCTTCGATTATGTTTATTTTACGTTTAGGCGAAATGGGACCCAGTTCGGCAATTTGTTTAGCTAAATTATGGCTTCAAATAATAGATCAATTAGAGGGTAGAGAAGAAGAAGAAGAAGAAGAAAAAATATGATCCCTATTCCTCACTTTCCACCCCCCCCCCCCCCCCCCCCCCCCCCCACATTTATTCCTTCAAAGAAAAGAGAGAGAGAAAAATCCATCTAAGAATTTGCTCGTAAACGTTTTTTTCTTCTTCTTCGCTTAACTAGCAGAATTTGCTAAGAGAGACAGAGAGAAGAAACATATTTTTGAATCAGATGTTAAAATTGTCATTGAGTTTGAAAAGAAATAGAAGCAAAAATCTGTTTCTTGACTATACAAATGCTCACGTTGTTTTTATGTTAAAAATGCAAAATCAGTCATTCTGCACAATGACTAAACAATGTATAAATGTACAAAATGGGCATAATGGCATTTTAGACAATGTAAGCCATGCAAATGCCTGAAATACAACAATACAAACTAAAGATATTAGCTCTGCGTTCAGTTACTAAGCGCCCTATGCAAAAGCGGTCATGAAGACCTGTGACAAGAGGAACAAGAATCCAATTGCAGCATGCGAATTGCCTTATGAAAACTGAGAGGCTAGCAGTTTGACTAGTTTCTAAAGGGTCGCATTCTTAAACATTGCTAATTGTGAGGTAAACGTTGTGACGACCCAGTTTTGCGCCTTCTTTAATTAGAAGGAGCAATCCTAAATCCTGATGTCGTCTGCTAGGCTGCTATAGTAGGCAGCCCGGCAGACGACATAAACTCCAGGTAGGGAGACTGTCAACCCCCAGTTGGAGCAGCCTGGGGGGTACTTAATGGCAAGGCAGCCATTAAGGAGGGGCAGTGTGTTGTTTAATGTAAAAGTTAATTTGTTTATTTATTAGCTTTGACTAATCTCACAATTAAGCAATCAATAAGAATGTGACCCTGGAAGCTAATCAAACCTTTAACCTCTAACCAGGTTCTTTGACTAAAAAACGCATTTATTTATTATGTATCAAAGAAGCTTCCTTCTGAAGCTTGCTTGCTTGCTTCTAGCTTCTACTTGCTGCTAGCTTGCTTGCTTTCTAGAAACTGAACGCACTTCATTATCATTAAAGCTTTGTGTTTTTTTTAGGAATTCTACACATTGTCTAAAAGAACTGTTGTACATTTAATGGCATGCCAATGTTGGGGGGGGGGGGGTTCTTTGTGCTCATTGTCTAGTAATTGTACAGAATGACTAATTTTCCAATATGTATTGCAATTTGAAAATGAACAGTTTGTTGCTTCAGCTTCTTCATCATAATCATCATCATTTAATATTATCTCAGTATAGAAAACGTCAATATGGAGGAGGAGGAGGAGGAGGAGGAGGATAATCTTATAGAGGAGGTGGAGGGTTTCGTTTTTTTATGATGAAAAATAAGTCTTAAGATGTTTCAGGGAGTTTTTTTTTAGGAGGTTTCTTGTGTAGGAAGTTCGAAACCCTGGTTGAATGATATTATGATAACAGCTATATAGAGCTAAGCTTGAGGGAAAAAAATCTGAGGCTTGAAGTTAGTTGTGTCTGTAGTATTGAAAACAGGAGGATGTCTGAGGAGGAGGGTTATAGGAGGCTATAAGTGGGTTTGTGGCTGGGTTTATGGAAGAATCTATATAGACTTTGCAAGATTTGCATAGAAGATGTATTTTCTTCATGAAAAGAATGTATTTTGCCTCTTTGTGTGTGTCTGTCTGTGTGTGTGTGTGTGTGTGTGTGTGTGTGCAATGTTATAGGGAATATATATATAGGGATTTTGTGTGGCTGCCATTATTTGACATAACCCAATAAAAATTGTTCAATGGATCTAAACCACGCCCTTAATTCAATGAGTTTTTTTTACTTGAAAGAGTCACACACTATGGGATGACAATAGGTTGGAAAACTGAATTTTTGGTGTTTTTTTTCTTCTTCTTGTTTTCAGAGCTATATAGCTATGATGATAGGATGATAATACTGCAATTAATTTCACTCCTAATTTAATATGCACATGTGCGTGACATGAAAGCGTTTTGTTGAACAAAAATATTCCCATTTTTTTCTTCTTCTTCTTCTCGAGCTTGAATAAATTTGTTCAGTTATTATACATATATTATTTAGATGGAAGAGAGATCCAATCTCATCAGAAATTTGTTTTTGTTTATTAAATATATCACACATGATGCCTTGCAAATAAACCTTTATTTTTGTATGATATTAGGTATAGCTTCCATTTTTTTTTTTTTTTTTTGCTCTCCTCAGATGGAGGTTGTTAAGATATTGCTGAATTGTTATTTATTTTGCTTTTCTGCATCTTTGTGGCGTCACTGCAGTGGCTAATCCTATGCTTCATAATAGGGCTATTGAGTCAGGGTCGGTGGAGTCGTTTATTTTTGATAGGAGTCGGTATAAAGTAAACGACTCCGACTCCAAAAGAAAAAATGATTGACCGAACATCAAAAATTGAGTCTTAAAGATGCAATATTGACATATACCCTGAAATTATGCAAAAATGCTGCTCTAACCGCTAGGGCTTTTTACCACCACCGACTCAGGAATTATCTGTTTAAAAGATTATTTTCTGCTCTCTCCGAATTCTAAAATCTGATTTGAGAGCATCATTGAAATCGGACATAATTTTAAGAACCAATTCAATTTAAATTAAATTCGATTACAATGTACCTGGTGAAACCAGCATAGGTTGCTTTTCTCCTATTGGTGTGTGGATTTGACTAGTATAGTCTTTTTTAAACCTGTTTGCTCCATATTTGAGCTTTTTACTCAACATTTGAGCTCTTTACTCAATATTTAAACTTTTTACTCAATATTTGACTTTTTTTAATCAATATTTGAGCTTTTTACTCAATATTTGAGCTTTTTACTCTTTTTGAGTTTTGTACTCAATATTTGAGTTTTTTAATCAACATTGGAGCTTTTTACTCTATATTTGAGCTTTTTACTAAATATTTTAGCTTTTTACTCAATATTTGAGCTTTTTACTCAATATTTGAGCTTTTTACTCAATATTTGAGTTTTATAATCAATATTAGAGCTTTTTACTCTATATTTGAGCTTTTCACTCAATATTTGAGCTTTTTACTCAATATTTGAATTTTTACTCAATATTTGAGATTTTTACTCAATATTTGAGATTTTTATGCAACATTTGAGCTTTTTATGCAAAATTTGAGCTTTTTGCTAGATAATTGAAGTTCAATTTTGACTGATGTTTTCCCTTTTTTGGATGCACAGTCTTTTTTACAGCTTTTTACAATCAAGAACCTTTGTTTACTTATTTCGTAAAATAACACGAAAATATATACAAGTGATTGAGCAGCAACCCTTCTAGTTTCTAAAACACATTCAAGTTTTTCTATCTGAAAAAAAACAAAACAAGAGTAAAATCAAGAATTTGAGAGGCATTTATTTACACTTTGAAACAACCTTAAATATTACAAGTTTTTATATGAAAAAATCTCTTGAAAGTAGACTATGTAAGAGAGAAAAAATATGATGTTTTAATATAATGAGTTCTCAAAAATGAAGTTCTGACTCCAATGGCTAATAAATTCATAACTTATACAATTAAGAGAAGATGTCTGTAACCATAAATGATGTCTTTGTATTTGATATTTTTTGTGTGTGTGTAGTAAGTGTGCCTTATTTGAATGCAAAACCCAACATCATCATCATCAATTGGAAGCAAAGTATCATGGGATATGTTATGTTTCATAGTTATTTAATGTGAAAATTGTGCTCTGAAAATTAATTAACATATTTTTCATAAACACACTTTGACAAGACAGGAAAAAAAAAGAGACATTCTTCTTCTTCTTTACTTAAACTTAGTTAAATTTGTTAATATACAATAGAGAGATGGACTTTTTTCTCTCTCTCTCTCTATTATTATTATTAATATTAATATTATAAATTACAAAGTTGAAAGACATCAATTAGCTTCCTACATATGTTATTTAATGGCAGTTAAAAAAAATGACACAGACATACACACATACACATACAGACATGAAGACTAATTTGTCAGATTAGCATATTTTGGGGAAGTTGTTTTTATAATTTATATATTCTGTATGCAATATACATAGGTCCATTGTGTATATTGAGACACATTAATAACATATTGGGGGTTATATTGCTTGTTGGAGTAGGAGGCTAACAATTTTAAATGTTGCCTTTCATGAAATAGATCAAATTTTAATAGTTTGGATGTGATGGTATTTTTAAATGAAGAAGAAGAAGAAGAAGCTGTTCTTTTGATATTTTGACATGGAGATTTTCAACATCTGTGCCCACAATTTAAACACAAAAAAAGTGCTTCAGGGTTAACTAAATATAGGCTCATATTTAGAAGAAGAAAGAAAAAAAACTTAGGGGTTTGAACTTTAGTTTTCAACCCTCAAAACAAGGTTCTAAGATAGAAAGAAAGAAAAAAAAAAAACTCGTGTTTTAAACAGAAGACCCTTGAAATGGTTGTTTCTTTCTTTGTTAGGAATCTTTTGTACAGATTCGATCATGTTGAAGTTCTCAAGTGCTTAATACCTAAATTCAAGTGCTAATTGCAAAAGTTCAAGAAGGACACTTGTCACTTGAACTTCATCTTGAAGCCTCAAAACAAAAGTTCTAACATAGAAGAATTCCAGTTTTAATCAGAATCCTGAAAATAGTTAATTTCTTTGTGTTAACTTTTGGTTAAAAAGGGATCAATTTGAAGTTCAAAGTGCTAATTCCCAAATTCAAGTCCTAATGCAAACGTTCAAGGACACTTGGCACTTGAACTTCATCTTGAAGCCTCAAAACAGAAGTTCTAACATAGAAGAATTCCAGTTTTAATCAGAATCCTGGAAATAGTTAATTTCTTTGTGTTAACTTTTGGTTACAAAGGGATCAATTTGAAGTTCCAAGTGCTAATTCCCAAATTCAAGTCCTAATGCAAACGTTCAAGGACACTTGTCACTTGAACTTCATCTTGAAGCCTCAAAACAGAAGTTCTAACATAGAAGAATTCCAGTTTTAATCAGAATCCTGAAAATAGTTAATTTCTTTGTGTTAAATTTTTTTTAAAAAGGGATCAATTTGAAGTTCAAAGTGCTAATTCCCAAATTCAAGTCCTAATGCAAACGTTCAAGGACACTTGGCACTTGAACTTCAACTTGAAGCCTCAAAACAAAGTTTTAACATAGAAGAATTCCAGTTTTAATCAGAATCCTGGAAATAGTTAATTTCTTTGTGTTAACTTTTGGTTAAAAAGGGATCAATTTGAAGTTCAAAGTGCTAATTCCCAAATTCAAGTGCTAAAGCAATGTAAAATATGTCTGAATTGTGTTCAATAAATTTACTTTTGGTAGCAAATATTGTTTAAATTATAAAAGAACACTCAACTCTCAATGGATAATCCGATAATTTGGAACAGTTTTTTTGGTTTTGTTTGACATAAAATGTCATGTTTAGTTTACTTGAGACTGTTGAGAGTGCTGAGTGTTTTTTTTTTCTTCTTGAGAGTTAACTGTCCAGTCAAGTGTAACTAGTCCATTATAAGAATATTACAAGCATACAAAGAAGTAAATTTTAAATTTTAAACAACATTCCTATTTGGAAGTTGGAAGGGAAATTGTATTTGTTAAGAAATTTATAATTTTAGCCACACAAAACTGAGAGATAAATTGCTTTTGTAAAAAGTTGAATTTTGCAGTTGACCAAAATTGAGTACATTTTTTGGGTTACATTTTTTTTTGTTGAATATTTTTTTTTTTTGGTTGTTGTTATTGTATGTAATAAAAATTTTAAGATTATTATTATTTTTTTTAATTTTTCATAATTGACAATGACAGAAAGAAAAAAAAAATGGAGGACAAGCAAAACTAACAAAAAAACAACAACTCTAAACTGGGTTCTTTAGGGCAAATCGTGACCACTTTTGTGATATGGATCGCCATCAAAAAAAAAAAAAACTTATATAAAAGTCTTATTAGAAAAAGATAAATAAATAATAAAGCAATAATAATAAAAGTGCCCTAAAGGAAAATAATAAAATATTTAAAATTCATTTTTTTTTTCCTATTTGATGAGAAAATATTTTTTTTTAATAATTTGAGATCGAGTTTCAATCAGCTGTTAATTCAAAATTTCGGTGATTTATTATTGTTGCATTTTCAGACTCAGCATAAAGCATTTCAAAGGTGTTTTTAGAAACTAGAAGAGTTAAATGAATTCAAATTAAATGTGTTTAGGTGAATTATACTGAATCCAGTTAAGGACATGAACCCAAATAAAAATTGACTTTAATTATTAATATTTTAAATTGAAATACTAAATCAATATTTTGTCAATAGTTTATATAATTATATTTAAGTATTAAGTCAATATTTTCAGATTATTAACTGAATAAATTGAATTCGATATATTGTTTGTTTGCCCTTCACAGAGGGTTCTGTAGAACACGTTTATTATTTAAATGCGTTTAAATTATCAGGTGTGTACTAGGTATAAGTGTAAGTGAACAGCTGATTTCTGCAGTTTTAGAAACGAACACAAGCAGGGCTCGGATTTTTATGCAAATTATCAAGCAAATGTTTCTCAATCTGTGGCCCAAGTGTGAAATAATCATCACTATAGAACAACTGCAATTATGCTTTTTTTTCTAATCAAAAAGTCTGATTAGAGGCTAGATGTCTGGTTATTATCAGTTGTCAATTAAAAGAGTTATAGCCTCTAACCAGTGTTTTTGATTAGAAAAAAAAGAAGCATAATTGCAGTTGCTCCAATAATGATGATAACTTCAGAAATTGGCCCTTGAGCCACAAATTGAGAAACATTTCCTTCATATTTTGCATAAAAATCCGAGCCTTAACTGATCATCATAAAAAATACTTTTAAAAAGTGAGTCAGTTACCCATTCTAGTTTCAAACACACTTTCAATTCCTCGTGAAATTAAAATCAGTTGTTTATTTACTCATCTAGTTTCTAAAACAATTTCAATTTTCTTTTAAAATTTGTTTTTTAAGGACATCATTGAGTTGCGTTTACACTTTAAAACTACTTTAAGAGAATTTTCATGTTGTTATATTTAAAAATATTTAAAAATAACCTTTTTTTTTTGTGGACCAAAGATCGAAAATGGTATAAGGGTGTAAAGGTTATTTTTAAATTGACAGGTGGCGCCACATTTTATATAATTTAAACTAATAATTGTGTGCATATTTTAACTTGAATTTATAGAAATGACGCATTTTTGTTTATTTTTGAATATTTTTTTCTTCTAATAATAAGTTCTATATTTTAAAATTTTATATTTTTAGTATTAAGGTTAAGAGGGGGGCCCTAAGTGGGGGAGGAGGGTGGGGGGGCCACGATGAGGGAGGACCCCTTTGTATTTAGAGACACTGCAATGTTAAAAACAAACACAGCAACAAAAAAAAAAATAACAATACAACCTTGACTTTGGAACATGTTGGAATTCAGTTTAGCAATGACTTTATTTTTTTATTATTATAATGTAATTTATTATGAATTCATAATGAGTTTTTGTATTTTGTGTACAAGAGGAGGAGAGGACTAAATAGCCACAGGTATTAAGTCACCTGTAATATTTATCTTAATAATAACAGGTAAAAAAAATGATCAAAGAGTGTTTTTTCATGCTGTTATTACAATTAGAATAGAACAAGTCTAGCTGAGTTTGCTTTTAATAACCTCAATATAAAGTATCAAGTATGAATTTATATTTGAAAAAAAAAAAAGAAAATTAATGTAAATTATTGTTTTAAGAGGAGCTACATCGCAAAATTACTTTGAAAAATCTCCGCAAAGAGCGCTAGCATCGTTTTTCTATTGAGCCCATACACCCCAATGTTAAGGAAAAAAAGGTTCATTTTTAAAATAAACAACAGTCGCGGCGGCAATATGTTTATTTTTCATATTTAAAGTTGTCCAATTTTGATGGTTCAAAGTGCAATGTGCACCTTAAATATATGCTGATCGAGTGATAGAATGACAAAAAATTGGTAAATGCGGTTATATTTTTAAAAATTATTTCAAAATCGCGAATTTTTAACTCTTTATGTTAAACTCCATTGAGTACGGGCTCCTAAGCAAAAACATCCATTAAAAAGCTCGTAAAAATAATTTAAAAAATCCAGAAAAAAATCAGCACGAGGGCCAATGTGTTGACTTCACTGTGGTTTAATTGTAGTTATTTTAAAATTATTTTCACGTATTTTTACTAGCTTTTTAATGAATGTTTTTTTTTCTTATTTGGGCGTACATATTACATAAAAATCCGACCTCTAATAATTAAAAAGAGTTCGAAAATCAGCTGTTCATAAACCTCATCTTCATTTTTTTTTTCAGGTAATATTATTATTTTTACTGAAAGGTGGTGACGTCATCAATAGTAAAAGGTAAAATTCTAAAAAAAAAAACCCGAAATAATTGTGGCCCTAGTTGAGATGTTTTAAGGGTTTTTTTCTATTTTCATCATCAGTTTCTTAGCCTTCATTCTTAGCTTTTAGAATACAATTAGCACTTATTTGTTTTCTAGCACATTTTTTTTTTGCCTTCCAGTAAAATTGATTTCTATTTCTCGAAGAAGAAAAAAAAAACCCCCTCCAAAGAAATATTTGGTGATGTTGCAAACTTTATTATTATTAATATTATTATTGTGGTGAAAATTAACTTTTCTGTTTTTGTTTCAACTTCTCTTGTGTGTTGTTTTTTTTGTATTCATATGATGAAAGATGGAAAATTCAATCCACAGTACCACAGTCAGTATATATAAAGCTAAAATAATGATTGTGTCAGCTTTTATTCTTTTTTCTCTCCATTGAAAACATAATTCTCTTTTTCTGTTGTTGTTGGTTGTCAATTTATATATCTACTATATAGTAAACCCGTCGTGCAACTTGAACGAAAGGACAGAGACAGTACTCGTAAGAGGCTACATCGCAAAATTACTTCGATAAATCTCCCGCAAACAGCGCTAGCACCGTTTAAAATACACAGTTGCCGCGGCATTGCGGCAATATGTTTATTTTTTTATATTTAAAGTTGTCCAATATTAAGTTTTCAAAGTGCAATGTGCACCTCAAATATCTTTTAAGCATATTAAGCATATAAAATATGTTAACTATAAATTATATATATATATATATATATATTAACATTTAATGCATATTTCGAAAGGTTTTTAGTGCATATTAATCCGCTCTGTTTTGTCTTCTACTTCAGTCAATAAAGGAGGGTGGGGGGAATAAAAACGAAAGGAGTAAAAAGAGGGGACTTTTTATTAGTTTTGAGTGAGACTTGGCCTCTCTGAGACTTTAAATGAGAGACATATTTATACTGCACGGTGTCACGCGCTCGTGTGCCACCTCCAACCTCATTCACACTTGGGTAATATATAAGAGAATATGATGATGAACCTTCTAGTTTTTGTTCAGAAAAGCAGACAATCACGGATCACCAAGTCAAAATTTAATTAAAGCTTTTTCGACTTTCAGAGAAGGTTGAGAGAGAGAGAGGGGGGGGGGGAGAAGAAGGAGTTCATGTAATGTATAGTGAAATACGTTAGAATGAACACTGAAATCCAGAGAAAAGAGAGAGAGATTGGGTTCATTTGTATCTGGAGACACACCAAATTTCGCTTTATGCTCCATTAATCGATGTTATTTATATAAAAGCTTAGCAACAACAAAAATATTTAGTCATTGCTTCTTATTTTTGTGACACAGCAGCAATAGACCATATTTTCATATATATACATGTTAAGGTGGCAGAATATATATTTTATTTTGTTTTTGTTTGTTTTTTTAAAAGTGGGACGAATCCTAAATTTTCTCGAATTTCGAATCTCTTAAATCCTTCATATAAGAATCCTATATTCATTAAGAAAGATACAAATAAAAGAAATAATATTAAATATTAAACTATTAATAATAAAAAAAACACAAATGTGGCCACTCAGGGTCAGGCCACACAAGGTGATGATATTGATGATGCCGTGTGCACCTTAAATATATGTTCATCTAGTGATAGATTCGTCAAAAAATTGGAAAGTGTGCTTCTTTTTTTTTAAAAAAAATATTTCAGAATCGCAAATTTTTTAACTCTTTATTTTAAACCTCCATTGAGTAAGAAAAATACAACCATTAAAATGTTTATAAAAATACCTAAAAATAATTTTAAAAAAATTAGAAAAAAATCCATAAAATAAACCACAGTGAAGCGAACACATTGGCGCATGTGCTGATTTTTTTCTGGTTTTTTAAAATTATTTTTAGGTATTTTTAAGAGCATTTTAATGGACGTTTTTTTTTCTTATTTGGGCGTACTCAATGGAGTTTAACATAAGAGTTAGAAATTGGCGTTTTTGAAATATGTTTTTAAAAATAGAACCGCACTTACCAATTTTATGTCATTCTATCACTCGATCAGCATATATTTAAGATGCACATTGCACTTTGAACCATCAAAATTGGACAAGTTCTAATACGAAAAATAAACATATTGCCGCCGCGACTGTGTAAATTTTAAAAATTAATATTTTTTCTTTAACATTGTTGGGTCTATGAGCTCAATAATAATAATAATAAAAAAAACGATGCTAGCGCGCTTTGTGGAGATTTTTTGAAGTAATTTTACAATGTGGTCTCTTAAACAAATCTGAATATTTTTTTTTATTCTCTCTCTCTCTCTCTCTCTGTCTATTTTGTTATCGTGCATTGACGCCATTAAAACAGATAATTAAAGAAAAAAGGTGTGTTTATCTACTAAACGTGTTGATGATGATGATGATGATGAAGCACCATCACCACCACAAGTTCAGCTAACCTTTTTTTTCTTGATTATTGACTCTTTTATTATTTGTAACTGTTTTAATATTTGCTTGTTTGCCTAATTCTGAGCTCTTCTTCCATCTGAAAACTATAATAGGTATCCATTCTAATATATACAGAGGAAAGAGGCCCAGTTTTTGTTATTTCTGACTCATGGCCCTTTTTTATGGCCCTTCCATTATTATTAATATTAATATTATTATTATTATTATTATTATTATTATTATTATTATTATTATTATTATTATTATTATTATACAAATTAAAACACCTGAATGCAAACATTTAATTGGTGATGGTGGATTCAGGTTGTATATTTAGAGAGAGAGAGAGTGAGAGTTTTTTTTTGTTTTGTTTTTTTGGTGATTCCAATTAACAAACATCCCAAACTCTTCTTGTTTTTTTTTTGTTTTGTTTTTCCTCTGAATAAATTTCATTGTTACTCAATTTTTTTTTTTTTTTGGTTCATCAAATATTTATTGAAAATATTGACTTGTAAGCTGCTTAAAATAAATTCTCAGTAATATGGGTTAATTTATTTTGATGTGTGTTGTTTAGACAACTGAAAAATGTTTGTCTAGTTTTGATGAGGCCCTTGATTTTAGATTTCTGAGAGTTAACTATCCTAAAGTAGAGGTTTGTGACAGTCACTCTTGAACTTTTAATGTAATTAATTATATAGCAAGTTAGTGTTAATTATAATTAGAGAGAGAAAGAGATATAAAGGGTCATAAACTGAGGTAGACAAGGTGGAAGGACCTTAAATCAAAAGTAACTGGGTTACTGTGTTCATAAGTTAATTTCTTTTTCTTCTGTTAGTTAAACAGTTTTAATTATTTATAAATTCCATATGACAAATGGAAAAGTTCACATTGGAGTTATCAAATTGCACGAGAGCTAAACTGCACAAAAGCTAAATTGCACGAGAGCTAAACTGCACAAAAGCTAAATTGCACGAGAGCTAAACTGCACAAAAGCTAAATTGCACGAGAGCTAAACTGCACAAAAGCTAAATTGCACAACAGCTAAATTGCACAAAAGCTAAATTGCACAAAAGCTAAACTGCACAATAGCTAAATTGCACAACAGCTAAACTGCACAACAGCTAAACTGCACAACAGCTAAACTGCACAACAGCTAAACTGCACAACAGCTAAATTGCACAACAGCTAAATTGCACAACAGCTAAATTGCACAACAGCTAAATTGCACAACAGCTAAACTGCACAACAGCTAAACTGCACAACAGCTAAAGTGCACAATAGCTAAACTGCACAACAGCTAAAGTGCACAATAGCTAAAGTGCACAATAGCTAAATTGCACAATAGCTAAATTGCACAATAGCTAAATTGCACAATAGCTAAATTGCACAATAGCTAAATTGCACAATAGCTAAATTGCACAATAGCTAAACTGCACAATAGCTAAACTGCACAATAGCTAAATTGCACAAAAGCTAAATTGCAGAACAGTAAATTGCACAATAGCTAACTAGCACAAAGGCTAAACCACACAAGAGCTAAACTGCACAAGAACTAAACTGCACAAGAGCTAAAGTGCTCAAGAGATAAACTTCATAAAAGCTAAATTGCCTAGTTCAAATTTGCCCATTTTCAAACTTGCAAAAAAAAAAGTTTATTTTAAAAGATACAATCATGAAAACTTTTAGTTTTGTGTTTGCTAAACGAATGTCCTAATGGCCTAATACATTGCAATTAATACACCGATTGTTGACAGATAAAACCTCCTAAAGTGAAAAACTAAAACTGATTGTTCCACAAACTACTCAGAAACGTTTTAATTTAAAATCATGAAAATGTCGGTTACTATTTTCATTTTTTTTTTAATTGCAACAAAAAAAAATTGCTGGAATTTGCAATATAATTTCTACAAAAGTTTTTTTTAACCAAATTTAAATTTTTATTATTGCATTTTAGCAAGTTTGTGGACATCTTTTTAAGATTAGACATTAAGTAAATTGTTGCAATTTGTAAGCTTTTTGCCACACAACAACAACAACAACAAAAACAACCACAATTACATCAAAAATGATTTAAATTTTATTCTGTATTTGCACGCCATACATATAAAATTACGAGGAGGTTTACTCGTAGAGAAATTACAACATTCTCGAGAGAGAGAGAGAGAGAGAGAGAGAACTTAATTGTTCTAGTCGTGACTCAGATCCGTTATATATACAGAATAATAATAATAATATTAACAAACCAAACAAATTTTTCATTCATTTATTCAATTTCATTCATGAATTTTCATTCCAAAAAAAAAAGAGAGAGAGAGAGAGACAAAACAACTCCCCTTAAACACAACAAAAAAAAAAGAAGAAGAAAGTAAACCATAATAAACATTTTTATAAAATCTTGTTTTCGAAACCCGGTCACAACTTTTTTTTTTTATATAATAAGTAGCTGCTAAATATGCTAAATAGGTTTTTCAGGTTTTATAAATAAGCTAATTTCATTCAACCTTCTTTCTTCCTTCCTTCCTTCTCTCTCTCTCTCTCATTGAAGATGAATAAATACTATCATAGTAAATAATAAAACATAAGAGATTGTTCTCTTCTTCTATCTCTCTCTCTCTCTCTCTCTCTCTCTTCAACCACCTTCATGACATGGCACAAGTCTTATTTTAAAAGATCCTTTAAAAAAATGCATTATGCATAGAAATCCCATTCATCTTTATTCATAAAGATGGCTGGATGCTACTGTATCTTATTAGAAAGAAGGACTCTTTGGAGGAGGGTTTTTTGTTGTTGTTGTTGAAATAGTGTTACTGACCCTGACATTGAATTTGTAGGGATTTTCCCCATCAAAAAAATGACTTTTGTCTATTTGAAATGTGAACTATATGCATGTTGGTATTGTTAACCTCAAAACAACAACAACAACAAAAGGCTATCAATTTATTGTACTGTATGTCAGCCATATTTGCATATAGACCTAAGCTAAATTTGGCTTCAGAGCCGATATTGGAGCTAAAAATGTTGAGGTCTTTTTTTTGGGGGGGGGGGGTGGAGTTTGCTAAACAAATCCTAATTTTAGGATTTTGTTAAAAACTCATTATTATTATTATTATTATTATTATTATTATGTTGATGATTAGAAGGTATTTATCCTTTTTTAGGTCGTTATTTTAGCTAAAATTAACCTATTGCTACTATTAAGTTTATTAGAGATGAAAATGTTAAGCCGGGATTACACCGAGTAAACATTGTGCAACATGTAGCATGCGACATGACGCTCAATGTTTGCCTCTGTCGCATGCTACAAATGTGTCTGGTGCATCATGTTGCACATTGTCGCCATTGTTTTTCCGCAAGAAACGTTGAGATTTTGTAGAAAAAAATAAGAATTCTTTCAATAAACTAAGAAATACCACAGTTGAGACAGGGTTTTCTTCTATGAACATTGAATTTTTCTACTGAAATCAAAGATTTCTTGCTAGAAACTTTGAAGTTTTGTATTAGGATCACAATTTCTTGCAAGAAACTGAGGAGTATCATAATTGACTCAAGATTTTTTGCAAGAATTGTACTGGAATCAAGAATTCTTTCAAGAATTGTACTGGAATCAAAAATTCTTTCAAGAATTGTACTGGAATCTAAGATTTCTTGCCAGAATTGTACTGGAATCTAAGATTTCTTGCCAGAATTGTACTGGAATATAAGATTTCTTGCCAGAATTGTACTGGAATCTAAGATTTCTTGCCAGAATTGTACTCTAATCAAGAATTCCTGCCAAAATTGTACTCTAATCAAGAATTCTTGCCAAAATTGTACTCTAATCAAGAATTCTTTCAAGAATTGTACTGGAATCTAATATTTCTTGTCAGAATTGTACTGGAATCAAGAATTATTTCAAGAATTGTACTGGAATCTAAGATTTCTTGTCAGAATGGTACTGGAATCAAGAATTGTACTGGAATTAATATTTCTTGCCAGAATTGTACTGGAATCAAGATTTTTTGTTGTTGCAAGAATTGTGTTGGAATCGACATTTCTTTGCAAGAATGGTGGAATCAAGATTTCTTGCAGAATAAAAAAATTGCAAGAAACATAGTAGTTTCTAATAGGTTCGAACAAGTAGCAAGTTTTAACTAAATTGATAACTAAAGAAAACCCCTTATTTTTTATTGGGTGTTCAACACATCAAAAATATGTAACAAGTCATCATTTGTTTTGGTTGCTATTTTGAATTTCTATATAGAAAGAAGACCATGAAAAGTTTTTCTGATTTTATTTGAGGAACATTTTTATTTTCCATGAGGGAAAACAGAAAAAAAAAACTACACGGTTTATTGGTTTTTTTCTTCTTCTCTTCCCCTTTACTTCTTTCAATTTTTAAATCAGAAAATATTGAAGCGGGAAATCCCTCAATATAAATTACAAATCGGCCTATTTCAGAGAGAGAGAGAGACACAAAAAAACCCCGGAAAAGTGTTTTTTTATTGTCATTTCTTTGACACTTTCATAAGTGAGACACAACATTAGATTAGGAGTCTCTAGCATGTGTATCACATGGCGAGGTTTTGTATAAGCTTCCCTCCAACAACAACAAAAATTGTTCCTATCCACAAATAAAAGTCTTTTGGGACTTTTATTTTTTTTTTTTGTTCTTGATCGACATTTTCTTGTCTTGTTTCCAGCTTTATATATTCCCTTTAGTCTTCATTCCTTTACATTAAGGGCTGTCTATAAAACGATTGTGTGTTCGGTTTCTACTTTTCTTTGCCACTTTTTTTTTATTTTGCAAAATCGCCTTCTAGCTTTTTTTTCTCTCTCTCTTCAGACTAAAAAAAAAAATTCTTTCTTTATCGTAAAATATTATAAGAGAAGAAAAAAATTGTCTTGGCTTCAGAATTTCACCACAGGCGACTTAACGTATTGTGTGTTTGAGTGGGGGTCTCTTCTATGATCCATCTATTGGCCAAAATCGAGTTTTTGGTGTTGCAACTTGCTAGATAGAGAAAAATACAAAAATATGGGTGTTTTCAAATGACCTGTCTTGTCTGTCTGTGTACTCTTATTGTAAGGATTTAGTGTGTTTTTGGTGGGGGGGGGGGGGGGGGAAAGTCGGTTGGATTTTTTGGGGGAAGGGGAGAGAGAAAGGGAATAAGAGGGAAAGAGAGACAAATGACACGGAAACTAGCAACATTGCTGTTGGGCTTTCAAGTGTGTCAAAGCAGCATTTTCGTCCTTGTTTTTTTTTTAGCTTTGGTTTGTCTTCTGTGACTTAAGTGTGTCTGTGTATCTGTGAGTTTGTATGAGTTGTGTGTGTGTGTATCTGTGAGTGTGAGTTGTGTCTGTGTATCTGTGAGTGTGTGTGAGTTGTGTCTGTGTATCTGTGAGTTTGTATGAGTTGTCTGTGTATCTGTGAGTTTGTATGAGTTGTGTCTGTGTATCTGTGTGTTTGTATGAGTTGTGTGTCTGTGTATCTGTGTGTTTGTATGAGTTGTGTGTCTGTGTATCTGTGAGTTAGTATGAGTTGTGTGTCTGTGTATCTGTGTGTTTGTATGAGTTGTGTGTCTGTGTATCTGTGTGTTTGTATGAGTTGTGTGTCTGTGTATCTGAGTTTGTATGAGTTGTGTTTGTGTATCTTTTTGTTTGTGTGAGTTGTGTGTCTGTGTATCTGTGAGTGTGTATGAGTTGTGTGTCTGTGTATCTGTGAGTTAGTATGAGTTGTGTGTCTGTATCCGTGTGTTTGTATGAGTTGTGTCTGTGTATCTGTGTGTTTGTATGAGTTGTGTGTCTGTGTATCCGTGTGTTTGTATGAGTTGTGTCTGTGTATCTGTGTGTTTGTATGAGTTGTGTGTCTGTATCTGAGTTTGTATGAGTTGTGTTTGTGTATCTTTGTGTTTGTATGAGTTGTGTGTCTGTGTATCTGTGAGTGTGTATGAGTTGTGTGTCTGTGTATCTGTGAATGTGTATGAGTTGTGTGTCTGTGTGAGTTTGTATGAGTTGTGTCTGAATGTGTCACTGCGACATGATCACAATGCCACGTATGTGTGTGTGTTGGTGTGTATGAGTAGCTTGTGTTTCAAGTGTTTGTGACACACTCATTGTCTTTTTAGGTGTAACTAAAGTGTGTTGTCTGTGACACTTGTGTATGTGTATGTGTGTGTTTGTGTCACATATGCTGTTATTACTGGCTTAGAGACTTTATGTGCGACACATTCACACTGACTTTCTGTTTCTCTTAAGTGTCTTGAGTGTATCACTGTGTGTCTGTGACTAGTGTGTGTGTGTGTGCATGAGGCACATTCACAGTGACTGTCTCTTATTTTTATTGTGACACTTTGTGGTAAGAGTGGCTTGAGTTTGTTTCACACTCAAGTGTTAGTATGTTTATGTGTCTGTGTGTTTGCCACAGTTTCTTTTTGTTTATGACTTGTGTTCATGTTTGGGCACAGTTACAGGGTCTGTTTGTTTATGATTGTCACACTGTGAATTAATTTGAATATGTGACACACTCACAGTGGCTTCTGCTTTGTTTTAATCTAGTTTTTAAAACACTTTTCTAGTTTCTCTTAATATAATAATCAAGGGGTTCAAAAATCAGCTGGTCATAAAACATCTTAAGAAGAAACTAGAAAGCTGTTTTAGAAACTAGAAGGGTAGCTTAATCACTTATGGACATTTTCATGTTGATATCTTTCAAAATAAGCTTTTTTTTATGTCACTTTGAAAATGATCCATCAGACGGTATTGTTAATTTTTGTCAATAAAAAGGTTTATTTTGAAAGATATCAACATGAAAAATGATCTTAAGTGGTTGAGCTACCCTTCTAGTTTTTAAAACACTAATTTCTCTTCAGTTTGTTATCCTGAAAGCTGATCATAAAACATCTTAAGAAGAAACTGACAGTTTTTTTTAGAAACTAGAAGGGTAGCCTCAATCACTTAATGATGTTTTCATATTGATATTTTTCAAAATAAACTTTTTCTGTCACTTTGAGAAATGTTAATTTTTTTTATTATTTTGAAAGATATTAACATGGCAATAATAGCTCTTAAATGATTGAGCTACTCTTCTAGTTTCTAAAACACTTAATTTCTCTTCATTTTTGCTCTCCAGAAAGATAGAATATCAGCTGTTCATAAACCATCTTATACCTAGTACCCACCTCATATAATTTAAATGCATTTAAATAAGAAATGTGTGCTACAGAGCCCTGTGAAGGACAAACAAACAATATGTCGAATTCAATTTATTCAGTTAATAATCTGAAAATAATTGAGTTAATACTTAAATATAAATATATAAACTATTTGACAAAATATTGATTTAGTATTTCAATTTAAAATATTAATAATAAAGTCAATTTTTAATTTGGGTTCATGTCCTTAACTGGATTCCGTATAATTCACCTAAACACATTTAATTTGAATTCATTTAACTCATGTGTGTGTAGAAAGTATTAAATAACTTTAGTTTGTGTCAGTTTCCAAAACAAAATGCAGCCAACTTTTATGACATCCTGTAATTTATTAGTCTTAACACACTTAACTATCAAAAAGTCATTTTATTTTATATAAAATTCCATAATTTTTATTTTTTTTATTATTAAAACATAAAAAAGAAGAAGAAAAGCGTTTTAGATAAGAACAATAAAAAAATATGTAACTTTTCATTTTTAAGATAGGCATATTTTTTTTTTTTTTGAGATATAAATTGGAGGCTATTAGAATCTTATTAAATGTGATGGTGGTTAGGGTTAACTTCATAGTTTGGAGTTTGTTTTAAATTCAGAAGAACAAAAAAAAAAAGCATAACTTTTTTTTTGTGTGATCTGAAAATTTATTCCATATTTTAATATTATTATATAAATATATCTCTCTCTATAACAGCTGCTTAGCGTATATTTAGCCTCCCTTTCCACCCTTCTCTATCCTCCTATTCCTCCTCCATCCTTCCCTTTATTAAAATACATTAAAAAAAACAAAAGATGGAAAACAGAAATTGCACAACATTTTTTCTCTCTCTCTCTCTTCTTATGATCTTTTCCTTCAATGATCATCATAATGATAATAATACATGCAATATTTTTTTTGTGTGTTATTTTTTTGACTTTGACATGATGTTAGATTTTTGCTTAAAGGCAAAAATTTATGATATCTCTCTCTCTCTCTCTCTCTCTCTCTCTCTCTCTCTCTCTCTCTTCATATTTTTTCTTTGTTCTTCTCAAAAATAAAAAAAATGTGCACACAATTTGTGTATAATAATAAATTGGGGCTTAAAATATGTTGTGTGTCCTCATCCTGTTATTGTTGTTTTTTGTTGTTGTTGTTGTTTTGTCACTTTTTGTTTAAATTCTTTTATTTACTCATGGGCCATTCGAATCCTCGAATCCCGCGAATCTTGAAAAATATTCGAGATTTTTTCGTCTTTCGCGAATCTTTCGAATCCTAACCTATAAAAAAAATCTGTTAAAAACTTTGGTAAAATTAGTTTTAACTCCATTGACTTGACGTCCAACAGAGGCGTTTACTAACCAAAAAAAACCGGCGATTGTTGCAACCCGGATCACCAATGGATCACCTTGTGGCGACTCTTGAGTGCCACATTGTTTTAATAATTAAATTTAATAATTTTAATAATTTAATATTTAATATCATTTCATTTATATTTCTATCTTCTTAATGAACAATAGAGGATTCTTTTATGAAGGATTCGAGAGATTCGTGAGATTCGAGAACCGTTTAGGATTCGGATTCGAGAAAATTTATTATACATTATGCCCTCATAACGAAATGCCACTTATATAAATAGGCTCCCCCACCTAAAAAAAAAAGACATGTGGCAAAGGGACGAAAGTCCAATTGCAACATGTGAAGTGCATAAATTTACAAAGAATTTAAAAAGTTAATTTTTAAAAATGAATATTAATTTTTTTTCAAATATAAAACACTTTTTAAACCTTTTTTTTAATTAAAAATTCAATAACTTTTTTTTAAAAAAAAATTAAATATCGATTTATTTGATTTTTCTACAACTACAGTTTGATATGTTGTTTAACAACCACTTTTTAAAGTTTCAAATGTATAGCCTTTCTACGGAGCCCTGTAAAGGACATACAATCTTTTTTTTTTAATCACGACATTTCGACTCGGCCATGTTAATTATGCCATGTTGTGCGCACCATAGTCTAATAATTAAATTATTGCTGCTACAAGAGGACGCTTGCAATAATTTAATTATTAAGAGTATGGTGCGCACAACATGGTATAATTAACATGACCGAATAAAAGAGACTTAAAAGTCGACATGTCGAGATTTAAGTCCAAATGTCGAAATTCTGGAAAAAGTCGAAATGTCCAGATTAAAGTCGAAATGTCGAGATTAAACACGACATGCCGAGATTTAAAGAAACAATCTCGCATGTCCTTTACAGGGCTCCGTACTTTTATAGTGTCCTAGATGTTGAATTTTAAACGATTTAGTATTGTCATGTCTTGAATAAATTGTGGCTTGGTGTTTTCTGAAACACACTGTATATAAAAGAGGTAACAAAAAACAATTCTTAAAAAGTACATTAAAAGTTAAATTTGCGTGCAAATAATAGTGGTGAATGTTAAATTTAGTGGTGTTTTCTTTATTGTTATTATTGTTATTAAAAGAATGGCACTGAGATTCATGAATGAAAAGTTTGCTCCATGTGTGTGTGTGTCACACGCATATATGCACACGTGCAAAAAAATACACGCACGATTTTTATGGCAATTGTCACATATTTTTCACCTTTGATGGAGAAAAAAAAAACCCACCTTTTTGACACAGGATGTACCAACATAGGAAGTAATATTGAATAGGTTTGGGGAGGAACCCTGAGCAAAAAAATTCAGAACTGACAAAGTGTGTGTGTGTGTGTGTGTGTGACAAGTGGCCGCATCGTGTGGATGGGGCCACACACATATATACAAGAGGAACAACATTCATTCAAAATTAAAAACCACATTTTACTGCATTGTGATGCACATGTTCACTTCAAGAACAACACACTGACACACGGAACAGACTAATCGTAGGTGACCTACACTTTAAAACTGTAGGTCACTCAATTACCTACAATTTAGACATTTTCATATCAGTGATTTGGTGAAGTTAAATTAAGCTTGTTGCAAGGGGTCTGGGGGGGGGGGGGGGCACAGCCTCAAGAATGTAAAAAACAGTGTAGTTCACTGAGTGACTCAGTTTTTTTTCTTTCAAATAGCTATCTCTGAAATTAATCTGTCCTCTGATTAATCATGTCAGATTAATCTGTCCTCTGACACACAAGAAACAAACCGCTGTGACACAAGTTGAAAGCACAGACACAAAAAAAAAATGAAGAAACACACAAAAAAAACATAAGCCACATTGTGACACAAAAAAAAGACTGAGAATATGGGACACAATAAAGATACTGTGACACACAAACAAAACACTGAGACTGTGAGAAACACAATGAAGAGATAATGACACACACAAAAACACGGAGGGAGAGAGACACAAGAAAAACACTAAGAATGTGTGTGACACACAATAAGGACACTGACAAACAAACCACTGAGAATGTTAGACACACAGTAAAGACACTGTGACACACACACACGTGCTGAAAGATACAAGAGAACACACAGACACACGAAAAACACCGAAACACAAGAAAAAACACTTGAGAGACACAAGAAAAACACAAAAAAGACACTGAGAATGTGAGTCACACAATAATTACTGTGACACACAAACAAGAACAAATGAGAGTCAACAATAAAACACAAACAAGAACAAACACCAGTGAGACACACACACACACATAGGAACATTGTTAGACAAAAGAAGTTTATTCGACACAAGAAAAAAGGATTCAAGTATAACAGAAACACAAGCCTTTTTTTTAGTTTCTTTGTTTTTATTTCTTGTGTATGTAGACACATACACACGCCCGAGACACATAAACAAAACAACTAACGGTTCTTAATTGACACAAGAACAGAGATACACAATAAGAGTAACAGACCTTGTGTGAGTGATACAAACACATATACAATAACACCCGTCATTATCATTAGGACTGAATTGTTCCAAACAGACACACAATCATTAAAGAAATACTGTATATTTCAATACTTGGAACACGCAGTCAGCTACTCAAATACAGACACCGTAATATTCAAAGTAGGTTTGTTTTTCAGCAGCCATTTATTTATTTGGCTTTGAATTTTTTTTTTTGTTTTGTTTCTGTATAATGTGTGTGGTGTCTGCTTGTGATTTATTGTTTTATATTAAATATACAATTAATATGCACCTGAAGAAAAGATTAATCGATTTGATTTGAACTCAATAAGTTCATAACTGGTGATTATTCAATAAAGGTAACTTGATATGTGTGTGTGTTATGTATCATCTGGTGGCATTACTATCTATGGAGGAAAGAAGTAACACCAGGTGTCTCTAGTGGTTCTTTTTGACAGATGTAGCTGAACAAGTATTTGTGGAAAGTGACACCAAGTGTTGTTTCTTAGTATGCAAGAGATAAAAATGTGACACCAAGTGTCTCACACATGCTAGCCTAGAAGAGTAATTTTTCAATTAACACCTAGGTGTCATTACTGTCTGTTGCTGAAAAGCAACATCATGTGTCTCTGGTGGTTTCCTTTTGATAACAAAATAAGATAGTTGTACTGAACAAGTTTCTGTGGAGTCACAGAGTGACACCAAGTGTCGTTACTGAGTATACAAGAAAGAAAAGTAACTCCAAATGTCTCAAGTTTCTGTGGAGTGCCACCTAGTACCATTACTGAATACATGTATACAAGCTAAAAAAAAGTAACACCAGGTGTCTCAAACATTTCTATAAATTATCACCAGGTGTCATTACTGTCTATTGCGGAAAAATAACATCAGATGTCTCTGGTTGTTCCCTTTTTGATAGCAAAATGTTAAGATAGTTATACAGAACAAGTTTCCGTGGAATGACACCAAGTATCATTACTGAGTACATGTATGCAAGATTAAAAAAAGTAACACCAGGTGTCTCACACATGCTAGAAGAGTAATTTTCCCAATTAAAACATTTCTATAAAGTGACACCAGGTGTCGTTACTGTCTATTATAGAAAAGCAACATCAGGTGGTTAAGTCAATGTCTGTCGCTAGAGATACGGATCCTTATCCGCATATCCACAGTTGTGAATGCGGTGGCAGGTGTTTCTCAAGACTGCTTGAAAAAGACACTAGGTGTCGTTACTGAACTATACAAGAAAAAGCAACACCAGGTGTTATCTGGTGTTGCTCTCTGATAACAAAAAAAAAAGGATAAAACACTGGACAAATTTACTGTAACGTGACACCAGGTGTCTCTCTCCTCAACA
Source organism: Brachycybe producta (assembly GCA_036925085.1). Classification (NCBI taxonomy): domain Eukaryota; kingdom Metazoa; phylum Arthropoda; class Diplopoda; order Playtdesmida; family Andrognathidae; genus Brachycybe; species Brachycybe producta. The sequence continues at coordinate 618,368 of JAUPFP010000073.1, forward strand.
CGCAAAACACTAAAATTAATTGCATATTCAGTATATCTATTTTGAAATATGGATATTTTTCTTTATATGATGCATGATTGCTTATGCGAATATTATTTTTTTTTGAAAAGTTATATATATTTTCTGACAATTAGTTGAAAACGGCATTGGGGGGGTTCCAATTTTTTATTTTATTTTTTTTTTTTTTGCTTCTTTTGATAAATCTGAATTAGATTTGCATTGAATTTTTTTTTATCTTTTCATTTTCATTTGTGTCCGCGTGTCTAAAGTCAATAAATTCGCAAAGATTTTCATCACGAAATGAACTAATTGGACTGTAGGCCTTTTTATTATATATATTGAAAAATGAAAAATAACTGAGGGGGGTGATATTTGATTGGAGAGAGACTGAGAAAGAGAGAGAGAGAGAGAGAAAGAAAAACTGAGAGGGAAGGAGAAAGAGAGAGACTGAAAGAGACTGAGAGAAAGAGTAACTGGGGGTAAAGGAGAGAGAGAGAGAGAAAGAGAGAGAGAAAGAGAGAGAGAAAGAGAGAGAGAAAGAGAGAGAGAGAGAGACTGAAAGAGAGAGACCGAAAAAGAGATAGACTGAGAGAAAGAGGAACTGAGAGGGAAAGAGAGAGACTGAAAGAAAGACCGAAAAAGAGACAGAGACAGAGATAGAGACTGAAAGACACAGAAGAGAGACTGAGATAGAGTGACTGAAAGAGGGGAGATACTGAGAGATTAAGTGACTGAAAGAGTGACTGAAAGAGTGGAGGGAAGGAGAGACTGAAAGAGAGACTGAGAGAGAGAGAGGGAGAGACTGAAAGAGCCTGAAAGACTGAGAGAAACTGAAAAAGAGAGAGAGAAAGAGTGTGAGTGAGAGAGAAAATGAAAGAGTGGAAAAAATAAGTGATAATGAAAGATATAAAAATGAACAATTTTTTTTTTTGTTAAAAAAAGGTAAGATATTAAATTCATAAAGGTAATATTTTAAGATGTGCATTTATGTGTTAAAAAAAGAAGAAAAGATAGAAGGTTAAAACGTGATGTTAAGAAATTATTAATTTTATATTATCAAAAGATAACTTTCAAAGAGATTTCGAGAGAGAGAGAGAGAGAGAGAGAGAGAGAAGAAGTTTCTTCTTCTTCTGTCATGAAATTGGCTATTTTTTTCTTTAAAAAAATACATAGCGTTTACTTTGTCCATGAACAACAACAACAACAACAAGAAACCTTGTATATAATGAACAATATTTAAACTTTCAATATGAAAAATATGAGTGAATTAATTATACATTGTGTGTGTATGGTGTGCGAGACACACAAAAGTTTCATAAAACATGGAACACAAAACTCTGTGGCAGCAAAATTGCCACTTTCGAAACAAGAAACATTTTTTTAAAAAAAAATTTGATAGAAACTAGAATAGGCTATAATGAATGGGTTAAAAAACAAGTATTATCATGAAGATATCTTTCAAAATGAACTGTTTTTCTTGTGACAGTCTGAAAGAAATAATAATAAAAATAATATAATCATAAGCAACTCAAAAGAAGGAAATTCAAGTTATTATAAGAAACTAGAAAGTTAGAAATTCTACTGTAGTAAACGAATGGCAATAAAAGTTTTTTTTTTCTCTTGTTGATATCGTTCAAAATAAACGTTTTAATAACAGTAATAACCTCTTAATATAGTTTGGACGTGGGAAGAAAAAAACCTAAAAAAAAACAGCAAGTTGCCAGTAGGTCATCTTGAAACTGGGTATGGAAACGTTTATTTTGAAAGATATATATTTCATAGAAATGTATGTATGTAGTGTATGTATAGCTATTCTAGTTTCTAAAATTGAAAAAAAAAATTAAAGAATTGTGTTTGTTTCATGCTAAGAAACTAGAAACTAGAAATGGAATTCTAATAAAGGAATCTAATAAAAGTCAGAACAGACTAATTGTAGGTCACTAGGTGACCTACACTTTAGAACTGTAGGTCACTGAGTGACCTACACTATATCGATGATTAGCTTGTTGCAGGAGGTTTTAGGGGGGCTGAGCCCCCCAGAATGTAAAAGTGTAGGTCACTGAGTGACAAAGTTCATATCTAAAAGTGTAGGTCACTTAGTGACCTACGATTAGTCTGTCCCATAAAATTATTTTCTTTGTTGATATCGTTCAAAATGAACGTTTTCTAACAGTTTGTTAATTGAGCTCTTAATAATACAGAAATGCAAACTCTCTCCCAAATAAAATGAAAGCAGTAGGTCATCTTGTAACTAGATATAAAACGTTTATTTTGAAAGATTTATCTTTCACTCTCTTCATAGAAATTACATACATACATTATAGCTATTCTAGTTTCTAAAAAACTTTTTTTTTTCCTGTTTTATCTGAACTGAACCATGACAAAGACAATTTGGCAAAGTAATAATTGCCTAAACTGCATTTGGCTTATTGCCTATATATCAATATTAATAATATTATAATTTTCAAAAAAAGTTATTTATAAATATAAGCAATGACTTGATTCGGATGACGTCATAGTTAATAAATGTGGCAATTTGTAAGGCTTTTTACTATTTATATTATACACTAACTAAAATGGACAACAGTTAACTGACAGTGCTCAGCACGTGCAGGCTATTTTTAAGGTGATTTTACAGTGTAAAATGGCGCCTCTCAAAGGGCAAAATGAAGAGAATCTTAATTATGTTTTAGAAACTAGAAAGGTTTCAGCTCAATCACTGAAGAGGGTGTCTGTCTTTCATGTTGATATATTTTTTTCAAAATAATATTTTTTATGTCAGTTTGAAAATGATCCAACTTTTGCGTGTCCTATCATAATTTTTATGACTATCATATTAATTCAAGTACATACTAATCAAAATGGCAGCCATATGGCAATATTTATTATAATAATATTTTTTTGTAATTTGCTTTTGTGACTGTTATAAGGTTATGAGTTAGATATGACAATTTAATATCATGTTACTGTCTATTTTTTTTTCCTCTGTAATGTGGCCCCTGTTTTTATATATAAAAAAGCTGTGGTCATACTGGATTCACTGCTATATTCGATACAATAATTTGTGATTGCCAGTTTGCAGTGTGGCACTGGCATTTTAATGACTTGCAAGGGTTTCTTCTTTTTTTCTGACTTTTTACAGAAAAATGCAAGATTTGTATAAGCAATTACTTTGTTTAATTTTTCACAATGAATCTTGGCTGTAAATTCTTGACAGTATTTAAGCTGTGAGCAAACAAGAGGCAATATTTATAGCAAATTTTACTGCTAAAATATATTTCTTGCAATAAACTTGTATTTCTCTTGCACAACTTGTGGAGTTTCTTGTACACGGACTTTTGTACCTAAGGTCATTCGACAATGGAATTTGCTTCCAGAGGATGCTGTGCCATCACGGGGAATGTTATGATTTGGAGGAAATTCTTAGGGGTTTAAGTATATTAAACAAAGCATATTTAATGATGTTGCAAATTGAACATATTATATTCAAATGAGTGGGGATTGGTATCGCAAGGCTCCTTTTTGGGCATAGCATGCCTCCTCTACCAGAGAGGCCCTTTTGGGTTGCTTGCAGAGTATTATTCAATAATAAGCTAGACATTGTGCGAAATTTGCAGCAACATTTTGCTCCATTTCTAGCAGTGAATCTTCTTGCTGTTGTTAAAAATAACCAGTTAAATTTATTACTTGTTAAAAAAAATGCTGAAATGATTGGTTGACATTGTTGCTTGCAGGCTTTGTAATAATAAAATTTAAAAACAATGCATAAATGGTTAGAATTGGGCTAATTTTTACAATCACTGCATGCAATCACTTGCATACACACTGTATACTAGAAATGTTATAATACAATATGTATCATTAGGTCAAGTTGTTCTCTCTTTATTGTGGTGTATTTTTCAACAACATCCTTTCATAAAAGAAGAGGCTTTTTTTTTTTAAAAAAAAAAACTCCTTTCTAAATAATGGGATTGTTGTCATCACGATGCTGTTGATATATAGGGGTAGGATTTTTATGCAATAACAAAGCAATTGCTTCTCAATTTGTGGCCCAAGTGCCAATTGTGAAATTATCATCATCATCATCATCATTAGAGCAACTTGCAATTATAGCTTTTTTTTTCTAATAAAAAAAACACTGGTTAGAGGCTAGAATTCTCTAGTTGACAACTAATAGCAATCAGACATCTAGCCTCTCTAACCAACCCTTTTTTATTAGAATGAACCCAACATAATTGCAGTTGCTCTAATGATAATGATGATGATGATGATTGATGATTACTTCACAATTAGCATTTGGGCCGCAGATAGAGAAACATTTTGCTTGATATTGCATAAAAATCCGAACCCTATTGATATATACTTGTATAAGTTGTCAATCTGCGAAATCAGGCAATGTGAAGATTGCCTAGGCAATCTGCAAAACCACCAAACTGCTAGTGAATCTGCAAAATTCAATACATTTTAGGTGTTGAATTTTGGCAGATTCACCTTGAAGGTTGGTTGGTTTGCAGATTACCTAGGCAATTTGCAGATTGACTGATTCCGCAGACACTGAAATTTATTATTTGGCGTCATGAGCATCCATACGTCTCTTTTTTTTTCGTTTGGCCAACGATTTCATATTAGAAAACTCAATTACTTGTGTAGTTGTGTTATTGTGGTATTTGGTCAGCCAAGAAACAGCCTTTTTTTTGTCTAAATAATTATTTAAACCCGACTTAAGGTCGGAGTTTGCTTTAAAGATAGCGCAGATTTCCCCCCCCCCCTCTCTCTTTCACTCTTTAATTGGGTGAGAAAAAGATAAAAAAAAAATGAAACTTTTTTCATAAAAATCGTGTTACTGATAATTCAAATGTTATTAATTTAATTGGGTATTGAGATGCGTTCAGTGTGTAAGCGCTTATTTTTTTCGAAACATTTCTAAAAAAAAAAGCTTGCTTATCATGTCAAAAATTCAACTCCAAAAAAAAAATTGATCAAAATTTAAAATCAGAGCAGCGCTCCATGCATTATAACAAGCTCCTCGATGCTGCACAGTTAAAAAGCGCTTTGAGATTGAACGCTTATATAAATAGCAAAAATTGAAAATTCTAACCATTTCTGCAAATTTATTGAGCTGTAAAAAATAATCTTGATTTCTTCTAGCTTTTAACAAATTTTTTGGAATTTTTTTTTAAAGTGAGCTTGAACGGTGGGGCCTCATACATATCAAACTTCTTGAGCTGCACTTTAATAAAGCACTTTGAAACTGAACGCTTCCCAACAACCAAAAGTAAAAATAATATAGTTGTTTCTAACAATTCATTGGTAAAATGTAGTAAAACCTAATCACAAGTTCTTCTAACTTTTAACAAATTTCTGTTTTAAAGTCAGCTCTACTAAGCTATCTACTTTGTCATCTCAGCCTCAGCTAAAATGTTAGCTAACTTTACAAAACTGTGGTTTCTAGTTTTTTTTTCTTCTTCTCCATTTCTTTGTATTATAGTGCATTGTGTGCATTATGAAAGCAAACAATTATTGCGCTTAGAAACAACCCTAATTTATTACTCTGTATTTCGGACAAGCGGACAAGCGTGAAGTTAAGTAACTATAGGACACCCCTCCCCCTCCAATGTAATATCTTATGCTGTATGTGTGTGTGTGTTGGGAGGAGGGACGAGTTGCAGGGGAGGGGGGCGAGAAGGTGGTGGTATATGGGGCTCGAATGTAGGATCCGTTTATGAAAAAAAAATCCCTGAACAAAAAAAGGGAGCTACAGGGTGTAGAACTGTCCGTGAAACGGTCGGTTAATCTCGATGAAAAGGTATTATTCTCAGCTCTTACAACTCATTTACCAAATATGAGGTGTAGAGCTCTTAATGCCACCAGAGGGCGTGGAAAATATGGCATCAAAACTGCAAAATCTTTATTTGATCATCACATGGGAGACATTACACAGTTTCCGAGCCCGCACAAGGGTAAGTGGCCCCATGTGAGCCTCAGTGCAACTGCCACATTTTTCCGCCACTAAATCAGTGAGCCTGCACACAAGGGGAAGTGGCTCCATGTGAGCATCAGTACAACTGCCACAGGACATGCCAACTGAGCCACTAAGTGGCTCAACATCAAAGTAATTGCTTTAAATATAAGTTTGAGCTAGAACCTAGGTTGATGTCTTTGAAAACTGTGGTTTGTAGTTCTTACAGTTGGATGCTGGATTCCAGCAGAAGTTATAGATGGCGCTGAACTCCATTTTATTTATTTATTTTGACTAAGAGTTAAAGAGGATATTTAACCAGATGAATATATATTTACTCTGAATAGTAAGATTTATGAAGTATATACTCAAGTGTGGTTGTGGCAAACACCAGTTTTGTCACTTCTGATTTTTTTCTCATGCAGGTGGCGCTGTATACACAAAATATTTATTTGTTTATAAAAGTAGGCACACAAACACACATATAGAACAACAACATAAAAAAAAAGCTTTCAGCTGTTGCTGTGTCGAAATGCAAACGGCCATTGCTTACATTTTGACATTACTGATTTGTGAGATACATTGGACGATATATAAAGCTAGGAAAATTTATTTGTTTTTTATGCAGAATAGGTGTTTGTTGTCTTTGCTGTTTTTGCTGGTTTTTTTTGGTTGGTGGTTGGTCAGGTGTCTGCTGTACTTTCAGAAGAAGATAAAAACACCTTTCCAAATAACAAACAATTTGGTTGTAGTTTGTTTGTTATTGTAAGCAATATCATCAGTATGTTTAGTAATAGACTCATCAAGAGGGATAGAGAGTGTCTCCTAATATAACCCAAATAACTAACATCAAATCCTGAAACTAAACTAAATAACAATTGATCTATTGGTATTATTCGATTAAAGCAAATAATAGACATCACAAGTGGAGGTTTTTTTTTTTGGACACGGATAATTATTTGTCTTATTTGGAAATTTGTTCATTTTTTGTTATCAAATTGGAGTCATGGAACTTTCTGTAATAATAACACAAAGTTTGACACAAACAAGTGAGAAAACATACTGACATATTACTGAGAATTAATATGTTGGGTAAAAAGTTACGAACAGAAGAGACAAGTTTGACACCTGAATAGACAGATGAAGAAATCAGAGGAAGTTGTGACTCACAAGAGAGAGAGAGAGACAGACACACAAATATTCAATTGAAATAAAAAGAAAGTTCAAAGTTCAAACAGGTGATAACATACACTAACACACAAATATGTGACACGCAAAAAAATGTGACACAAGCAACACAGAAAAATGTGACACAAGCAACACACAGTGATGTGACACAAGCAGAAAAATATGACACAAGAAGAAGGATGTGATACAAGCAGAAAGATGTGACACTTCTTCTAGTCAGTCACTTTCTGCATGCAGAAAGATGTGACACAAGCAGAAAGCTGTGACAGAAAAAGAAAAATGTGACACAGGCAGAAAGCTGTGACATGAGCAGAAAGATGTGACACTAACATAAAGATGTGACACATGCAGAAAGATGTGACACATGTAGAAAGATGTGACACATACAGAAAGATGTGACACAAGCATAAAGATGTGACACAAGTAGAAAAACTGTCACACGCAAGAAAAGAGAACATTCATCTTACATACATGTGAAAACACAGAAAAGTGGGAAGACTGTGACACACGAGACACACAGGGAAGAGAACACACCCATGTATGCTGTGACACAGACACATACTCATGTACTGTATACTGTGACACACAGACACATACTCATGTACTGTATACTGTGACACACAGACACACAAGGAGATAACACAAGAATACTGTGATACTCGGGTAGAGAACACCCTCATGTACATGTTTATTATGAGTCTCTGACACACTGACAACACACATGAAAAAAAGAACATTTCTAATTCTCAGAAAACTGTCATACACAAGGGTTTAAAACTGTCACACAGATCCTATAGGACTAGAGTAAGGCACACACACACACACCAACACATACTACACACCTGAGACTATATTGCAGGTGTTATTCAGGCGATATTATCAGCTGCTTTTTTTTTAAATAAAAATGTACATACTGTATAACGCCTTACAACATATATATGTGTCGTGGGATGGAGTTAAAGGGAGGGGAACAAGAAGTTAGTCGGTAAAAAAACTTCACTTATCTCGGTGAGGTTAAGAGGGTTACACAGAGAGAGAGAGAGAGAGAGAGAGAGAGAGAGAGAGAGAGAGAGAGAGAGAGAGAGAGAGAGAGAGAGAGAGAGAGAGAGAGAGACAGAGAGAGACAGAGAGAGAGAGAGAGAGAAAGTAAGAAATTGCACAGAAAAATAATGTTAAAAAAATGGTGGTTGGGGGGGGGGGGGGGGGTGAAGAAAAAAAACATGATGCTAAATTATTTTTAATACATTGCACTGAACATTGTAATATTCTCAATTTTTATAACCCCCCTCCCCCCAAAAAATGTATAAAAGTTAGAAATCCCTTCACTACTGACTGACTGACTTGAGTGAGTGAGTGAGTGAGTGAGTTAGTAGTGGACGGACCAAGTGAAGAAACCCTCAATTTCTTTTATCCACCCACTTAAATAACACAGTTTAAGATTTGAAATATTATAATAACAGTATCTGTGTGAAAGACATGTGTTCTTATAATCCCTATTTAGAAGAGCAATTTTAACTTCTCTCAACTCTTTTTTTTATATAATGTACAATGTATATTATATACATATATATAAAAAAAATAGAAGGCAAAACATGATATAGAAAAGTGAGCCTCGAAGGCACACAACGTTTAATTTTTAAACAACAATCAAGATTTCACAAGACATTTTTTTTTGAATATTCAGTAAAGAGGAAGATTCCGTTGAAACACCCTGTATTTATATATATACAGAGTGTTTCAATAATGAAAAGTTTTGATTCAACTTTATTATAAGCTTCAGGTCCAAATTGAAACACCCTGTATTTATATATATATACAGGGTGTTTCAATAAGGAGGAGTTTTGATTCAACTTTATTTAGAAATTTCAGGTCAAAATTGAAACACCCTGTATTTATATAATGTATATACAGAGTGTTTCAATAAGGAACTTGGAATCCCTGTTTTGAAATTAAGGGTACAAGTTGAAGTGGAAGTTCCAAATTTGCTTTTTGAAACTTATCACTTGAACTTCAACTTGAACCCTCTTGTTTCATTGATTATTAATTAATTTATTATTGTGAACAGCTTTCTTTTCAATGTTGAAACCCTGCTCAGAGGGTTTAAGTGCCAACTAAATCTTGAATTTGAGACTTATCACTTGAACGTTATCCTCTGAACAGAGTTCCAACATAGAAAAACAAACACCCCCCCCCCCCTGGTTCCATTCATTATTATTCAATAGATTTTCTTCACTGATGCAACCCTGTTCGGAGAGTTCAAGTGTCTTATATTTCTTCTTAAGCTTCAACTTGAACTCTCTGAACAGATGTAAAACATAGAAGAAGAAAAAAACACTTGTTTCATCGATTATTCTATAATAAATACGACCTTGCTCAGTAGGTTCAAGTTCAAGTTCAAGTGAGAAATGTCTTTCTTGGATTTGAGTCTTATTACTTTAGCTTTCACTAGAACCCTCTAAAGCTACTAAACAGAGTTCCAACATAGAAAAAAAAAACACTTGTTGCATTGAGTACTATTCTACTATTCTTTAATTACATTTTTATTTTCTATGATGGAAACTCTGCTCAGAGAGTTCAAGTGCTAAGTTTTCTATCTTGAATTATAGCCTCACAGATGAATAGTTTTTTTCATAAATATGTTATTGAAAGGGTTAATGTATTGAAAAGAGAGAGAGAATAACAGGTGAACACTGAGAGTGTGAGAGAGAGAGAGTTTTCAAGTCATTTTGGGATAGGTTTAAAGAAGGGGAGGAGGAGGAGGTTATATAGATGGAAGGAAACTGGTTGAAGTTGTAAGTTCTAAGTTAAAGGTGGAGGAAAGACAAAAAAAAGTGCCTAGGAGCAAGTTTGTGAGTTGGAGTATAAGTTAACATTCAAGTGGGTGGCAAATATTGAGATAGAAAGAGAGAGAGAGATAGAAAGGTGCATTTGTATGTTGGGCAAGGGTGGAGCTGAGAGGTGGGCGTCATTCACATAGAGATAATGATAGATGACGTTAAGTTTTCTACCTGGATGTACTTTTTTTCTCTTCTACCTTTTTTTTTTTCTCTCATCTCACCTACTGAGCACAGGTTTTTTTAAAGGGGGAGGATAAGGATGGGAGGAGGAGGAGGTTAGCTTTATTCTACGTAATGTGTTTATGTAGCCCATACATATAGGCCTATACGTGTGTGTCTTAACTCTTATAAATGGTTTCAATTGTTGCACTGCCCATTATTATTATTGTTATTATTATCTACCTACATGTTTAATATACATATAGAAGTTTGTATTTGATGTTTTCTTATTTTTTTTTTTTTTTTTTTTTTTGGTATTTCTTTTTCTCACCTGAGATAGAAAAAAAAATGATTATCAAGAGAAAATGAAGAACTGTTGTGTAAATTTAGGTGTTTTTTTATGAAAAACACCTAAATCAATATGCAATTCTTTGTAATATTAAAAAAAAATACAATTCTACTTTGTAATTAGAAAATAAGTACAATTCTACTTTATAATAAGAAAGTACAATTCTACTTTTTAATAAAAAAAGTGAAATTCTACTTTTTAATAAAAAAAAGTGTAATTCTACTTTTTAATAAAAAAAAGTGTAATTCTACTTTTTAATAAAAAAAGTGCAATTCTACTTTTTAATAAAATGTGAAATTCTACTTTATAATAAAAAAAGTGCAATTCTACTTTATAATTAGAAAATAAGTGCAATTCTACTTTGTAATAGTCAAGTGAAATTCTATTTTTTAATAAAAAAAAGTGAAATTCTACTTTTTAATAAAAAAAAAAGTGAAATTTTATTATAAAAACGTGGATTTCTACTTTATAATTAAAAAAAAAATAAGTGCAATTCTACTTTATAAGAAGTGCATTTCTACTTTATAATAATTAAGTAAAATTCTACTTTATACTAAAAAAGTGAAATTCTACTATTTAATAAAAAAAATGTGATATTCTATTATTCAATAAAAATGTGCAATTCTACTTTATAATGAGCTACTTTAATAATTCTTTCATTTTATAAAGAATTTTATAAACGCATCAACTTCAAACTTTCATAAAAAAAAAGTTTTATTTTGAAAAATAACATTACCAAAAGAAAATCTGTAACAAACCCATTTACTATTCTAGTTTCTAAAAAAAAAAACTTTTTAAATTATTTTCATAGATTTTGCATCTAACCATTTTTATATCGTGAAGAAGACTTATTTTTTGTTGTTGTTGTGCTAAGAACATTTTTAGAGAAAAAAAAAATTCATAATAATATTAAAAACTAGAATAGTTAAAAAAAAATTAATCAGACTAAAAACGGTACTTTTTGATGAAAGAAGACATCTTTCAAAATGTACTTTTTTTCTGTAAAAGTTCTAAAAAAAAAAAAAAAAAAAAACGTGAAAAACTTTCAAATTTCACAACTTCGAAACTTTCATACAAAAAAAAAAGTTTATTCTGAAAGATATCATCATCATCATTAAGGCTAAAAAATAAGTTTTTAGCACATTTATTTAGTATTTATGGTAGTTTTGTTATTCATAATGTTGAGTTTAAAGATAAAAAAAAGTAAAAACCTGAGGTGAATATAATAATACATTAAAAGGTGGTGTAAATACAACCCCCAACAACACCTGAGGTTTTCATATTATTTTCGTTCTGTTCTTATCAAGGGTGGAGTTTTTTTTTCTTTTAATTTTCTACCCAAAAACAACAATCTTAAAAAAAAGTAACATTCTTTCAAAAAGTAACTTATCAAACAAGAGATTTTAAAGAAAACTTGTGGAGAAAAAAAGTAGGGGAGGGGGGGGGGGGGGCTGGATAGAGAAATCTTTTTACAGAGTGGGTTACAATCATGTTGTTTAATTTTCACAATTTCAGGTGGTTTTTTAAACCTTGTAAAACGCCTTGATTAATGCAGTCTTTCAGGAGCCAAAATTAAGCTAAATCTTAAAGTGTTTTAAGAAACTAGAAGGGGTAGCTCAATCACTTAATGGTTATTTTCATGTTAGATATCTTTCAAAATAAGCTTTTTATGCGAGATTGAAAAATATCCAACTTTAAAATAAATAAAAATATATTCTAAAACACTTTCTAGTTTCTAAGATATCCAACTTTAAAAAAAAATAAAAATATTCTAAAATACTTTCTAGTTTCTAAAACACTTTCGAGTTTTGAAAAAAACTGTCTAGTTTCTAAAACACTTTCTAGTTTCTAAAACACTTTCTAGTTTCTAAAACGCTTTCTAGTTTCTAAAACGCTTTCTAGTTTCGAAAACACTTCCTAGTTTCGAAAACACTTTCTAGTTTCGAAAACACTTTCTAGTTTCGAAAACACTTTCTAGTTTCGAAAACACTTTCTAGTTTTGCTTAATTTTGCTCCTGAAAGACAGGAATCAATGAAGAGTTTGAAATTCAGGTACAAAATGAAGAGAAACGTGAACTGTGTTTTCGAAACTAGAAGGGCAGCTCAATCACTTAAAATCGTTTTAATGTTTTGTATCTTTCAAAATAAACATTTTATAGACGAAAATTTAAAAAAAAATCTCATCTGGCATAAAAAGCTTATTTTGAAAGATAATAACATGAAAATTACCCTCTGAAGTGATAGAGCTACCCTTCTAGTTTCTAAAAAACAGATTCAAGTTTCTCTTCATTTTTGCACCTGAAAGTCAGGAATAAATCAAGAGTTTTGAAAGAGGCGTTTATAAACACCAGTGGCGTAGCTAGGATATCGTTACGCCCCTCCCCCATCCGCCGCCCCTGCTGCCCTTTTGCACCCAAAATTGCGCCCTCCAAACCTCCTGCGTGCCCACCCCCTTTTCCGCATGCGTGGGGGATGTGGGTCCCCACCTACACCCCTGGTTTTTTACACTTTAAAACCAGCCCTTAATCCACACATCTCACTTATTTGTAATTAATACTGATCGGATTTTTATGCAAAATATCAAAACAAATGTTTCTCAACTTGTGGCCCCAAGTGCCAATGATGAAGTAATCATTATCATTAGAAGAACTGCAAATGATAAGCTTTTTTTTTTTCTTCTAATCATAAAGGCTGCTTAGAGGCTACATGTCTGGTTACTATCAGTTGCCAACTAGAGTTCTACTAGCCTCTAACAAGTGGCCCCAAGAGTCCAATTATGAAGTAATGATTATCATTAGAACAACTGCAAATGATGCTTCTTTTTTTCTAATCATAAAGACTGCTTAGAGGCTAGATGTCTGGTTAGGCCTACTATCAGTTGTCAATTAGAGTTCTACTAGCCTCTAACAAGTGGCCCCAAGTGCCAGTTATGAAGTAATCATTATCATTAGAACAACTGCAAATGATGCTTCTTTTTTTGCTTCTAATCATAAAGGCTGCTTAGAGGCTAGATGTCTGGTTACAATCAGTTTTCAACTAGAATTCTAGCCTCTAACCAGTTTTTTTTTATTGAAAAAAATCATAATTGTTGGTTGATCTAAATGGAATTATTACTTCACAATTGGTCTTTGAGGAAACAAGATTGAGAAACATTTGCTTTGATATTTTTGCATGAAAATCCGAGCTTTGCTAATTAATGATGTTTGAATTAATAAAACGTGTACTGAATAAGAAGAAGAATTAAAGAAATATGAAATATATGGGCGGCAAAAATGTGCGCGCCATTTTAAATATATTTTAGCTCAAGGTTGAATTCGATTGTAAATGTCAGGAAGAAGAAGAAAGAAAAAAAAAAAAAAACGTTTAAAACAAATCATAAAAATGTTTTCATTGAAATTTATATATAAGAAAAGGTGCATTGACGCGCGCGCGGATCATGATGCAAAACGAATTTAAATATATGTAAATGAAATGTAACGGAGATTCGAGTAATTGACTTTTCACTTGTGATGATGTGTCTGTCTGGCAGTTTTATTTTTATTTTCATCTTCCTTTTTCTATCTTTATTTATGTCTATTGTCTATATTAGCTTAAATATAATAAATGCTAATAAAAACAAAATATTTGAATAATTAGACAACCATTTATGATCTAGAGGTATAAATTCAAGAAATTCACACTTCAACCCTCACAGCAGGGGGGTAATTTGAATTTGAATAATTACTAAAGGGCTCGAATTTTTTTTATGCAAAACATATCATCAAGTTTCTCAATCTGTGGCCCAAGAACCAATTGTGAAGTAAACAATCCTCCAATTTAGATAAACCAACAATTATTATGGTTGTAGTTCAATCAATTAAAAAAAAACACTGGTTAGAGGCTACAACTCTATAGTTGAAAACTGATATGGCAACCAGATATACATGCATCTATAGACAGCTTCAGAATTTCTTTGGCTCTCTCCGCCCCTTTTATGAGCATCATCAATATCTTAATTGGTTTGTTACTTGGGTCTGATGTCACATGCCCCGCCCTTTTTATTTTTAATTGGTCGATATTTGGTCTGACGCTCAAAAAAGGGCGGAGTCAAAGAAATTCTGAACCTGTATATCTGGTTGCTATATCAGTTTTCAACTAGAGTTGTAGCCTCTAACTAGCCTTTTCGATTAGAAAAAAAAAAGCATAATTGTAGTTGCTGCAACTAGAGCCACATATTGAGAAACATTCGTTTCCTATTGCATAAAAATCCGAGCCCTAATAATTAATCCTAACCAGAAACTCTTAAAGGGCCTATGGAAAGACAATTTTGTTTAAAAACTGCATAAAATGCAGTATCAAAATAGCTAAAACAGCTCGATCCCATTGTCAATATTTATAGCAAAGAGACTACATCGCAAAATTACTTCCAAAAATCTCCATAAAGAGCGTGAGCATCGACCCGATGTTAAAGAAGAAACGTTAATTTTTAAAATACACAGTCGCGGCGGCAATATGTTTATTTTTCATATTTAAAGTTGTCCAATTTTGATGGTTCAAAGTGCAATGTGAACCTTAAATATATGCTGATCGAGTGATAGAATGACAGAAAATTGGTAAGTGCGGTTCTATTTTTAAAAAAAAAATATTTCAAAATCGCGAATTTTTAACTCTTATGTTATGTTTTTTTCTTATTTGGGCGTACTCAATGGAGTTAAACATAAGAGTTTAACATAAGAGTTAGAAATTCGCGATTTTGAAATAGTTTTTTAAAAATAGAACCGCACTTACCAATTTTTTGTCGTTCTATCACTCGATCCGCATAGATTTAAAGTGCACATTGCAGTTTGAAAACTTAATATTGGACAACTTTAAATATGAAAAATAAACATATTGCCGCCGCGACTGTGTGTATTTTAAAAATTAACGTTTATTCTTTAACATTGGGGTCTATGGGCTCAATAGGAAAACTATGCTAGTGCTCTTTGCGGAGATTTTTCGAAGTAATTTAGTGATGTAGCCTCTTAAGAAGTATTAGTTTAAAATCGATGTTAGAAACTAGAATAGTTAAACTTAACCAAACTAGACCTTTCTATAAAAGTTTCAAGATCTCAGGTTTGTTTTTCACGTTAAAGTTATGTTGAAAAACGTCAAGTTTCAACTTTAACTTTCACAAAAAGTTTATTTTGAAAGATATCATCATCATCATCATTATCATTAGGCTGAAAATAATTTTTAGCACATTCATGTAGGAACCCTGTTTTGAGGGTAGAAGTTCATGTTTTAAATGCCAGGCTTCTTTCTTGAATTTTAAGATAAATTTCTAAGGTTTATTTGAAACTAGAAGAGTTATATGGGATTGAGTGATGCCAATTCTAGTATTGTTATTCTAGTTTTAATTTTTTTTTAAAAAAATACTTTTTTTAAAAAAAAATTAAGGCGGAAGTTAAAAAATAGAAACTTAGCACTTGAACCCTCTGAAAAGAGTTCCGACATAAAAAAAAAATCTTATTTTACCTAAGTACTCTCGAACAGGGTGTTTTTCTATGTTGGAACCCCGCTACAAAAAGTTCACATTGACTTTTTAAACCTCAGGTAAAACTTCTTGAATTTGGACCATATTACAAGAAGAGTCTTTACACCTATATAGGGCTTCAGATTTTTATGCAATATCAAAGCAAATTGGTTCTCAATTTTGTGGCCCAAGGGCCAATTGTGAAGTAACAATCCCTCGTTTAGATCAACCAACAAGTATGTCTTTCTTCAATAAAAAACACTAGTTAGAGGCTAGAACTAGTTAACTAGTAATCGGACATTTAGCCTCTTCTAACCAGCCTTTTTGATTAGAAAAAAAAAGTGTCTAATTGCAATTGCTCTAATGATGATGATGATGATGATGATGGCACTTGGGCCACAAATTGAGAAACATTTCCTTTGATATAAGTAATTTTTATTATAATTTACTTATAATAAAAATTACTTATAAATTTAGAGCTCGGATTTTTATGCAATATCAAAGCAAATGTTTCTCAATTCATAAATTTCCTCCCTCTCCCATCCCGACTCCCCTTTAATGATTAATTTTGATAAAAATTTTCTAAACTATTTAGAAATTTGTTATTTTTATCAAAAAATTTTGATTTTATTCATCTTTAATTAAAAACGAAATATTTTTGTTAGAATTCTAAATGTTTTTCCCCCCATTGTTTGAATGTAATGAACAATTGCACCTTGCGTAAAGTGCTAAAATTGCAATAAAAAAAATAGTTGATAAGAAATCAAGAGTTTGTATTAAAACATGATTAAAATTTTTAAAAAGGAACAGAACATCTGAAAAAATTAACTGAAACTTCAATAAAAGCTAAAAAGAAACCGGCAATAACAAAAAGATTGATAAAGAGTTACAGATGAAAAAAAAACATGACCTAATAAGCCTTTTATAAGTGCTAAAGAAGAAGCACCTGAAACTTTACACACACACAAAAAAAGCTAACTTAGATAAGAGCTACAAAAATATTATCTTAAAATTTTGTATAAAAAAATAATGTGCTAAAGAAACACCTGAAAAATGCTGATATTTTAGGGGGGAAAAGCTAAAAATTCATTGCTAAAGAGCTAAATCTTCAAAACATTATCTAAATTAAATAAGAGCTAAATTAAAAATTAAAAAGTTAACTTAGATAAGGGCTAAAAATATTTTCTTAATTTTAAGAAAAAAAAACATGTTAAAACACCTGAAAAAGTACTGATATTTAAAAAAAAACAACTAAATAATTCAGTGCTAAAGAGCTAAATCTTCAAAACATTATCTAAATTAAATTAGAGCTAAAGTAGAAATTAAAAAAGCTAACTGAGGCAAGTGATAGAAAAATATCTTAATCTTTGGAGAGAAAAAAAAATGTGCTAAGAAACACCTGACAAGGTGCTGACATTTTATATAAAAAAGAGCTAAATAGTTCAGTGATCTAAAGAGCTAAAGCTTCAAAAACATTATCTAAATGAAATAAGAGCTAAAGTAGAAATTAAAAAGCTAACTTAGATAAGAGCTAAAAACATCAATTTTTGTTAAAAAAATATAACGTGCTAAAGAAACAAACACATGAAAAAGTGCTGATATTTTAGAGAGAAAAAAGCTAAAGCTTCAAAACATGATCTAAATTAAATAAGAGCTAAAGTAAACATTTGAAGAAGAAAAAAGTGCTAAAAACACAACAGAACCTGAATGACTTTTTAGTTTTTGTGACACCCTGTATGTGCCAGTTTAAGATTGGATTCTATTTCAAGGTCTATTTGATATTGATTGATAACTGAAATGTTGCTAATAACAAAACAAAAAAAAATACAACCGAAAACTAGAAAGATATCCATGTGAAAAACAATTCTAAATTGAATTTCTATACTTTATTAAGAAGAATTGTTTTGCCTACATTTTTTTCTAAAAATAAATTTGTTCTCATTTTTGTGTGAGTTCCAAATAAACACGAATTTCAGAATAGGAGGATAAAAGCAGCTTAATACAAGCCATAAGAATGGACTTGAAAAGAGGCGTATTTCTGACACGAGGGAGGGAGGGGAGGGGGGCACACACAGAATGACCCAGAGGGCCTTGAGATATTCTGATCATATGAGGTTTATGAGAGAGTTTCTTATCAAATTATCAAATGGTGTTCCATAAATTTAAAAAAAAAAGTGCCTATAATTATTTGTCAACTCAAGATTGCTGGTTGGGTGATTAAAATGAGATGTTTTGTTTCCTGAAATGTTCTTTTGATGTTTGAATAATTATATATTCATCAGGTTAGAACAGAAGCAGGTCTTAATATGGAGTTTGCATCTTGCAACACAACTCAAAACGACCAATCAAGATAGTTTTGTGGATTTTTTTTAATAATAGAACCAGTTATCTTGAGTTGACAAATGGTTTAAAAGCTGCCTAGATAACTCTGAGCATTTTAGTAAAGGCTTGAAACCAAAATAGGAGCTCAAAGATGTCCAACTGTTGTGAAATTAAATTTCTGCTCTCTTTCTCATCTATAAATAATGCTAACTGGAGTTTGGAGTGAGTGATGTGGCTCATTTGCATAAGCGAACCAGTTTTCTTGAGTTGACAAATGCTCTAAAAGGTACCTAGGTAGCTCTGAGAACTTTAGTAAAGGCTTGAAACCATGATAGGAGCTCAAAGCTGTCCAACTGTTATGAAATTTAAATTTCTGCTCTCTCTCTCTTAGTGCTAACTGGAGTTTGGAGTGAGTGATGTGGCTCATTTGCATAATCGAACCAGTTTTCTTGAGTTGGTAAATGGTCTAAAAGGTACCTAGCTAGTTCTGAACACTTTAGTAAAGGCTTGAAACCATGATATAGGGGTTCTAAGATGCCTGACTATAATAAAATAAAAAATGTTACTCTCACTCTTTTCTATAAATAGTTCTTTTAACAAGAAAGTTATTTTTTTGTTGGAAGTTATGTAAAAAAAAAACATAAAATAAAGCTATAAATTTTTTTTTTTTTTTGAAGCTTGTATTTTATGCTTTGAGGTATTTCGTCTTCTTGTTCTCTTAGCCCGGTTTTAAAACGAACGAACCAAAAAATAACTAGAAACCCTCTTTTAAATAACTGAAATATAATGATAAGACTTTTTTTTTTGTTGTTGTTGTTGTTATTGTTAACGAAGTAACATGTCCCATCTTTTTGAGTTTCTTGTAATGATGTCTAGAAAATTTTGAACAAAAAAAAATGTCCTCTCTCTCTCTCTCTCTGTCTTGATAGGCAATTAGAAATCGGGACATACAGAAGTTGGCTCCGCCCTTTTTTATGACGAAAGGCAACTTCTAATTGGTTTGTTGTGTGGTTCGACGGTGAAAAGAGGGCGGAGCATGTGACGTCAGACTACATAATCAACCAATTAGGAAGTTGTCGGTCGTCATAAAAAAGGGCGGAGCCAACTTCTGTTTGTCCCGATTTCTAATTGCGTGTCTTGTTTTGCAATGCGGTTTTTTTTGTTGTTGTTGTAGTTGTTGGAAGTTTTTTTTTTGTTTCAAATTTAGTATCGACTTTAAAATGCAGCAACACAACTTTTTTGTGTGTGTGTCTATGTCTCTCTATGTCTCTTTGAGAGAGTATTCAGGTTTTTTTGATTATGAAGGTGTTGTCACATTTTTTGGTCAAACTAGTCGCCACCAGTTTACATAGTTAGGACATTTAGATATTAGACTCTCGACCCTTTTTTTTTAAAAAAAAAAAAAAGACAGAAAAAAAAAACGTTTTTTACTTTAAATAAATTTTTAATGACAAGAAAGAAAGACCAAAAAAAAAAAAAACACAGGAACATTTTTATATAATTAAAAAAAAATTGAAAGATACACCAAATAAATCTGATAGTTGTATATTTTATTATAATGACTTTTTTTTTTGTTGAAAAAGTATGGAGACACAATTTATTATTATTATTATCATCATCGTCATCGAAAGTTTTTCTTCAAATTTTTGAACTGATTGAAAAATACAGGGAGGGAATGGGGGTTTGACCTCAACCTCTCCTCTCCTTATTTTTCTTCTTCTTTTCTCCCCTCATTATTTGTAGGATGCATTCAGGTTAACTACACACACACACCCTGAGCCTGAGTGAAGCTGTGTACACCTCTCATAAGGGTCGTCATTCTTAAAAGCCCTGTCCACACGCAACGTTTTGCCTGTGCAGGTAAAAGGTTGCAATTCAGCAGGGTTGTCCAGTCCACACAATACAGTTTTCACTGCAGGCCCAGATTAACACTTTTGGGAGGGACTCTTTTGCCAAGTAGAACCTGAGGCTTCTTAGAAGTTAGATACCCAATGAATAATTATTAAGGCTCGGATTTTTAATGCAATATCAAAGCAAATGTTTCTCAATCTGTGGCCCAAGAGCCAATTGTGAAGTAACAATCCCCGGTTTAGATCAACCAACAATTATTGTTTTTACCAATCAAACACACTGGTTAGAGGCTAGAACTGTCTGGTTTGCAACTGATAGTAGCTTCTAACCAACCTTTATTTTTATTAAAAAAAAAAAAGCTTCATTGTTGATTTATCTAATGATGACGGATTACTTCAAAATTGGCACTTTAGCCACAAATTGAGAAACATTTGCTTTGATTTTGCATAAAAATCCGAGCCTTAATAATTATGAATCTTACATAAGCCCTATCTATATACATCAACTTCAAACACAGCATCCTGGTTATTGTCATTTGACATTGCTTATGCTTAATAACTGTTCTGGTACTTTTTAAGAAATGACTTCATTTTCTGGACGGTTGTGTTCCGTACCGTTGTGTTTTATAGCTTTCTTCTCTTGAGAAGCACCACTAAGATATTTTCGCTAACGGTACTTATTGGCTGCAGATAGGTCTAGGTAGTATTTCTGGTTTGCCAAAAGCAAAGGTTGCATTAATTTATAAGCACGGCCTGTCGGACTCCATGTTATACCAGGCCTACCTGCGCTCCTAGCAGTGCATTTGTCTCTCTGCACAGTTCACATAATTGCACAGGTTTTCCTGTCCACACGCAACATCTTGAACCTGTGCAGGCAAAACGTTGCATGTGGACCGGCTTTAACGAATGCAAAGTCAAAGCTATAGTGCTACAACCATCAACTTATTACCAAAAAAGTTCATACAGCAGACATTAAAATATTGTACAGAAAATGTAAAATGTAGGTCTGTTTATTTTACTCTTGTTAGACCAATATTAGAATACTGTAAGTCCTCGACTTACTCGAATACGAGTCACTCTCGGCTATTCTTTTACGCAAGATTCCGTGCAAGAAACAAGTAAAATATTGCTGTGAATCTTGCACAGTTTCTTGCGATGATGATGATGATCACCATTTTCTGTAATACCTTGTACACACACACACACATGAGTTAAATGAATTCAAATTAAATGTGTTTAGGTGAATTATACGGAATCCAGTTAAGGACATGAACACCAAATAAAAATTGACTTTTATTATTAATATTTTAAATTGAAATACTAAATCAATATTTTAATGTCAATAGTTTATATATTTATATTTAAGTAAATTAACTCAATATTTTGAGATTATTAACTGAATAAATTGAATTCAACATTGTTTGTTTGTCCTTCACAGGGCTCTGTAGAACACGTTTATTATTTAAATTGCATTTAAATTATCAGATGTGTCTACTAGGTATAAGATGGTTGTGCAGGAAACCACTTTAAAAGTCTTGCAAGAGTATAAACATATTGGCAATTAATTGCAATTAATTCAAGGACACATTGCAGTGAATTCTATTGTAAATATTCTTATTATTATAAAAAAATATTATAAAATATTCAGCATTTTCTTTGCTATAAATATATAAACAAACAAAATTTCTTGATTGCAAAGCCATAAAAGAAAAAAAAAAAACTTCAATTATGCAGCGTAGAGCTGTAAGATTTGTTAACTTAACCTAACCCTGACAGTGTAACCCTAATGATAGATGAACTTCAGTGGAAATCACTGGCAAGCTATAAAACTGAGCAAAGATTAGCCCTTCTTGAACGCTTGCTAGCTGCAGAAGAAGAAACATAGCACCGTTAGAATATGGCATCATTTACGATTTGCTCTTCTAGTTTCTAGCACACTTTCAATTTCATCTTGTGATTGTTTCTTTAAAAAACAAAAACAAAAAGAAATATGCTGAATATGCATTCATTCACTATAAAACGTGACCAAGTTTCATTTGTTCAGATTTGCAAATTGCTCAGCTTATAGCTCAACAACAAAAATTGCTAAAAATAGCATTTTGTTCAGTTTAGCCCTCCCCCTCCCCTTTTTTTTGTCATTATTTTATATAAAAATACAATATAAATTGCTAGAAACCACCATCATCATCTCTCTGATATTGAAACAAGTTTTTTTTTTTTAAAAAAAAAAGTGACACCAGGTGTTTTCAAACAC